>CANTUR010000610.1:0-558238 GCA_947683625.1 Mallotus nudiflorus | reverse complement strand
TCTTTTGAGGATAGATGACCTGTCTGATCAGCTAAAGAGTGCACAGTTCTTTTCAAAAATAATTTGAAGTCAGGTTATCATTAGTTGTGGATCAGTTTGTAGTAGTCTTCATTAATGATATACTAATGTATTCGAAGTGAATGAAAGGGCACATATCACTTGAGGACTATACTACAGACACTAAGAGAATGTCAACTTTATGCTGAATTCGAGAAGTGTGATCATTAGGTGGAGAGTGTTGTTTTTCTTAGAATTATGGCGTTTAAGGATAGAATTTGAGTTGATCCACAAAAGATCAATATAACATCTGAGTGGCCCAGACTGACTGAATCCTGAGATTGAATCTGTAATTTTCTGGGTTTAATTAGGTATCATAGGAAATCTGAATAGAATTCTCTAGAATTACAGCTCCTATAACCCTCATAACTCAGAAGAATGGGAAGATTGTGTGAACAGATGTTTGTTATAACAGCTTTTAAGTATTGAAGAAGACTGATTAATCTGAGGGTTACGTGAACTTTAGAGGATAAGACCTGATATCATTACAGCATTTCATCATATCATCATAGCATCTCACTACAGCATTTCATCACGACATTTCATTCTAGCATTTCATCAACATTTCATTAGATCATCTCATCATGACATTCATCATAGCATGTCATCATGACATATCACCATAGAATGACCTGCTGATAGGAGATGCCCAAGTTAATGATACAGGGTTGATGTTGTAATCTGAGAACGGGATTCTATATAAGCTGTGGAAGTGAACTTGCAGTGTACATCCAAATGGTTACCAAGAATTATTACAGTATTCAGGATCAATACTAGTGGGTTGGATTATAGAAGGATGTGACTGATTGTATTTCTAAGTGTTAAAATTGCCAGTCGGTGAAAGCTAAATATTAGAAGTCTTCTGGGAAGTTTTGATCTCTTTTGAATTTGGGTGGAAATAAGAGAGAATTGTGATAATTTTTATGGTTGGGTACCTCATTCGAAGGGTGAATATGATTCCGTTGGAATGATTATAGACAAATTGATAAAGTCAGCTAATTTTTGGCCAGTGGAAGCCACTTATTCAGTAGCTAAGTGGGCTAAGCTGCATATGAAGCATATTGTGTGCCTGCATGGACTACCTGTGTCCATTGTATATGGTAAAGGTACAGTGTTTACCTTTCGATTTTGGCAGAGATTATGGAGAGTAATAGACACCTGATTGGATTTTAATACTGCTTTTCATCCTAAGACAGATGACAGTCTGAGAGGACGATCCAGACACTAAACAGTATGTTGAAGATGTGTGTTTTGGATCTAGAAGGTAGCTGGGTTGATTATATGCTACTTATAGAATTCACTTATAATAACAGCTACCATAGCAGTATTAGAATGACACCACCTGAGGCTTTTATGGAAAGAAGTCTTAATTAGATATGAGATGGTTCAGAATACAATGAAGAAGTTGCTGTGATCAGAAGAGCGATATGGATCCTAGATGCAGAGATATGGAGTTTCAGATCGAAGACTGTAATTCTGAAGATGTCTCCGAAAAGTGGTGTGATGAGACGCGTTGAAAATATAGAACTGAATGAAGACCTGAAGTTTGAGAAGGAATCAGTTGTAATTGTAAATTATCAAGCTCGATAGTTATGTTCGAACTAGATTCAGATGATCAAGATTTCGTGACGTAGCAACAAAGTGAAAGAGCTTACGTAAAAGACTGAAGTTGAGATACGAGCTTCTTACCCATATCTCTTTCTTTCTTGATCTTGTAATTTTCTTTTTGGAATTCGGGGACGAATTCTTGTAAGGGGGGAAGACTGTAATATCCCGAATTTTTAAATATTTTTATACTGCAATCGGGATATGCAGTGTTAATAATTTTTGTATATATATTTATGATATTTTATGAGTTTGTTGTTTGTTTAAAGCTAATTTTAATTATTTTATATTATTTTAAGTACTTTACGTAAAATTTTCCCGAAAATTATATTTTCGAGGAAATTGACACGTAAATAAATTAATACTATTTATTTTTGACTAGTTTTATGAATTTGCATGAACTCATATATAATTTTAAAGTGCTAAAATAAAATGTATATATGTGTATTTATTTAAATTAATTAGAGCTTAATTAATTTCCTTAATTTTATTATTTAATTTTTGTATTAGTTAATTTTAAGTTTATAAATTATTAAACATATTAAAATATGTGTGTGGTATATATTTAATGTGTGTGAGATTTTATATATTATTATCAATTGTTATTTTAATTGTTAGTGCATGTGTGTGTATGTTTATATATATATATATATATTATAGTGGTGTGGTGTGGGAATATTTAAGTTGAAGTTATGTATATATATATATATATATATATATATATATATATAGGGTACAAGTATTAGTCATCGTGCAGACATTTCTTTCTTTCTTTTTTTTTTTCTTTTCTTTCTTTTCTCTTCTTCTTCTTCTTCTTCCCCTCACTCTCGGTTCCTTCCAACCGGACCACCACCAGGCCGCCCCACCTGCAACCAGCCATCACCATTGCTTCCCCTTCCATCCAGCAGCCACCAGCTGCCACTAGCACTGTCCATCGCCGCCTAGAACGCCGGAAAATGAAGGAGACCGAAGGTGGAGCTTCCTCACGCCGGTGAAGATTTCGGCCACCTTAGGGCATCGGACTAGACTTTTTTGAAAGCTTTTCGTCCGGTGAGTCCATTTCCGAGCTCCGTTTGAGCTCAAAACCTCTAGATTTTTAGATATCTTCAAGTTTTAGTTTATGTATTCTAGGGTTTTTAATTTTTTTGAAGTTGAATTTGTTGGATTCATGCAAACTCCCTTAACAAATGTTTATCCTGGAAGCTTAATCTATATGCTGTAATTTTTTTAGAATTTTTGGAATTTATTTTAATTTTTGTGAATTTTTGATTATTTTATTATTATTTTCTAATTTTCGAAAATTAATTAAATAAATTATAAAATTTTGTTTTATGGTGATTAAAGGAGTTGAAATGAATTATAGAAATTTATTTGTAATTTTTGTGAATTTTTATGTATTTATTTGGAATTTATTAAGTTTAGGTAATTTTGAAAAATAGGGTTAATTATGTGTTTAATTGAAATAAATTGGTAAATTGAGTATATTTATTGATATTATTGAATTATATGTTGAGAAATTAATTTTTGAGTAATTATATAATTTTTGGTGAATTTTTGAACATTTATAGTGAATATATATATATAGGGGCATTTTGGTAATTTTACACTAAATTGGTTAAAAATGTAATTAAATTGGTTTTAATAGTTATTTAGGGCATAAAAATGATTTCTACAAATTTTTAGTATTTTTAACTAATTAAAACTATTTTTCGTAAATTATTTTCAAATTATATATAATATATTATTTTTCTAAATAAATGGGTTTTTATTGATTTTTAGTATGTTTTAGGGTTAATTAAGTAATTTGGATTTATAAAATGTATTTTTATTATATAAGGGCATTTTTGATATTTTATAATTATTCTGTAAATTGTGAACCTCGGTCGGTGAATCGTGGTTTGGAGTCCGACCGAGGGATTTTGATTATAATCCTATGTTTACTCCGAAGTGTATTTCTTTGCAGGACCGGCTCTACTCTTTGAGTAGAGAGATGTCCGTTTTACAGGGGATGTTCTGCCGGATTTTCGGTAGAATTCTCGTAAAACGTGATGTCCGGTCAAATTCCTATTCTAAAGCTGTGTCTAAAATTCTAGATCGAGTCTTTAGAATTTTTGTTAAATTTATTCTGATTTCATGTTGTCATTTGTTTGTCTAGCTGCGCCGAGACCGAGGCCTAACGGATCAGGCCCGTCGAGTTTGTCTCGTGGAGCGCTAACATGTGAGTTATTATACTGTATATATATGCAGTGCATATAGGATGCATGACTTAGGATTTTTATTTTCATTATATGTTTAAACATTAATTTAATTATAATATGATTTGGTATATTTTCGGTTTATTTTTAGTACATTTTTGATATATGTATGTTAGATATTTAAGTTTATGTTTGTTATAATTTAATATTTATACATGATTTAAATGTGCATTGAACCATAATTATTTTATTAAATGATTAGTATAATTTAGGTTATTCTTAAATAATTGCATGCTATATTATAAACCTACACTTAAATTATTTTTAAGTTTATCTTTGGTATATTTTGATTTATTTCCAAATAAATACATGTTTTATTTTTAAATTAAACCTAACACATTAGTGGTACATTTAGGGTATATTTTTATATATATGCATGCTAGATAATTAGGTTTATTTTTAGTATATTTGTGACTATATGTTAAACACAAACACGTATTTAAATGAAAATTTATACATAAATGGTTTATTAAATGATTTGAGTACTTAGGGTATATCTTTTGCATATTTAAGTATACTTTTAAGATAATGCATGTTATATTATTGTTACTCATTTAAATTGTTTTTAACTATATTAATGATTTATCTTAGGTTTATTTCATATTTTATTTGACTATATATATATATATATACCTGAAATATACTGGGTATATTTTAGGTATATTTTTGGTATATATATATATATATGGTTGATTTTACTATTATGAATATTGTTCTACATTAATTATTTTTCGAATGAATGATTTATTCGAAGTGAAGGATATCAATAGAACGTGCTTCCTAGTGGGCAGCACTAGGACCGTGTACGTACCGGTACGATAGATAAAGATTGAGTGAGAGTTAAAATTGGGTGATTATAATTGATTTAATTGATTTGACTAAGATTAATGGTATGTTAGATAGTGTGATTGCTGGAGCTCGGTTGACTAAGTGTCTCGGGGCCAATCACACTGACAGTCAGACTGCTGGAGCTCGGTTGACTTAGTGTCTCGGGGCCAGTCTACTGTCCATAAGTGAATTGAATGATCTATTGGATTGATTGAGATGTGAGGTAATGGATAGTGTGATTGCTGGAGCTCGGTTGACCAAGTGTCTCGGGGCCAATCACACTGACAGTCAGACTGCTGGAGCTCGGTCGACTTAGTGTCTCGGGGCCAGTCTGCTGTCCAAATTGGAATAAGTGTTCTATTTGGAATCAAGTGAGCCTGTATGGCTAGGGTGATGATGGGATTGTTTGAGGTTGTTATTATTTAGGGTTCTATGGATCCTTCATGAATTAAAACAAACGTTTTCTACATTTAGTATTTTATAAAAGCAAAGTTTGGCATTCGTGTGAAATGTGTGTATATACATATATATATATATATATATATATATATATATATAAGAATGCCTGATTGTTATGGTTTAGTTTGCATGTATATATAGTATAATAATTCACTCAGTGAGGTCTGACCCCCCTCAATTATTTTTTTTCAGGAGATTCCATATCGTCAGACCTTAGTTATAGAGTTCCTCGTCGGTGTTCTTCAGTCCCGGCTGTTTTATACAAATGTATATTCTAAACTTTGAATTGTATTCTAGAAACTGCAGTAGTAGTGTCACTATATTGGAAGTGTATTATTTTGTTTGGATATTAAATACTATGAGAATTGGTATTTGAACATTGTACGAATATGTATTCATTTATAAAAGGATTTGGAGTATTTATTTTATATATTGATTCAGAAAAATTTTAATTTGGTCGTACTTTTATATAATTATTATATGATTTTATTTTCTAAGGCTTGCTACGGGTTCCGGATTCGAAAGAATTCCCGTTCCCTAGCGCCGGTCATGACTCCTAGTTTGGGTCGTGACAGAGCGGCAGGTCGCCGTAGGCAGAGAGAGTTATAGGACGATGAGCCTGTAGAGCTTGAGTTTGATGTTCCTGTACCTCCAGTTGTTCAGCCTATTCAGCCTGCCTATCAGTAGGGTATGTCTGACCCTGAGGCAGCTTTGTTTTATGCCCGAGTTGGCAGGATTGCGTTTGACGGTACTTCCGATCCGTTAGATTTTCTGCACGCGATTGAGACTTGGACTTGGACTGCTCATACCGAGTACTAGTGGATCATGATCGTCGAGTTATCTGTCGAGGGACCAGCCCTAGATTGGTTCATTTAGATGATCCAGCCTTACATGTTAACGATGACCTGGGTTCAGTTCCGAGAGCGGTTTATGAGGAGATTCTATCCAGAGCCTCTCTATATAAGCTATCATCTCTGTTTGACCAGCATTTCTCATGGTGATTGATCTGTAGAGGAGTACACCCGAGAGTTTCTTCGTCTGGGTAGATATGTAGAGGATCTGATGCGAGATCAGTATTTCGTAGTCACTAACTACGTTACTGGTTTGGGTTCAGCGTTTACTGGTATGCCTACAGCAGGCCTTACTCTCGAGTCTGCGATTAAGTTAGCCAAGGAGATTGAGCTCAGGCTAGTTAGGCAGGGAGCGATGCCTGATTACTACCAGTTGGGAGTTCAGTCGAGTGGATTGCAGGCTACTCCGTACTCTAGTTTTCATGTTGGATCGAGTAGTCAGTAGCGAGGTCCAACTCAGCAGAGTCAGAGACAGCAGCAACGAGTGCATCGGAGCAGTAGACATGGTCGTGGAGGTCAGCGTAGGTCGTTCAGATTTGGGTCAGGTGCTTCGAGCAGCAGCAGTGGTCGTAGTTCTGGATCAGCGGCTAGTGTTTGCTAAACCTGCGGTAGAGTCCATCATGGACCGTGTTATCTGACACCACTGACATGCTTCAGATGCGGGCAGACAGGACATTATGCTAGATCGTGTCCTTACTCGGGATATCAGCAATCGCAGATTTCACAATTCCCACAGTAGTCGATTGCTAGTGCTGCACCAGTTCCATTTCAATTACCTCCAACCCAGTATCAGAGTTCCACTCAGCTTGTTCCACAACAGAGTCATGGTAGAGGTACTAGAGGAGGTGCCAGAGGTGTTGGCTAGGCTTCTACTAGTCAACAGGGAGGTCGAGGACAGGCCAAAGTTTTTCATCTTACTCAGCAGGATGCTCAGGCATCTAATCTAGTCGTGGCAAGTATTGTTTCTGTTTATTACCTGGATGCATGGGTTTTGTTTGATCCGGGTGCCACGAATTCATTTGTTTCTCTTGTTTTTGCTTCTAAATCTTGTTGGCAAGCTTCGAGGATGGCTTTTCCTTTGTCTGTTGCCACTCCTCTGAACGATTCTTTGGACACCGATATTGTTATTTCTAGTTGTCCAGTTCTCGTGGGAGGTAGAGAATTACCCGCTGATTTGATCTTGTTGGATGTGATGGAGTTTGATGTTATTCTGGGAATGGATTGGTTATCTCAGCATTATGTCGTGGTAGATTGTCGGAATAAAGAGGTGACTTTCAGATTCCTGATGAAGAAGATTTTAAGTTTGTTGGTGATAGGAGTTCAGCACCTCAGAATCTTATTTCTGCTATTACGGCTAGGAAGTTATTGAGGAAAGGTTGTCAGGGATATTTGGCATTAGTTAGGGATACTTCAGTGGAGAAGTTGTCACTCACAGATGTTCCTGTTGCTTGTGAGTTTCCTGATGTTTTTCCCGAGGAGTTGCCAAGTTTACCACCTCACAGAGAGATAGAGTTCTGTATAGATGTGGTTCCAGGTACTACTCCTATATCTATGCCACCCTATAGAATGGCTCCTGCAGAGTTGAAAGAGTTGAAGGAGCAGTTGCAAGAGTTATTGGATAAGGGTTTCATTAGACCCAGTGTTTCTCCTTGGGGTGCACCAGTCCTGTTTGTGAAGAAGAAGGATGGTACCCTGAGACTGTGCATTGACTACAGAGAGCTGAATAAGGAGACAGTGAAGAACAAGTATCCTCTCCCGAGGATAGATGACTTATTTGATCAACTATAGGGTGCACAATTCTTTTCTAAGGTCGACTTGAGGTCGGGTTATCATCGGCTGCGGATCAGTGAAGCCGATGTTCCTAAGACGGCATTCTGCATTCGATATGGCCATTATGAGTTTCTGGTGATGTCTTTTGGTTTGACTAATGCACCAGCAGCTTTTATGGACCTGATGAACAGGGTATTCAGACCATATGTGGATCAGTTTGTGGTAGTCTTCATTGATGATATACTGGTTTATTCTAGGAGTATGGAGGAGCATGTATATCATTTGAGGATTGTACTACAAACACTGAGAGATCATCAGCTTTATGCTAAATTCTCTAAGTGCGATTTCTGGATGGAGAGTGTTTCTTTTCTTGGACACGTGGTGTCTAAAGAAGGCATCCAGGTTGATCTAGAGAAGATTGAAGCAGTGTCTGAGTGGCCTAGACCGACTTCTGTTACTGAGATTCGAAGTTTTCTGGGTTTAGCCGGGTATTATAGGCGGTTTGTGCAGGATTTTTCCAGAATTGCAGCCCTTATAACACGCTTGACTCAGAAGAATGTCAGATTCGAGTGGTCAGAAGCTTGTGAGAATAGCTTTTAGTTGTTGAAGGTGAAATTGACCACAGCGCCAGTGTTAGCTTTGCCTAATAGTGTGGATAAGTTCACAGTTTACTGTGATGACTCTATAATTGGCCTTGGTTGTGTGTTGATGCAGAATGGAAGAGTGATAGCATATGCTTCAAGGCAGTTGAAGAAGCATGAGCAGAACTATCCTACACATGACCTTGAGATGGCTGCAATGATCTTTGCTTTGAAGATTTGGAGACATTATCTGTACGGGGTGACTTGTGAGATATTTACTGATCACAAGAGCCTTAAGTACATTTTCCAGCAGAGATATCTGAATCTAAGGTAGAGGAGATGGTTGGAGTTGTTGAAGGATTATGACTGTGAGATCTTATATCATCCGGGTAAAGCTAATGTGGTAGCAGATGCCTTGAGTAGAAAGTCCTCAGGCAGTCTTGCTCATATCAGTGTTGAAAGGAGACCGTTGATCTAGGAGTTGCATCTGATGGTGGATCAAGGTCTGATGATGAAAATCAGTAGGTCAGGTGGACTGCTAGCTCAGTTTAAAGTGCGATCTGTACTGAGGGATAGGATTAAAGCAGCTCAGAGCCGAGATCCTATTCTAGAAGAGCTTGCAGAGAATGTCAGAACAGGGAAGTTCACTGATTTCACACTCGATGATGATGTTGTGTTGTGGATCAATGGTAGATTGTGTGTTCCTGATGTGGATGATTTGAGAGAAGAGATCCTAGAGGAAGCACATTCTACAGTCTACAGCATTCATCCGGGCATTACTAAGATGTACCATAGTATCAGAGACTTATACTGGTGGGATGGATTGAAGAAGGATGTCGCTGATTATGTTGCTAAGTGTCTGATGTGTCAGCAAGTGAAAGCCAAACATCAAAAGCCTTCTGGGAAGCTTCAGCCTCTTCCTATTCCCGAGTGGAAGTGGGAGAGGATAGCTATGGATTTTGTGGTTGGATTACCTCGTTCGAAGGATGGATACGATTCCATCTGGGTGATTGTAGATAGGTTGACGAAGTCTGCACATTTCCTACCTGTGAAACCACTTATTCTATAGCTAGATTGGCGAAGCTGTACGTGAAGCATATTGTGTGCCTTAATGGTGTACCTGTGTCCATTGTGTCAGATAGAGGTTCAGTGTTTACTTCTCATTTTTGGCAGAAGTTGCAGAAAGCGATGGGCACTAGGTTGGACTTCAGTACTGCTTTTCATCCTCAGACAGATGGTCAATCTGAGAGGACGATCCAGACACTGGAAGATATGTTGAGGATGTGTGTCTTGGATTTGGGAGGTAGCTAGGATGATCATTTGTCACTCGTAGAGTTTGCATATAATAACAGCTACCATAGCAGTATTGGCATGGCACCATATGAGGCGTTGTATGGAAGGAAGTGTAGATCCCCTCTGAGTTAGGATGGGATTGGTGAGAGAGCTTTGATTGGACCTGAGATGGTTCAGGATGCTGCAGAGAAAGTCGTCGTGATTAAGCGCAGATTAGAGACCGCAGTTAGTAGACAGAAGAGCTATGCGAATCCTAGGCGTAGAGATGTGGAGTTTCAGGTCAGAGATTTCATTTTTCTGAAAGTATCTCCGATGAAGGGTGTTATGATATTTGGCAGGAAGGGTAAGTTAGCACCGAGATATATCGGACCGTTTAAGATTCTGGAGAGAGAGTTGGCACTGTTGCATATCAGTTGGATTTGCCTCCGAGTATCTCACAAGTGCATCCAGTGTTTCATATCTCGATATTGAGGAAGTATATCTCAGACCCTTCACATGTGTTGCAGCCCGACAGTGTAGAAGTGAGTGAAGATTTGACATTTGTGGAAGAACCTGTGGCGATCGTAGATTATCAAGTTCGACAGTTACATTCAAAACATATTTCGATGGTCAAGGTTCTATGGCATAGCAACAGAGTTAAGGAGCATACATGGGAGACTGAAGCTGAGATGCAAGCTTCTTACCCATATCTCTTTCCTTCCTAATCCTGTAATCTATAATTTTTGGAATTCGGGGACGAATTCTTATAAGGGGGGGAGATTGTAATATCCCGTGTTTTTAAATATTTTAATACCGCATCGGGATATGCAGTGTTAATAATTTTTGTATATATATTATGATATTTTACGAGTTGATGTGTATTTAAAACCTATTTTAATTATTGTGTATTATTTAAAGTCCTTTACGTAAAATTTTCCCGGGACTTACATTTTCGGGGAAATTTTCACGTAAATATTTTATTATTAATTATTTTAAATAGATTTACGGACTTGCATGAACTCATACGTATTTTTAAAGTACTAAATAAAATATATATGTGTATTTATTTAATTAATTAGGGTTTAATAAATTACCCTAATATTTTATTATTTATTAATTTGTTTTAATATTATTTAATTATTTTTTTAAGGGGTATTAAATTTTAAAATATTAAATTATTAGTGTGTGGTGTATATTTAATGTGTGTAATTTAATATTATTTTAATATATAGTGTAAAGTATATATATATACATATAATAAGTCAAAAAAATCAAATTTTAGAAAATTACCGAATTGCCCCCGAGTATCTCCTTCTTCCCCGACCATCCCCATCGCCGTTCCGCCACCTGTCACGTCGATTTCTTATTGTTGGTGTGCCGTCCTGCGTGCCACCACCTTCCTCAGCCTTCCTCGCCGCCTGTTGCAGCCGTTTTCGGCGTATGGAGGTTGATTTTGGCCGGAGAAGCCGAATTCTTCTTCACTGTCGATCACGACGTTTCCAGCCACCATTTTTGACACCGCCGGTCTCTTTCTTATCCTTGAGCTCCGGTGAGTGTGATTCCAAGCTTTGTTTCACTTAAAATTGTCTTGATTTGCATAGGTTTCGAATTTTCGATTTCGACCATATTAGAGTTCTTGAATTTTTTGGACTTCAATTTGATTGATTCATGAAAAATTCCTTCACAAATGTTGTTCCCCTTAGCTTAATCTACGTGTATGAATTTTTGTAGAATTTTTGGGAATTATTTTGATTTTTGGGTATTTTTGAATATTTTAATATTATTTTCTAATTTTCGAAAATTAATTAATTAAATTATGAAATTATGTTTTATGATAATTATAGGTGTTGAAATGAATTATATAAATTTATTTGTAATTTTTTATGAATTTCTATGTATTTATTTTGAATTTAATTAGTTTATGGAATTGTTGAAAAATAGGGTTAATTGTGTTTTTAATTAAAATTAATTGATTAATTGATTTTAATTATTGATATTATTGATAAATATGTTGAGAAAATTAATTTTGGATAATTATACTATTTTTGGTGAATTTTTGAATGAATTTTAGTATATTTATATATATATATGGGTATTTTGGTAATTTTACACAAAATTGGCTAAAAATGTAATTTAATTGGTTTTAATAATTATTTAAGGTATAAAAATGATTTCTGCAAATTATTTAGTATTTTTAATTAATTAAAACTATTTTTCGTGAATTATTTTCAATTATATATATAATATACGATTTTTCTAAATAAAATGCGTTTTATCGGTTTTTACTGTGTTTTAAGGTTAATTATGTAATTTCTATTTATAAAATGAATTTTTATGTTATAAGGGTATTTTTGGTAATTCTAAAATTTGTTATGTGATTGTGGACCCCGGTCGGTAGACTGTAGCTTGGAGTTCGACCGAGGGGTTTGGATGTGTTTTTGTGTTCATTTTTCGAAGTGTGTTTCTTTGCAGGGTCGGCTCTACTCTTTGAGTAGAGAGATGTCCGTTTTACAGGGGAGGTTTTGCCGAATTTTCGGTAGAATTCTCGTAAAACATGAAATCCGGCGTAAGGGTCTGCTACTGAGGTCTGAAGATGAAGACTCTTTTGAAACATAGTCAACGGAGGGGAGTCAGACCTCACTAAGTGAATTGTTATAATATATATACATGCATAACTAAATGAAAAATACACACATTCAATAGTATATATAATAAATATATATACAGGCAAAAACACACAGATGCAGCAAAATCATTTTATATAAATACTGAAAATAATAACTATTTATGAAGGATCAAATAGAACCCTAAATAATCACAACCTCAAATAGTGTTAAACAACACTCTAACCATACAGGCTCACTTATTCCAAATAAATTTACTTGTTCCATTTGGACAGTAGACTGGACTCGAGACACTAAGTCAATCGAGCTCCAGCAGTATGACTGTTAGTGTGATTGGCCCCGAGACACTTAGTCAACCGAGTTGCAGCAATCACACTCTCAATCACATCACACATCAAATAAATCAATCCAATCAATATCCATAAATAGGTTAGTAATATAACCTAAATTCTATCATCGTACCAGTATGTACTCGGTCCTAGTGCTGCCCACTAGGTAGCACGTTCTATTGATATCCTTCATTTAAAATAAATTCATTCATTCATGAAATAAATGATGCATGACTTTAAATAAAATAACAATATAAACCATATATATACTAGAAATATACCAAAAATAAACCAAGTATATTTCGAGTATATATACGTCGAATAAATTCAATTTAATTATAAAATAAACTATAAATATACTTAAAAACATTTTAGGTATAATTCAATAATAAAACACGCATTTAATTTAAAATATACCAATAATAGACCTAAGCAATTATTAAATCATTTATGCATATTTCATAAAATTTAAACATACACTTCTAAAACATGCAATCCTAAAATTCGTATATATAAAATAACAACTCACAGTTATGCGCTCCTCGAGACGGGTCCAACGGGCTTGGTCTACTAGGCCTCGGTCTCAGCGTAACTAAACAAACAAACGACAATATGAAATTAGAATAAGTCTAACGAAATTCCTGGAGACTAGACCTAGAATTTTGAACACATATAAGAATAGGAATTCGACCGGACATCACGTTTTATGAGAATTCTACCAAAAATTCGGTAGAACCTCCCCTGTAAAATGGACATCTCTCTACGCAAAGAGTAGAGCCGGTCCTGCAAAGAAACACACTTCAAAAATATACCGCCACACAATCCCTCGATCGGACTTCTAAACTACAATTCCACCGACCGAGGTTCACAATTCATGAGATAATTACATAACACATTAAAATGCCAAAAATACCAAAAATAAACTTTATAAATCAAAATATAGCAATTTAGATATTTAAAACACTGAAAATAATTATTTAACCGATAATTACAATAAAACCCTAATTTTAATAAAATATTATTCAAAATCCATAATTCTTGATAAATTCATAAATATTGACCAAAATACATTTTAAACTCCAAATTACATAATTGACCCTAAAACATATTAAAAATCGATAAAAACTCATTTATTTAGAAAAATAGTATATTATATATAATTTGAAAATAATTTACAAAAAATAGTTTTAATTATTTGAAAATACTAAATAATTTGTAGAAATCATTTTTATACCTCAAATAACTATTATAACCAATTTAATTATATTTTTAGCCAATTTAGTGCCAAATTACCAAAATACCCATACTATATATAAATTCACTATAATTATTCAAAAATTCACCAAAAATAGTATAATTACTCAAAAATTAATTTCTCAACATATAATTCAATAATATCAATAATTATACTCAATTAACCAATAAATTTCAATAAAATACATAATTAACCTAATTTTCTAAAAATCACATAAACTAAATAAATTCACAATAATTATATAAAAATCACAAAAATTACAAATAAATTTCCAAAATTCATTTTAACACCTATAAACACCATAAATCATAATTTTATAATTTAATTAATTAATTTACGAAAATTAGAAAATATTAATAAAATAATAAAAAATTCACAAAAATCAAAATAATTCCCAAAAATTTCATAAAAATTACAGGATGTAGATTGAGCTACTAGGATCAATCTTTGTGAAGGAAGTTAGCTTGAATCATTAGAATCGAAGTTCAAAAAAATTAAAAACTCAAAGTGGCCGAAATGAAAATCAAGCTTAAATCCGTACCAAATCGAGTTTTCAAGCTAAAGGAAGCTTGGAATTAGCTTCTATGGAGTTCTAGGAGCAAAACTACACTGGAATCATCAAGAACAGTGGCTAGAATCATGAGAGAGGAAGAAGAGGCCAACTTTCGGCTAAAATACCAACTTCCACTTCACCGGCGCCGAAGGGGACGTCAGTAGGCGGTGGAGCTGCTGGAGGAAGGAGGTGGCACACCGGGAAGCACAGTGAAGTTGGTGGGCGGCGTTGCACAGTGGGGAGAAGAGGGTGGACGTCGGGCGTGAAGGAGAGGATCGGGTGGCACATTTGGTAAATTTGAAGAACTTTTAATTTTTGTGTGTGTGTGTATATATATATATATATATATATATATATATATATATAACTTTAATTTACATTATTATAATATATTATTATCATATTCAAAATATTTAGACACCACATAATAAAATAATAATATTTACATACATATACATATATATAACTCACATTATTTATTAAAACTATAAAATATAGATTTAATTAAAATAAACCCTAACTAATTAAATGTGTATATATACATGTATATGTACATATATTAATACGACAATTAAAATCATGCTTGGACTCATGCAAATTCAAAAAATCATCTAAAATAATTAATAATTATTTATTTAGGTTTTAATTTCCCCGAAAATAAAACTCTTGAGAAAATTTTACGTAAAAGACTTAAAATAATAAAAAATGACTTTAATAAATAATAAACTAATTAAATAATAAAAAAATATATAAAAATTATTAACACTGCATATCCCGATGCAGTTTAAAATTATTTAAAAACTCGGGATATTACTGTAATATCTCGTGTTTTTAAATATTTTAATACTGCATCGGGATATGCAGTGTTAATAATTTTTGTATATATATTATGATATTTTTATGAGTTGATGTGTATTTAAAATCTATTTTAATTATTGTGTATTATTTAAAGTCCTTTACGTAAAATTTTCCCGGGACTTACATTTTTGGGGAAATTTTCACGTAAATATTTTATTATTAATTATTTTAAATAGATTTACGGACTTGCATGAACTCATATGTATTTTTAAATTACTAAATAAAATATATATGTGTATTTATTTAATTAATTAGGGTTTAATAAATTACCCTAATATTTTATTATTTATTAATTTATTTTAATATTATTTAATTATTTTTTTAAGGTGTATTAAATTTTAAAATATTAAATTATTAGTGTGTGGTGTATATTTAATGTGTGTAATTTAATATTATTTTAATATATAGTGTAAAGTATATATATATACATATAATAAGTCAAAAAAATCAAATTTTGGAAAATTATCGAATTGCCCCCGAGTATCTCCTTCTTCCCCGACCATCCCCATCGCCGTTCCGCCGCCTGTCACGCCAATTTCTTGATGTTGGTGTGCCATCCGGCATGCCACCACCTTCCTCAACCTTCCTCGCCGCCTGTTGCAGCCGTTTCCGGCGTCTGGAGGTTGATTTTGGTCGAAGAAGCCGAATTCTTCTTCACCGTCGATCACGACGTTTTCGGCCACCATTTTCGACACCACCAGTCTCTTTCTTCTCCTTGAGCTCCGGTGAGTATGATTCCAAGCTTTGTTTCACTTAAAATTGTCTTGATTTGCTTAGGTTTTAAATTTTTGATTTCGGCCACATTAGGGTTCTTGAATTTGTTTGGACTTCAATTTGATTGATTCATGAAAAATTCCTTCACAAATGTTGTTCCCCTTAGCTTAATCTACATGTATGAATTTTTCTAGAATTTTTAGGAATTATTTTGATTTTTGGGTATTTTTGAATATTTTAATATTATTTTCTAATTTTCGAAAATTAATTAATTAAATTATGAAATTTTGTTTTATGATAATTATAGGTGTTTAAATGAATTATAGAAATTTATTTGGAATTTTTATGAATTTCTATGTATTTATTTTGAATTTAATTAGTTTATGGAATTTTTGAAAAATAGGGTTAATTGTGTTTTTAACTGAAATTAATTGGTTAATTGAGTTTACTTATTGATAAATATGTTGAGAAAATTAATTTTGGATAATTATACTATTTTTGGTGAATTTTTGAATGAATTTTAGTATATTTATATATAGGGGTATTTTGGTAATTTTACATAAAATTGGCTAAAAATGTAATTTAATTGGTTTTAATAATTATTTAAGGTATAAAAATGATTTCTGAAAATTATTTAGTATTTTTAATTAATTAAAACTATTTTTCGTGAATTATTTTCAATTATATATATAATATATGATTTTTCTAAATAAAATGCGTTTTATCGGTTTTTACTGTGTTTTAAGGTTAATTATGTAATTTCTATTTATAAAATGAATTTCTATGTTATAAGGGTATTTTTGGTAATTCTGAAATTTGTTCTGTGATTGTGGACCCTGGTCGAAAGACTATAGTTTGGAGTCCGACCGAGGGGTTTGGATGTGTTTTTGTGTTCGTTTTTCGAAGTGTGTTTCTTTGCAGGGTCGGCTCTACTCTTTGAGTAGAGAGATGTCCATTTTACAGGGGAGGTTCTGTCGAATTTTTGATAGAATTCTCATAAAATGTGATGTCCGGTCGAACCCTAATTTCGATTCTGTGTTTAATATTCTAGATCGAGTTTCTAAGATTTTCTATTAGGTTTATTCTAATTTTTATTGTTATTGTTTGTTTAGTTGCGCCGAGACCGAGGCCCAGTGGACCAGGCTCGTCGGACCTATCTCGTGGAGCGCACTAAGTGTGAGTTGCTATTTTATATATATGTGCTCTAGGGTGCATGATTTTAGAAATATATGTTTTATTTTGATTAAATATGCATAAATAATGTGATTATTATTTATGTATATCTTTAGTTTATTTTTGGTTTATTTTTGGTTTATTTTAAATTATATGCATGTTTTATTAATAAATCATATTTAAAATGTTTTTAAATATATTTCTAGCTTAATTTGTAATTTAATTGGATTTATTTGACGTATATATACTCGAAATATACCTGGTTTATTTTTGGTATATTTCTAGTATATATATGGTTTATATTGTTATTTTATTTAAATTCATGCATCATTGATTTGTGAATGTATGTTTTATATTTAATAATGGAGGATATCAATAGAACGTGCTACCTAGTGGGCAGCACTAGGACCGAGTACGTACCAGTATGCTTATAGCATTTAGGCTATATTACTAACCACTTGTGGATATTAATTGGTTATGATTATCTGATGTGTGATGTGAATTGGGAGTGTGATTGCTGGAGCCCGGTTGACCTAGTGTCTCGGGGCCAATCACACTGGCAGTTAGACTGCTGGAGCTCGGTTGACTTAGTGTCTCGGGGCCAGTCTACTGTCTAAAAGGAATAAGTGAATATATTTGGAATAAGTGAGCCTGTATGGCTAGAGTGTTGTCTAACACTATTTTGAGGTTACGATTTTCTAGGGTTCTATTTGATCCTTTATAAACAATGATTTTCAATAAAATATATAAAATGATTTTACTGCATCTGTGTGTATTTGCCTGTATATATACATATTAGATATATACTGTTGATTGTATGCATTTTCATTTAGTGTGCATGTATATATATTATAGTAATTCACCTAGTGAGGTCTGACTCCCCTCCGTTGACTAATTTTTCAGGAGAGTCATCATCTTCAGACCTTAGTAGCAGGCCTGTACGCCGGATTTCTTCCGCCCCGACTTCTTTGTGTAAACTGCTTCCCTGAGTCTTGAGTTTTATTTTATCTAGACACTGCAGTAGTCATTAAATTATTAAAGAGATGTTGTATTATATTTGAACTGGATTTGTATTAAAAGAGTTTATATATATATATATATATATGAGATGAGGATTTAATTTAAATCCAATTGGTGCAAATGTTATTATGATATTTATGATTTTTATTTTCGCTGCACTGTATTTTATTTAACTGTGATATTATTATTATTATTATTGCATGTTTATTTTATTTTTTTTAGGCTTGCTACGGGTTTCGGATTTGAAAGAATTCCATTTCCTTAGCGCCGGTCATGGCCCCTATTTTGGGTCGTGACAAAGTTGGTATCAAAGCGGAGTTCTATGTCAAGGCTTAGTTATGTGAGTTATGGCCCTAGTTTTAAAGTTGTGTTTTCTTTTGGTAACTACTGTAGTGAATTAGGTTCGAGTACGTCTTGATAAGTATTCCTTGCTTTAGTTTTTTGTGTTATTCCTCTATAGTCTATTTTGTCTGAATCATTCTATTGTGTTTTCAGAATGAGGAGGCGAGCGCGTGTCGCTCCACCGATCGTTAAGGCCAAGGATGATGAGTCTTTTCAGGATGAGGTTTTACCTCCTGAGCAGCCAATTAGACGTAGAGGTCGTGGCAGAGGTAGACCTCGAGGAGCGGTAGGTCGCCATAGGCAGAGAGAGTTACAAGACGAGGAGCTTGTAGAGCCTGAGTTTGATGTTCCTGTACCTCCAGTTGTTCAGCCTATTCAGCTTGCCTATCAGTAGGGTATGTTTGACCCTGAGGCAGCTTTGTTCTATGCTCGAGTTGGCAGGATTGCATTTGATGGTACTTCCGATCCGTTAGATTTTCTGCACGCGATTGAGACTCGGACTTGGACTGCTCATATCGAGTACTAGTGGATCATGATCGTCGAGATGTCTGTCGAGGGACCAGCCCTAGATTGGTTCATTCAGATGATCCACCCTTACATGTTGACAATGACCTGGGTTCAGTTCCGAGAGCGTTTTATGAGGAGATTCTATCCAGAGCCTCTCCGTATAAGCTATCATCTCCGTTTGACCAGCATTTCTCACGGTGATCGATCTGTAGAGGAGTACACCCGAGAGTTTCTTTGTCTGGGTAGATATGCAGAGGATCTGATGCGAGATCAGTATTTCGCAGTCACTAACTACGTTACTGGTTTGGGTTCAGTGTTTGCTGGTATGCCTACAGCAGGCCTTACTCTCGAGTCTGCGATTAAGTTAGCCAAGGAGATTGAGCTGAGGCTAGTTAGGCAGGGAGCGATGCCTGATTACTATCAGTTGGGAGTTCAGTCAAGTGGATTGCAGGCTACTCCGTACTCTAGTTTTCATGTTGGATCGAGTAGTCAGCAGCGAGGTCCGACTCAGCAGAGTCAAAGACAGAATCAACGAGTGCATCGGAGCAGTAGACATGGCCGTGGAGGTCAGCGTAGGTCGTTCAGATTTGGGTCAGGTGCTTCGAGCAGCAGCAGTGGTCGTAGTTATGGATCAGCGGCTAATG
This sequence comes from Mallotus nudiflorus, assembly GCA_947683625.1. NCBI lineage: Eukaryota > Viridiplantae > Streptophyta > Magnoliopsida > Malpighiales > Euphorbiaceae > Mallotus > Mallotus nudiflorus. Next base: position 538,541 of record CANTUR010000610.1, on the reverse strand, counting down.
TTTGCTAGACCTGCGGTAGAGTCCATCATGGACCGTGTTATCTAACACCACTGACATGCTTCAGATACGGGCAGACAGGACATTATGCCAGATTGTTTCCTTACTCGGGATATCAGCAACCGCAGATTCTGTGATTCCCACAGTAGTCGATTGCTAGTGCTGCACCAGTTCCATTTCAGTTACCTCCAGCCCAGCATCAGAGTTCCACTCAGCTTGTTCCACAACAGAGTCATGGTAGAGGTACTAGAGGAGGTGCCAGAGGTATTGGCTAGGCTTCTACTAGTCAACAGGGAGGTTAAGGACAGGCCAGAGTTTTTCATCTTACTCAGCAGGATGCTCAGGCATCTAATGTAGTCGTGGCAAGTATTGTTTCTGTTTATTACCTGGATGCATGGGTTTTGTTTGATCCGGGTGCCACGCATTCATTTGTTTCTCCTATTTTTGCTTCTAAATCTTGTTGGCAAGCTTCGAGGATGGCTTTTCCTTTGTCTGTTGCCACTCCTCTGAACGATTCTTTGGACACCGATATTGTTATTTCTAGTTGTCCAGTTCTCGCGGGAGGTAGAGAATTACCCACTGATTTGATCTTGTTGGATGTGATGGAGTTTGATGTTATTCTGGGAATGGATTGGTTATCTCAGCATTATGCCATGGTAGATTGTCAGAATAAAGAGGTGACTTTCAGAATTCCTGATGAAGAAGATTTTAAGTTTCTTGGTGATAGGAGTTCAGCACCTCAGAATCTTATTTCTGCTATTACGGCTAGGAAGTTGTTGAGGAAAGGTTGTCAGGGATATTTGGCATTAGTTAGGGAAACTTCAGTGGAGAAGTTGTCACTCACAGATGTTCCTGTTGCTTGTGAGTTTCCTGATGTTTTTCCCGAGGAGTTGCCAAGTTTACCACCTCACAGAGAGATAGAGTTCTGTATAGATGTGGTTCCAGGTACTACTCCTATATCTATGCCACCCTATAGAATGGCTCCTACAGAGTTGAAAGAGTTGAAGGAGAAGTTACAAGAGTTATTGGATAAGGGTTTCATTAGACCCAGTGTTTCTCCTTGGGGTGCACCAGTCCTGTTTGTGAAGAAGAAGGATGGTACCCTGAGACTGTGCATTGACTACAGAGAGCTGAATAAGGTGACAGTGAAGAACGAGTATCCTCTCCCGAGGATAGATGACTTATTTGATTAGCTACAGGGTGCATAATTCTTTTCTAAGGTCGACTTGAGGTTGGGTTATCATCAGCTGCGGATCAGTGAAGCCGATGTTCCTAAGACGGCATTCTGCACTCGATATGGCCATTATGAGTTTCTGGTGATGTCTTTTGGTTTGACTAATGCACCAGCAGCTTTTATGGACCTGATGAACAGGGTATTCAGACCATATGTGGATCAGTTTGTGGTAGTCTTCATTGATGATATACTGGTTTATTCTAGGAGTATGGAGGAGCATGTATATCATTTGAGGATTGTACTACAAACACTGAGAGATCATCAGCTTTATGCTAAATTCTCCAAGTGCAATTTCTAGATGGAGAGTGTTTCTTTTCTTGGACACGTGGTGTCTAAAGAAGGTATCCAGGTTGATCCATAGAAGATTGAAGCAGTGTCTCAGTGGCCTAGATCGACTTCTGTTACTGAGATTCGAAGTTTTCTGGGTTTAGCCGGGTATTATAGGCGGTTTATGCAGGATTTTTCCAGAATTACAGCCTTTATAACTCGCTTGACTCAGAAGAATGTCAGATTCGAGTGGTCAGAAGCTTGTGAGAATAGCTTTTAGTTATTGAAGGAGAAATTGACCACGGCGCCAGTGTTAGCTTTGCCTAATAGTGTGGACAAGTTCACAGTTTACTGTGATGCCTCTATAATTGGCCTTGCTTGTGTGTTGATGCAGAATGGAAGAGTGATAGCCTATGCTTCAAGGCAGTTGAAGAAGCGAGCAGAACTATCCTACACATGACCTTGAGATGGCTGCAATGATCTTTGCTTTGAAGATTTGGAGACATTATCTGTATGGGGTGACTTGTGAGATATTTACTGATCACAAGAGCCTTAAGTACATTTTCCAGCAGAGATATCTGAATCTAAGGTAGAGGAGATGGTTGGATTTGTTGAAGGATTATGACTGTGAGATCTTATATCATCCGGGTAAAGCTAATTTGGTAGCAGATGCCTTGAGTAGAAAGTCCTCAGGCAGTCTTGCTCATATCAGTGTTGAAAGGAGACCGTTGATCTAGGAGTTGCATCTGATGGTGGATCAAGGTCTGATGATGAAAATCAGTAGGTCAAGTGGACTGCTAGCTCAGTTTAAAGTGCGATCTGTACTGAGGGATAGGATTAAAGCAGCTCAGAGCCGAGATCCTATTCTAGAAGAGCTTGCAGAGAATGTCAGAACAGGGAAGTTCACTAATTTCACACTCGATGATGATGGTGTGTTGTGGATCAATGGTAGATTGTGTGTTCCTGATGTGGATGATTTGAGAGAAGAGATCCTAGAGGAAGCACATTCTACAGTCTACAGCATTCATCCGGGCATTACTAAGATGTACCATAGTATCAGAGACTTGTACTGGTAGGATGGATTGAAGAAGGATGTCGCTGATTATGTTGCTAAGTGTCTGATGTGTCAGCAAGTGAAAGCCGAACATCAGAAGCCTTCTGGGAAGCTTCAGCCTCTTCCTATTCCAGAGTGGAAGTGGGAGAGGATAGCTATGGATTTTGTGGTTGGATTACCTTGTTCGAAGGATGGATACGATTCCATCTGGTTGATTGTAGATAGGTTGACGAAGTCTGCACATTTCCTACCTGTGAAACCACTTATTCTGTAGCTAGATTGGCGAAGCTGTACGTGAAGCATATTGTGTGCCTTCATGGAGTACCTGTGTCCATTGTGTCAGATAGAGGTTCAGTGTTTACTTCTCGTTTTTGGCAGAAGTTACAGAAAGCGATGGGCACTAGGTTGGACTTCAGTACTGCTTTTCATCCTCAGATAGATGGTCAATCTGAGAGGATGATCCAGACACTGGAAGATATGTTGAGGATGTGTGTCTTGGATTTGGGAGGTAGCTGGGATGATCATTTGCCACTCATAGAGTTTACATATAATAACAGCTACCATAGCAGTATTGGCATGGCACCATATGAGGCGTTGTATGGAAGGAAGTGTAGATCCCCTCTGAGTTGGGATGAGATTGGTGAGAGAGCTTTGACTGGACCTGAGATGGTTCAGGATGCTGCAGAGAAAGTCATCGTGATTAAGCGCAGATTAGAGACCGCAGTTAGTAGACAGAAGAGCTATGCGGATCCTAGGTGTAGAGATGTGGAGTTTCAGGTCGGAGATTTCATTTTTCTGAAAATATCTCCGATGAAGGGTGTTATGAGATTTGGCAGGAAGGGCAAGTTAGCACCGAGATATATCGGACCGTTTAAGATTCTGGAGAGAGTTGGCACTATTGCATATCAGTTGGATTTGCCTCCGAGTATCTCATAAGTGCATCCAGTGTTTCATATCTCGATGTTGAGGAAGTATATCTCAGACCCTTCACATGTGTTGCAGCCCGACAGTGTAGAAGTGAGTGAAGATTTGACATTTGTGGAAGAACCTGTGGCGATTGTAGATTATCAAGTTCGACAGTTATGTTCGAAACAGATTTCGATGGTCAAGGTTCTGTGGCATAGCAACAGAGTTAAGGAGCATACGTGGGAGACTGAAGCTGAGATGCAAGCTTCTTACCCATATCTCTTTCCTTCCTGATCTTGTAATCTTTTCTTTTTGGAATTCGAGGACGAATTCTTGTAAGGGGGGGAGATTGTAATATCCCGTGTTTTTAAATATTTTAATACCGCATCGGGATATGCAGTGTTAATAATTTTTGTATATATATTATGATATTTTTACGAGTTGATGTGTATTTAAAACCTATTTTAATTATTGTGTATTATTTAAAGTCCTTTACGTAAAATTTTCCCGGGGACTTACATTTTCGGGGAAATTTTCACGTAAATATTTTATTATTAATTATTTTAAATAGATTTACGGACTTGCATGAACTCATACGTATTTTTAAAGTACTAAATAAAATATATATGTGTATTTATTTAATTAATTAGGGTTTAATAAATTACCCTAATATTTTATTATTTATTAATTTGTTTTAATATTATTTAATTATTTTTTTAAGGGGTATTAAATTTTAAAATATTAAATTATTAGTGTGTGGTGTATATTTAATGTGTGTAATTTAATATTATTTTAATATATATTGTAAAGTATATATATATACATACAATAAGTCAAAAAAATCAAATTTTAAAAAATTACCGAATTGCCCCCGAGTATCTCCTTCTTCCCCGACCATCCCCATCGCCGTTTTGCCGCCTGTCACGTCGATTTCTTGTTGTTGGTGTGCCGTCCGGCGTGCCACCACCTTCCTCAGCCTCCCTCGTCGCCTGTTGCAGCTGTTTCCGGCGTCTGGAGGTTGATTTTGGCCGGAGAAGCCGAATTCTTCTTCACTGTCGATCACGATGTTTCCAGCCACCATTTTCGACACCGCCGATCTCTTTCTTATCCTTGAGCTCCGATGAGTGTGATTCCAAGCTTTGTTTCACTTAAAATTGTCTTGATTTGCTTAGGTTTCGAATTTTCGATTTCGACCATATTAGAGTTCTTGAATTTTTTGGACTTCAATTTGATTGATTCATGAAAAATTCCTTCACAAATGTTGTTCCCCTTAGCTTAATCTACATGTATGAATTTTTGTAGAATTTTTGGGAATTATTTTGATTTTTGGGTATTTTGAATATTTTAATATTATTTTCTAATTTTCGAAAATTAATTAATTAAATTATGAAATTATGTTTTATGATAATTATAGGTGTTGAAATGAATTATAGAAATTTATTTGGAATTTTTTATGAATTTCTATGTATTTATTTTGAATTTAATTAGTTTATGGAATTTTTAAAAAATAGGGTTAATTGTGTTTTTAATTAAAATTAATTGATTAATTGAGTTTAATTATTGATATTATTGATAAATATGTTGAGAAAATTAATTTTGGATAATTATACTATTTTTGGTGAATTTTTGAATGAATTTTAGTATATTTATATATATAGGGGTATTTTGGTAATTTTACATAAAATTGGCTAAAAATGTAATTTAATTGGTTTTAATAATTATTTAAGGTATAAAAATGATTTCTACAAATTATTTAGTATTTTTAATTAATTAAAAATATTTTCGTGAATTATTTTCAATTATATATATAATATACGATTTTTCTAAATAAAATGCGTTTTATCGGTTTTTACTGTGTTTTAAGGTTAATTATGTAATTTCTATTTATAAAATGAATTTTTATGTTATAAGGGTATTTTTGATAATTCTAAAATTTTGTTATGTGATTGTGGACCCCGATCGGTAGACTGTAGTTTGGAGTCCGACCGAGGGGTTTGGATGTGTTTTTTGTGTTCATTTTTCAAAGTGTGTTTCTTTGCAGGGTCGGCTCTACTCTTTGAGTAGAGAGATGTCCATTTTACAGGGGAGGTTTTACCGAATTTTTGATAGAATTCTCATAAAACGTGATGTCCGGTCGAACCCTAATTTTGATTCTGTGTTTAATATTCTAGATCGAGTTTCTAGGATTTTCTATTAGGTTTATTATGATTTTTGTTGTTATTGTTTGTTTAGTTGCGCCGAGATCGAGGCCTAGTGGACCAGGCCTGTCGGACCCATCTTGTGGAGCGCACTAAGTGTGAGTTGCTATTTTATATATATGTGCTCTAGGGTGCATGATTTTAGAAATATATGTTTTATTTTGATTAAATATGCATAAATAATGTGATTAGTATTTAAGTATACCTTTAGTTTATTTTTGGTTTATTTTTGGTATATATTAAATTATATGTATGTTTTATTAATGTAATATCCCGTGTTTTTAAATATTTTTACACTGTACCGGGATATGCAGTGTTAATAATTTGTGTATATATATTACGATATTTTTACGAGTTGATATGTATTTAAAACCTATTTTAATTATTGTGTATTATTTTAAGTACTTTACGTAAAATTTTTCCGGGATTTGAATGTTCGGGGAAATTTTCACGTAATAATTTACTATTAATTATTTTAAATATATTTTTGGACTTGCATGAACTCATACGTATTTTTAAAATACTAAATAAAGCCTATGTGTGTAAATATTTATTTAATTAGGGTTTAATTAATATTACCCTAATATTTTATTATTTGTTTATTAATTTATTGTTATTTAATTATTTTTATTTATTATTATATTTTAAACTATTAGATTATATGTGTGTGGTGTAAATTTAATGTGTGTGATTTTATTATTATTTTATTATATAGTATAAAGTATATATATATATACATATAGATTATTAAAACAAAAGGATTTGGAAAATTACCGTTTAGCCCCTCCCTTCTCCTTCTTCTTTCCCGATCGTCTACCGTCACTGCGCCTCCCATTCCAGCACGCCGGACCGCCCTTCGCCGCCACCAGCCTTCTTCCCCTTCCTTCCTCTTCCTCTCCGATGTGACCAGGCCGCCGGAAGCCCGCTGGAACGCCCGGAATCCACCATGGCAGCAAGCTGAGCTTCTCGCCGTCGATGAAGATTCCGGCCACCGTTTTCGACACTGCCAGTCTCTTTCTTCTCCTTGAGCTCTGGTGAGTGTGATTCTAGCTTTGGTTTGAGCTTAAATGGTCTAGATTTGCTTAGGTTTCGAATTTTTCAATTCGGCCATATTAGGGTTTTTGATTTTTTTGAGCTTTGAATTGATTGATTCATGGAAAATCCCTTCAAAAATGTTGTTCCTAGTAACTTAATATACATGTATGAATTTTTTTGGAATTTTTGTGGATTTTTTGGATTTTTGGGTATTTTTGAATATTTTAATATTATTTTCTAATTTTCGGAAATTAATTATTTAAATTATGAAATTGGGTTTTATGGCTAAATTAGGTGTTGAAATGAATTATAGGAATTTATTTGGAATTTTTATGAATTTCTAAGTATTTATTTTGAATTATTGAAGTTTATGTAATTTTGGGAAATTAGGGTTAATTGTGTTTTTAATTGAAATTAATTGGATAATTGAGTTTAATTATTAATATTATTGATAAATATGTTGAGAAAATTAATTTTGGATAATTTTATAATTTTTGGTGAATTTTTGAAGTAATTATAGTATATTTATATATATAAGGGCATTTTGGTAATTTTACCCTAAATTGGCTAAAAATGTAATTTAATTGGTTTTAATAGTTATTTAAGGTATAAAAATGATTTCCACAAATTATTTAGTATTTTTAACTAATTAAAACTATTTTTCGTGAATTATTTTCAATTATATATATAATATACGATTTTTCTAATAAAATGAGTTTTTATCGATTTTTACAGTGTTTTAAGGTTAATTATGTAATTTCTACTTATAAAATGAATTTCTATGTTATAAGGATATTTTTGGTATTTTTGAAATTATTTTGTGATTGTGGACCCCGATTGGTGGACTGTAGTTTGGAGTCCGACCGTGGGATTTTGATTGTGCTCTGTATAGATTTTCGAAGTGTATTTCCTTGCAGGGTCGGCTCTATTCTTTTAAGTAGAGAGATGTCCATTTTACAGGAGAGGTTCTGTCGAATTTTTGGTAGAATTTTCGTAAAACGTGATATCCGGTCGGAACCCTGATATCGATTCTGTGTTTAATACTCTAGATCGAATTCTAGGATTTCTGTTAGGTTTATTCTGATGTCGGTTATTTATTGCTTGTTTAGTTGCGCCGAGACCGAGGGCTAGTGGACCAGGCCCGTCGGACCCATCTCGTGGAGCGCACTAGGGTGAGTTACTATACTATATATATATGCTTTAGGATGCATGATTTAGAAATATATGTTTTATTTTGATTAAAATGCATAGATAATATGATTTGTATTTAAGTATATTTTTGGTTTATTTTTGGTATATATTAAATTATATGCATGTTTTATTAATGAACTGTATTTAAAATGTTTTCAAATATATCTCTAGTTTATTTTGTAATTTAATTGGATTTATTTGACATATATATACTTGAAATATACCTGGTTTACTTTTGGTATATTTCTAGTATATATATGGTTTATGTTGATATTTTATTGAACTTCATGCATCATTTATTTTTGTGAATGAATGTTTTATATTATTAATGATGAAGGATATCAATAGAACGTGCTACCTAGTGGGCAGCACTAGGACCGAGTACGTACCGGTACGCCTATAGTATTTAGGCTATATTACTAACCACTTGTGGATATTGATTGGTTATGATGATCTGATGTGTGATATGAATTGGGAGTGTGATTGCTGGAGCCCGGTTGACCTAGTGTCTTGGGGCTAATCACACTGGCAGTTAGACTGCTGGAGCTCAGTCGACTTAGTGTCTCGGGGCCAGTCTACTGTCTAAATGGAATAAGTGAATATATTTGGAATAAGTGAATATATTTGGAATAAGTGAGCCTGTATGGCTAGAGTGTTGTCTAACACTATTTTGAGGTTGCGATTTTCTAGGGTTCTATTTGATCCTTCATAAACAATGATTTTCAATAAAATATATAAAATGATTTTACTGCATCTGTGTGTATTTGCCTATATATATACATATTAGATATATACTATTGATTGTATGCATTGTCATTTAGTGTGCATGTATATATATTATAGTAATTCACTCAGTGAGGTCTGACTCCCCTCTGTTGACTAATTTTTCAGGAGAGTCATCATCTTCAGACCTCAGTAGCAGGCCTGTACGCCGGATTTCTTCTGCCTCGACTTCTTTGTGTAAACTGCTTCCCTGAGTCTTGAGTTTTATTTTATCTAGACACTGCAGTAGTCATTAAATTATTAAAGAGATGTTGTATTATATTTGAACTGGATTTGTATTAAAAGAGTTTATATATATATATATATATGAGATGAGGATTTAATTTAAATCCAGTTAGTGCAAAAGTTATTGTGATATTTATGATTTTTATTTCTGATGCACTGTATTTTATTTAACTGTGATATTATTATTATTATTATTGCATGTTTATTTTTTTTTTAGGCTTACTACGGGTTCCGGATTCGAAAGAATTCTGGTTCCCTAGCGTCGGTCATGGCCCTTGTTTTGGGTCGTGACAATTACACCAGTCTATTGTCAAGAATGGAATAAGTGATCTATTTGGATTTAAATGAGCCTATATGGCTAGAACGATGATATAGTTGATTGAGGTTGCGATTAATAGGGTTCTATTTGATCCTTGATGCATTAACATAAATGTTTTCTGCAATTATTATATTTATTAAAGCAAAGTTGGAATTTGTGTGAAATGCATGTATATGCATATATATATATATAAGAATGCCTAACTGGATATGGTTTAGATGCATGTATATATAGTATAATAATTCACTCAGTGAGGTCTGACCCCCCTCAATTAATTTTTTCAGGAGATCCTATATCATCAGACCTTAGAAGTAGAGTTCTTCGCTGGTGTTCTTCTGTCCCGGTTATTTTATGTAAATGTATATTTTGAACTTTGATTTGTATTCTAGAAACTGCAGTAGTAATATTATTATATTAGCAGAGTATTGTTTTGTCTGATACTTTATACTTTGGGAATTTTATTTGATCATTGTATGAATATATTTATTTATGAAAAGATAATGAATATTTATTTTATATTTTGATTCAAAAAAAGTTAATTTAGTCATGCTTTTATCTATTTATTGCATGTTTTTTTTCTAAGGCTTGCTACAGGTTTCGGATTCGAAAGAATTCCCATTCCCTAACGCCGGTCATGACTCCTAGTTTGGGTCGTGACAAAGTTGGTATCAGAGCCTAGGTTTAGAGATGTGGACCTTGGTTGTCGAGTCGTGTTTTCTTTGGAACTACTGCAGTTAAATTAGGTTCAATCATGTCTTTGAAAAGTCTTCCTTGAATTAGGAATTTCGTGTAACCGTTAGGATGTCTGTTGATATTGTGATTGGTTGAATTGTTTGTTTTGTTTTTGCTTTTATGGTTGCCATGAACGTGAGTCGCTCCATCGGTCGATGAGATCGATGATAGATAATCTTTTGAGCATGAGGTTCTACCCCCTATACAGCTTGTTAGGCGTAGGGGTAGAGATGGACTTAGACGGCCAGATGATATTCGTAGATAGCAGGAACAACAAAATGAGGAGCTTGTGGCTTAGCATTGCGATGGTGTTGCTTCTGCAATAGACGTTTCACTGGGCCGCAGTGTCGATACCTTAGATCGTGTAGCATATGTAATTTCTTTTTTCAGCAGAGAACTTAGGATATGTCAATTTTGCGTATATTCTATATTCTAAATCCTATTGATTTTTCATGTCTTTTCAATGTGGTGAATGCGAATTATTTCTTTTGTGGAGACGATATTGATAATCAATCTTTTCAAGTTAAGGTTATGGTTATAGTTTCAACCCTACTACACCTATCTAGTATAGGGGTAGGTCAGAGGCAACTGTAACTCAAAGGTCTGGTAGACATTGTAAGAGGCAAGCAACAATTGTGGCTAGGATAGTCGAGATTAATGAGAGCTTGATGATATTTAACTAAGTCTGACAATTGTTTGAGTATGCTTTGATGAAGAAATCGAAAGATGTCTAATGAAGACGAATTACTTTTGTACTCTTGATGGAGAAGTTGTCAGTTTTGACTATAGATCACGGTTGGAGTTAAAGAGTGAGTTTTAAGATATTTCCATCAATTTATATGGAGGGATAATTACCTATGGCTGTTATTGCACAAAGTAAGTGAAGAGTAGTCAATTGAGAAGAATACTTGTAAATTCTTCAATCTGTTATGTCATGCTGTAGAAGAGACTGGTAAAACTGTATGTTGCATGATTAAGTTCAATATACATTGGCATTCGAACTGAGAACTGAAATTCAGAGAATTATTCATAAATTCAGTCTGTTAGGTGTAATTGATTTTGATAAGATACGAATGGGTTATTTTGGCACTATGCAGTGGTTGGTTGTTAGAGTAAAGAGGTGAATTTTAGAATCCTGATGAAGAAGAGTTTAAGTTTATGAGTGACAAGAGTTCTGCACCATAAAATCTTATCTCCACTATCATTGCTAGGCAGATACTGAGAAAAGGTTGTCAAGGATATTTAGTAGTGGTCAGAGACACTACAATGAAGAAGACCTCTATTTTAGATGTCCTTGTAGTTTGTGAGTTGCCAGGTTTACCACCTCACAGAGATTGAATTCTGTATCAATGTGGTTCTCAATATAGCTCCTATTTCGACGCAATTGTACATAATGGCTCTTGTAGCTGTAGGAGCAATTGCAAGATATGTTGGACAAGGGTTTTATCAGACCCGGTGTCTTTCCTTGGGGTGCACTAGTCCTATTGGTGAAGAAGAAGGACAGTACACTTAGACTGTGCATTGATTACAGAGAACTGAATAAGTATCCTCTTTCAAGGATAAATAATATGTCTGATCAACTTCAAGGTTTACAGTTCTTTCTAAGATTGATTTGAAGTCGGGTTATCATTAATTATGGATCAGTTTATAGTATTCTTCATTGATGATATACTAGCATATTCAAAGTGAATGAAAGGGCATATATATCACTTGAGAACTATACTATAAACACTAAGAAAATGTCAGCTTTATGATAAATTCATGAAGTGTGATCCTTGGTTGAAGGGTGTTATTTTTTTTGGGACATGTGGTGTCTAAAGATAGTATTCAAGTTGATCCACAAAAGATCGAAGCAATATATGAGTGGCCTATATCGACTACAACTATAGAGATTTGCAGTTTTCTAAATTTAACAGGGTATTATAGGAGATCTAAGGAGAATTTTCTAGAATAGCAGCTCCTATGACCTGCCTAACTCAGAAGAATGTGAAGTTATGCGGTTAAATGTTTGTTAGAACAGTTTTCAGTTGCTGAAGAAGACTATTGATCCAAGGGTTACATTGGCTTTAGAGGATAAGATCTGACATTATTACAGTATTTCATCATATCATCATAGCATCTCATTACAGCATTTCATCATGACATTTCATTCCAGCATTTCATTATAACATTTCATCATAGCATTCATCATAGCATGTCATCATGGCATTTCATCGTAGAATGATCTTTTGGTAAGAGATGCACAAGTTAATTATTTAGGGTTGATGTTAGAAAATTTGAGAAAAGAGATTCTATATAAGCTGTAGAATGAGCGTACAGTGTACATCCAGATGTTACCAAGATGTACCACAGTATTAAGGATTAGTACTAGTGGGGTGGATTGAAGAAGGACGTAACAGATTATGTTTCTAAGTGTTTAATTTGCCAGCAGGTGAAAACTGAGCATCAGAAGCCTTCTGGGAAGCTTCAATCTCTTCTGAACCCTAAGTGAAAATGAGAGAGAATTGCCATGAATTTTGTGGTTGGTTACCTCATTCAAAGGATGGATACGATTCCATCTGGGTAACTGTAGACAGATTGACCAAGTCAGCTAATTTTTACCCAGTGAAAGCCACTTATTCAGTAGCTAGATTGGCGAAGTTGTATGTGGAGCACGTTGTGTGCCTATGTGGAATGCCTATGTCTATTATATATGGTAGAGGTATGGCGTTTACCTCTCAATTTTGATAAAAGTTACTAAAAGTGATAGGCACCTGGTTAGATTTCAATACTGCTTTTCATCCTTAGATAGATAGTCAGTCTGAGAAGATGATCTAGACACTGGAAGATATATGAAAGATGTGTGTTATGGATCTGGGAGGTAGTTGGATTAATTATTTACTACTTGTGGAATTCACTTATAATAACAACTACTATGGCAGTATTGGAATGACACCACATGAGGCTTGTACGGAGGAAAGTCTTATTTAGACATGAGATTGTCTAGAATGCAACGGAGAAAGTTATTGTGATCAGAAGAAGATTAGAGACACAGTTAGCAAGCAGAAGAGTTATACGGATCCAAGACGCAGAGATATGGAGTTTCAGATTAGGGACTGTGTCTCCAAAGAATGGTATGATGAGACTTGGCAAGGTTGCATATTGGTTGGCTTTGCCTCCAAGTTTATTTCAAGTGCATCCATTGTTCCATGTCTTGATGTTGAGAGAGTGTAATTCGGACCCTTCGCACATGTTGCAACCGGACAACGTAGAAGTAAACAAAGATCTGAAGTTCAAGAAGGAGTCAGTTGCGATTGTAGCTTATCAAGTTTGATAGTTATGTTCGAAGCAGTTTATGATGGTCACGATATTGTGGCAAAGCAACAACGTAGAAGAACATACCTGAGAGATTGAAGTTGAGATACGAGCTTCTTACTTATATCTCTTTCCTCCTTGATTCTAATAATAATTCTTTTCTTGAATTTGGGGACGAATTCTTATAAGGAGGGGAGACTGTAATAACCCTAATTTTTAAATTATTTTATTAAACAATGAGATATGTAGCGTTAATAAAATTTAAAAGTTAAATTTAATTATTTAACTATTTTGTGATTAATTATTATTATTTTATGTTTAATTGAATTTTCTACGTAAATATACTAATTTGAAATTTATTATTTTGAACGTTTAAATTCCATTATGTATATTTATTATTTTCGAATACTATTATTTTAATAATATTAATTTAGTGCATGAATATTTTAATATTTTAATATTAAAATATTTTAATATTATTTTTAAATATTATCATTATTTTATTAACTGATGTGATTTATGTATTATTAATATTTTTTTAAAGTATTCCACTACCATTATTAATGTTATTATTTTCATTGTTATTTATGTGAGTTATTATTACTATTTTTATTTTATTAAATATACATTATTTGTATTATTAATTATTTAATAATTGTGGTTATTATTAATATTATTTTTTTTAAATGATATTTTATGTGGTTATTTTTATGTGTGTGTGATTATATTGTGTGTGTATGTGTGTGTGTCTATATATATATATATGTTCATACAACCAAAAACATGCGTATGCCCTGCAAGACCCAAACCACCCGAAAACCACCATTACCCAGCCGTCCCTCCGCCTGTCACCGTCTATTACTATTACTGTCATAGCGTTGTCCGGTCTTCTAGCCACCGCCACCTCCTGCAGATGACGTAGCAACCTCCTTCTCCGGCAACATCAACAACAAGTAGCAATAGCATCCCGCAAGTTATTCCTCACCGTTGCTCCGTCCTCCGGCCACCACAGCTTAACTTCCTGATGCTGTTCGACTCCCGGAGTTGTGGTGAAGTTGATTCTAGGCTCGAATCAAGCTCAAACTTGGTTTTTGGTAAGATTTTGCTTGGTTTTTAGATTATGGTTATTTGAGTTTTTATTTTTTTTAGTTAGAAATTGTTGATTTATTGATTTTTATTTTTGAAAAATTTTTCTTGGTAGCTCAAGCTTGATAAAAATAATTTTTGTTAATTTTGTTGAATTAGTTTAATTTATGGGTAATTTTGATTATTTTATTATTATTTAATTAATTTTTGTTAATTAATTATTTTAATTATGAATTTGGTTAAATTATTGTTGTTATATATTGTTAGTAATTATAATGTTGAGAAATTAATTTTTGGAATTATTATATAATTTTTATAAATATTTTTAGTTTATGTAAATTTTGGATAATTGAGTAAAATGAGTATTTTCATTGAATTTAAAGTTTAATTGTGTGTTTTAGTTGATATTAAAATGTTATTTGATGATAAAATAATTTTTATGGAATTTTCTACAATTTATGTGTATTTTGAATTATTAGATTAAATATGTATTTTTATAGAAATTGTTGGATAAATATGTGTTTTGGTTGATATTAGTATAATATATGTTGATTAAATAATTTTAATGATTTTTTTTATAATTTTTGGGGAAATTATTTAGTATATTTAAATATATTGGATATTTGATATTATAGGGGTAAATGTGTGATTTTGTGTTAATTATAGTTAAATATTATGTTTTAGTTGATTTTATAATTATTTAAGGTAATAAAATGATTTTTACAAATTAATTATTATTTTTAATTAATTAATACTGTTTTTCAAAAATGGTTTTCAAATAATATATTATATATATTATTTTGGAAATAAAATGGGTTTTAAACTAATTTTATCATATAATTAAGCTATTTAAGCAATTAAATGTGAATTTTATTATGCTATGTTGAATAATTATAAAAATTGAATTTTTATTAATATTATATAATATTTGAGATTTTAATAGTTAATTGTGATAATTTTAGAATATTATGTAAATAATAAGTGTATTTATTATTTTGAGGCTAAATATGTATTTTATTATTTTTGTGGTGTTAAATTGTGATTTAAAATATTATTTGCAATTTATGTTAATTTAATTGAAAAATGGGAATTTTATTTCATTTATGAATTTTTATTATCAAATATTATTTAAATTAAAGTTTTATGTTTTAGTTGGTAAATAAAGGCTTTTAAATATTTTTACGGGTTTTTAATGGTTTTCATTATTTTACTGTTTAATATTGTTGTTTGTGTATTGTGAACCTCGGTTGGGGATTTGTGGAGTTTGGGGTCCCAACCAGAGGTGTTGTGCCTTGAGATTTTAGAAGTGTGTTTTATGTACAGGATTGACCCTACTTTTGTAGGGAGATGTCCATTTTACAAAGGAGACTCTGCCAAAATTTCAGTAGATTTCTCGTAAAACGTGACAACCGATCCGAGTCTAGTTTTGAATTTCTATAGTAATCCTAGAAGCATAGAGTTAGAAATTTATTCTGCTGGTTTTTGTTATTTTATTTTTCTAGCTGTGCCGAGACCGAGGCCTAACGGACCAGGCCCGCTGAATCTATTTTGTGGAGTGTGAACCAGTGAGTTATTATACTGTATATATGTCTGCATATTTTCTATATACATTTAATATATCACTGGTATATTTAGAGCTTATTTTTTATATATGTGTGTTAGATATTTAGGTTTATTTTTAGTATAGTTTGGACATATGTAAAAATTAAATACATGTTTTAAATATATATTTATTCCTAATTGTTTATTAAATGATTAGTATAGTTTAGGTATATTCCTAAATAATTGCATGTCATATTATTGTTTTACACTTAAATTGTTTTAAAGTATATTTTGGTATATTTTTGATATATTTCCAAATAAATGCATGTTATATTAACAATTCATACTTAATTGTTTTTAAGTATATCATTGGTTTATCCTTGGTATATTTCATATTTGATTTGACTTTATTTGACATATATATATATACTCAAAATATACTTAGTTTATTTTAGGTATATTTCTAGTATATATATGGTTTATTTTATCATTATGATTATTGTTCTACATTATTTGTTTGTCTAAATGGATGTTTTATTTTAAATGAAGGATATCGATAGAATGTGCTACTTAGTGGGCAGCACTAGGACCATGTACGTACCGGTGCGATAGATTTAGGTTTGAGTGAGGAATTAACTGTGGTGATTATGATTTGATTGATTTGATTGAGATACGATGTGACTGAGAGTGTGATTGTGAGAGCTCAGTTGACCTAGTGTCTCGGGGCCAATCATACTGACAGTCAGACTGCTGGAGCTCGATTGACTTAGTGTCTCGGGGCTAGTCTACTGTCAAGAATGGAATAAGTGATCTATTTGGATTTAAGTGAGCTTGTATGGCTAGAATGATGATATAGTTGATTGAGGTTATGATTAATAGGGTTTTATTTGATCCTTCATGTATTAAAATAAATGTTTTCTGCAATTATTATATTCATTAAAGCAAAGTTGGCATTTATGTGAAATGCGTGTATATGCATATATATATATAAGAATGCCTAACTGGATATGGTTTAGATGCATATATATATAGTATAATAATTCATCCAGTGAGGTCTGACCCCCCTCAATTATTTTTTTTAAGAGATCCTATATCGTCAGACCTTAGAAGTAGAGTTCTTCGTCGGTGTTCTTCCATCCCGGCTATTTTATGTAAATGTATATTTTGAACTCTGATTTGTATTCTAGAAACTGTAGTAGTAATATTATTGTATCAGTAGAGTATTGTATTGTCTGATACTTTATACTCTTCAAATTTTATTTGATCGTTGTATGAATATATTTATTTATGAAAAGATAATGAATATTTATTTTTATATTTTGATTCGAAAAATTTTAATTCCATCGTGCTTTTATCTATTTATTGCATGTTTTTATTTTTTTTAAGGCTTACTACGGGTTCCAGATTCGAAAGAATTCCTGTTCCCTAGCGCCGATCATGACTCTTGGGTCGTGACAATAAGAGCCATTCTGTAGGGTGGCATAGAAATAGGAGTTATACCTAGAACCACATCTATAAAGAATTTAATCTCTTTGTGAGGTGGTAAACCTAGAAACTCACAAGCTATAAGGACATCTAAAATAGAAGTCTTCTCCACTGTAGTATCTCTGACCACTGCTAAATTTCCCTAAGAACCCTTCCTCAACATCTTCCCAGCCATAATAGTAGAGATGAGATTTTGAGGTACAGGACTCTTGTCACCCACAAACTTAAACTCTTCATCATTCTGAAAATCACCTCTTTACTCCAATAATCAACCATGGCATAGTGCTGAGATAACCAATCCATACCAAGGATCATAAAAAAAATTCATCCTCAAAATCATGTCAAGTCAATTACACCTAGAAGGAATGAATCCACGAATAACTCTCTAAAATTTAGTTCTCAACTCAAATGCTAATATACTGAACTTAATCTTGTAACATATAGTTCTACTAGTCTCCTCTTATACAGTATCATATCTACAGCATGACGCGACAGATTGAAGAGTTCAAAGGTATTCTTCTTAATTAACCGCTCTTCTCTTACTTTGTGCAATACTGTCACATGTAACTATCCCTCCTTAACGGTGGATGGAAGTATCTTAGAAGTCACTCTTTAAACTCTAATCATGTTATAATAGTCGCATAAAACTAAATTGATTGCATGTACCAATCTTACATTGCAGTCAAAACTAATAACTTCACCATCAAAGAGTACAAAAATGTTGTGTCTGCATTAAGCATCTTTTGATCCCTTCATCAAAGCATACTAAAAAAAATTGTCATGCTTGGTTAAGTGCTATAAAGACCTTATTAACCTTGGCTATGCCAATGCTATAAAGACCTTATTAACCTTGGCTATGCCAGCTTCAATTGTTGTAAGTTTAAGTTCAAAGGTTGCATGTACCTTTTATAATAATTGCTTGGCCTTTGAGTTACAGCTGCCTCTGACCTACCCCTATACTAGATAGGTAGGGGCTAAAATTGGAATCATAAATTTAACTTGAAAAGACTGCTTAGCAATATATATTGTCTTTATAGTAGAAGCAATTCGCATTCACCTCACTTGAAAAGATGTGGAAATCAACAAGATTCAAAACATGGAATATACCCAGAATTGACATATCTTGAATTCTCTGCTGAAATAGAGGTTACATCTATTGTACGACCGAAGGTATCAGCACTGCACCCTACAAAATCTCATGGTGCATGGGCAGCATCATCAAAATCTTGAGCCACAAGCTCCTCATTCTGCTGTTCCCATTGTCTACGATAATCATCTATCTTTTTAGATCCACCTCTACCCCAATGCCAAGTTGACTACACATGAGGTAGAACCTCATCCTTAAAAGACTCTCCATCATCAGTCTCATCGATCGATGGAATGACTCACGCTTGCAACAAATGGAAAAGAACAAAAGCAAAATAAATAATTCAAACAATCAAAGACAGTAAACAAACAATAAACAAATGACCTAACGGTTACACGAAATTTCAAAAGCAACCGAGACTTTTCAAAGACATAATCGAACCTAATTTATTGGAGTAGTTTCAAAGAAAACACAATGCTGAAAACCTAGGTCCACAACACTAATAACTTAGGCTCTGATACCAACTTCGTCATGACCCAAATCGGGGAGTCATGACAGGTGCTAGGGAACGGGAATTCTTTTGAATCAGAAACCCCTGGCAAGCCTTAAAAAATAAAAACACATGCAATAAATAAATAAAATACATGAGAATTAAAACTTTAAATCGATATAAAAATAAATACATAAATGTGATATCGTAAATAAAAATATTCATATTATATTTTAATACAAAGCCCAATACCAAAACAACACACTACCAATACAATAACACTACTACTACAGTTTTCTAAAATACAATGAAAGTTTAAAGATGTAATTTGCATAAACTAGCTGGGGCGGAAGAAGATCGATGTAAAACACTATTAGTATAGTCTGACAACGAAGACTCTCTTAAAAAATGGTTGAGAGGGGATTAGACCTCATTGAGTGAATTATTATAATATATATACACGCACCTCCTAATGTCAATGCAATCAATCATTAGTATATATATAAATTTATACAGGCACTTCACACAAATGCTAAAATCCACTTTTATATATAATAAGTGCAGAAAACATTTATTTAATGAAGGATTAAATAGAACCCTAATATAATCGCAACCTTAATAATAAAAATCAACAGCCAACAGGCTTAATCAAAATGCTAAATATTCATTTGTCTAACTCAAGATAGTAGACTAGCCTCGAGTACACTAGGTTAACCGAGGATTCACAATCTCACTACAAGCATCATTAGCCCCGAGTACACTAGATCAATCGAGGATCCACAATCATTGTAAGCACCCAATTTTAGGATGCAATTGTGCACAATTACGACGTAAGCCCCTATGATGAAATTCATTAAAAAATTGAACTTGGTTGTCAATTTTCTGGACTTTAGGGACTAAATTGTAACATTTTTTTAGGATTTGATTGCAAATAAGGCAATTCTTTAAGGGTCTTTTGGTAATTAAAAGTTAAAAAAATTAAAATTAGGATCGGCATTGCACAATGCCAACGCATAAAAGTCCCATTTCAATTTTTTGGCATATATTTTTTCTTATTTTTTATCGATTTTTCAGTGTTTTGATTGGTTAAAAATTTAATTTTATGATTATTATTATATAATGAAAATTTCAACCATTCAAAACACGTAAATAGCCTTCAAAAATCAAAATTCTTATCGGTTTGTTTTAGGAGAGATAAGTCTGTTCCTGCAATTGAGGAAGCCAGTACACGCAGACTCTGTATTTAAAAGTAGAGTCTGCATGCGTGCGAAGGGGGAACCTTTTTTTGGAGAGAAATTTTTTGAGACTCATAAAGAGAACTACGTAAAAAACCTAATTGCGCAAAAAAAAAACCCCTAAAAATCAAAAAGCTACTGAGAACACCCTTTCCAGTCTAGAATCAACAACAAGTCAATTTTAACAGTGATAATCCAATTTGAGGGGATATCTCAAAGCATTTGCACAACATCTAAAATCAATTCTTTTTTATTCCATTCTCTTCTTTTTTTTTTCTTTTTGTGATTTTTATTTTGTTATTGTTGTGATTATTCAATTTCACTACTAATCTAATTACTTTTGTGTTTTTTTTTTTTTTTTTGATGTCCGCATGAGGATTGAGGAGGATATTGGCTATGTTTAGATAAACAAAAGGTCCATGGAAGAACATGTATTATTTTCCAATAGAACTTAGGATTTCTTATCTTTATTTTGTATCTTGGTATCCTATGTAGTTTTTTTAATTCATGGTTGTATAATTGTTAAATTTTAATTTTGTACGTAGTTTGTAATAGCCCTAGTAGTGGGAATAGTAAAAGATTTAATTTTCTGCACTTTAAAATTAATTAGTAAAACTAGGTTCATTGGGTAAAATTAATAGTGTCTTTAGTTAATTAGGGTTAGTATGTAATTAAATTAGGTTTTTTTAGAAATCATATGTGAATGTATTTTTATTTGATTTTGTTATGTTTTTTTTTTTATATTTTTGGGCCCCAAACCCACGTTTAGGTCTAACCCACTTAATAAATAGGTTTAAAAATGGTTTAGGACTTTAAATAATTAAAATCAATTTAGGCGCATTAGGTTAATTAGATTTTAGGCCCACTTAGTTAATTAAAACTTGTTTAGATTTAGCTCAACCCATTTAAATTCATTTCTTTTAAAATAAATAGACTTAGGCCCACATTTCACTTAAAATAAAACCAAGTTAGATTTAGGCCCACTAAATTAACTTTCCTTTAAAATTGAATAGACTTAAGCCCATTTTTAGATAAAGTAAAATCAATAGATCTAGGCTCACTAATTAATAAAAAATGTAGGCCCACCTTTAGTCTCTTTCTCACTTGTAAATAAAATGTAAATCTAGCTAACTTTTTAATAAAATTAACATAGTTTAGACTTAGGGATAACATGATCTTGAGTGCATTTTTAATGTGTAATTTTATTGACTAGATGCCTAGGGTTAGATGGATGTCAAATAGGGTTTATAAAATTGCATGTAATTAGAGAATAAAATAATCATTTATAAAATTATTCTAAATGAACACGGGACTAAGAGAAGTTAGTATTCCGTATCCAGAATCTCCTGATTGTGGTGCTAGCTTTCTTTTAAGGAATCGAGTACCACCTTTTCGATTTGTTCCAGTTATTACCCTGGGTGGCGACTCCTCATCTCCACACCATGTCTTTGTGACAGTGGTTAGTTGTGATAACCTGAGTTTTTAATGTTTTTATATTAAATTAGGATGTGCAGTATTAATAAATTTTAAATATATATTGATTATTTAATTATTTTGTGAATAATTAACGTTATTTTATGTTTATTTATAGTTTTCTATGTAAAAAATATTCCAAAAACTTATTATTTTGGAAAATAATATTTAAATAATAATTTATTGTTTAATGTTATTGTATTTTACTAAGTTATATTATTTCATGCATTATCATTATTGTATGTATGTATGTATGTATGTATGTATGTATGTATTATTATTATTATTATTATTATTATTATTATTATTATTATTATTATTATTATTATATATATATATATATATAAAGAGAAAGCAACTTCATCTTCAAACGCCCGACATCCATCCCTCCCCCTCTCCCCCTCTCCTCACGCTGCAACTCCGATCCCAAGCCGTCGGTGTGCCTCCCAGAGTGCCGCCTACCTCTCCAGCTGCTCTGCCACCTTCCTCCACTTTCTCTGGCACCGTTTCAGCCTGTTTTGGTCGAGAAACCTGAAACTCTTCCCTTCATCGTTCATCGACTTTCTGGCCACCAAATCCAGTGATTCCGGTGCCATTGAGCTCCTAAAACTCCATAGAAGCCGTTTCCAAGCTTCTTTGTAATATCTCGAGTTTTTAAATATTTTTATATTGCATTGGGATATGCAGTATTAATAATTTTATATATAATTATGATATTTTTATGAGTTGTTATTTAATTAAAACTAATTTTAACTATTTTATATTATTTTAAGTATGTTACATAAAATTTTTTCGGGACTTGTACTTTCGAGAAAATTGACACGTAAATAATTTGATATTAATTATTTTAAATAGATTTACGCATTTGCAAGAGTCCATGCACTATTTTAATGGTTGTATTAAAGTACATACATATACATGCATATATATTCATATATTTAATAATTTTAGGGTTTAGTAATTATTTTAATTATGAGATCCCCTTTGAGTTAGGATGAGATTGGGGAAAGAGCTTTGACTGGACCTGAGATGGTTCATGATGCTGTAGAGAAAGTCGTCGTGATTAAGCACAGATTAGAGACCGCAGTTAGTAGGCAGAAGAGCTATGCGGATCCTAGGCGTAGAGATGTGGAATTTCAAATTGAAGACTATGTTTTTCTGAAGGTGTCTCTGATGAAGGGTGTGATGAGATTTGGCAGGAAGGGTAAGTTGGCACCAAGATATATCGAACCGTTCAAGATTCTGGAGAGAGTTGGCACTGTTGCATATCGGTTGGCTTTGCCCCCGAGTATGTCACAGGTGCATCCGGTGTTTCATATCTTGATGCTGAGGAAGTATATCTCAGACCCTTCACACTTATTACAGCCTGACAGTGTAGAAGTGAGTGAAGATTTGACATTTATGGAAGAACCTGTGGCGATCGTTGATTATCAAGTTCGACAGTTATGGTCGAAGCAGATCCCGATGGTCAAGGTTCTATGGCATAGCAATAGAGTTGAGGAGGATACGTGGGAGACTGAAGCTGAGATGCAAGCTTCTTACCCGTATCTCTTCTCTTTTTGATCTTGTAATTTTCTTTCTGGAATTCGAGGACGAATTCTTGTAAGGGGGGAAGACTATAATATCCCGAGTTTTTAAATATTTTTATACTGCATTGGGATATGCAGTGTTAATAATTTTGTATATAATTATGATATTTTTATGAGTTGTTATTTAATTAAAACTAATTTTAACTATTTTATTTTATTTTAAGTACATTACGTAAAATTTTCCTGGGACTTGTACTTTCGGGGAAATTGACATGTAAATAATTTAATATTAATTATTTTAAATAGATTTATGCATTTGCATGAGTCCATGCACTATTTTAATGGTCGTATTAAAGTACATACATATACATGCATATATATTCATATATTTAATAATTTTAGGGTTTAGTAATTATTTTAATTATGTATGTATATATTATATAGTTGTTAATTTAATTAACATATGTATATGTATAAGTATGTATAAATATTAATTTTTCTTTTCAAATTATGTGGTGTAGAATTTTCTTGAATATAAAATTATTATATTAAAGTACAAATTATTAAAGTTAAAGATATATATATATATATATATATATATATATATATATATATATATATATATATATATATATATATATATACACACAAATTATTAAAGTTTATCAAATTTACAGACATTGCCATCAACCCCTCTCCTCTTCTTCCCGACGTCTCCTTCCCTTCCCCTCATTGTGTGACTCTGTTCACCATCATTCAGAGTGCTTTTCGGACATCCACCGCCTTCCTCCAGCTGCTCAGCCTCTCCTTCCACCATCTCCAGCGCCGGTGAACGCTACAATAACCCGAGAAGCCAAAAATTAACCTAAGCTTCGATCGACATGATTTTGGCCATCATTTTCGACACCGATGGTCTTTATCTTCTCCTTGAGCTCCTGTGAGTGTGATTCCAAGATTTGTTTCACTTAAAATGGTCTAGATTTGCCTAGGTTTCAATTTTTCAATTTTTGCCTATTAGGGTTCTTAATTTGTTTGAGCTTTAATTTGATTGATTCATGAAAACTTCCTTCACAAACTTTGATCCTAGTAGCTTAATCTTCATGCTGTAATTTTTGTGGAATTTTTGGAATTTATTTTGATTTTTGGGTACTTTTGATTATTTTATTATTATTTTCTAATTTTCGAAAATTTGTTAATTAAATTATGAAATCATGTTTTATGGTAATTATAGGTGGTGAAATGAATTATAGAAATTTATTTGTAATTTTTTTGAATTTTTATGTATTTATTTTGAATTTATTTAGTTTATGTAATTTTGATAAATAGGGTTAATTATATGTTTAATTGAAATTAATTGGTTAATTAAGTATATTTATTGATATTATTGAAATATATGTTGAGAAAATTAATTTTTAGTAATTATATTATTTTTGGTGAATTTTTGGATTAATTTTAGTATATATATATATATATATATATATATATATATATATATATATATATATATATATATATATATATATATGTAGGGGTATTTTGATAATTTTACACTAAATTGGCTAAAATGTAATTAAATTGGTTTTAATAGTTATTTAGGGTATAAAAATGATTTCTACAAATGATTTCGTATTTTTAACTAATTAAAACTATTTTTCATAAATTATTTTCAATTATATATATAATATACGATTTTTCTAATAAAATGAGTTATTATCGGGTTTTAATGTGTTTTAGGGTTGATTATGTAATTTGGATTTATAAAACGTATTTTTTAGTATATAAGGGTATTTTTGGTATTTTATGAATATTTTGTGAATTGTGGACCTCGATCGGTGATTGGTAGTTTGGAGTTCAACCGAGGGATTTTGATTGTGAATTTTGTGTTTATTTTTGAAGTGTATTTCTTTGCAGGGCCAGCTCTACTCTTTGAGTAGAGAGATGTCCATTTTACATGAGAGGTTTTGGTAAATTTTTGATAGAATTCTCGTAAAATGTGATGTCCGGTCGAATTTTGATTTTATCCTGTGTCTAGTATTCTAAATCGAGTCTTTAGAACTTCTGTTAGATTTATTCTGATTCCTATCAGTATTTATTTGTTTAGTTATGCCGAGACTGAGGCCTAGTGGACCAAGCCCATCAGACCCATCTCGAGGAGCGCAATAATAGTGAGTTGCTATTTTATATATATATGCTCTAGTGTCACAACCCAAAACAGGGGCCATGACCGACGCTAGGGAACGTGAATTCTTTCGAATCCGGAACCCGTAGCAAGCCTAAAAATAAAATAAAACATGTAATAATAACAATAACAGTAATATACATATGCAGCGGAAATAAAAATCTTAGATATAATAATAACATTTTAAATCAACTGGATTTGAATCAAATCCCATCACATATATATATAATCTTTCAGTACAAATCCAGTTTCAATATAATACATCTCTTTAAATAAATACATGAAATCCAATACTTTAATACACAACTACTGCAATGTCTAGATAAAATAAATAAGACTCAAGTAGATAATTTACACAAAGAAGCCGGGGTGGAAGAAATTCGGCGTATCGACCTGCTACTGAGGTCTGAAGAAGTTGACTCTCCTGAAAAATAGTCAACGGAGGGGAGTCAGACCTCACTGAGTGAATTACTATAATATATATACATACACACTAAGTGATAATGCATACAGTCAACAGTATATATATAATATGTATATATACATGCAAATTCACACAGATGCAGAAAAATCATTTTTATATATTTTATTGAAAATCCCAGTTTATGAAGGATCATATAGAACCCTAGAATATCGCAACCTCAGGAAATGGTGTTAAACAACACTCTAGCCATACAGGCTCACTTAATCCAAATATATCCACTTAATCCATTTAGACAGTAGACTGGCCCCGAGACACTAAGTCAACCGAGCTCCAGCAGTCTGACTGCCAGTGTGATTGGCCCCGAGACACTTGGTCAACCGAGCTCTAGCAATCACACCTCCAAACCAAATCTCACATATCGATAATCACATCAAATCAATATCCACAAATAAGTTAGTATTATAGCCTAAATACTATAGGCGTACCGGTACGTACTCGGTCCTAGTGCTGCCCACTAGGTAGCACGTTCTATCGATATCCTTCATCATTAATAATATAAATCATTCATTTACAATAAATGATGCATGAATTTAAATGAAATAACAATATAAACTATATATATACCGGAAATATACCAAAAGTAAACCAGGTATATTTCGAGTATATATATGTCAAATGAATTCAATCAAATTATAACTTAAGCTAGAAATATATTTAAAAACATTTTAAATATATTTTATTTACAAAACATGCATATAATTTAATATAAACCAAAAATATACTTAATATAAACTTAAGAAATAATCAAATTATTTATGCATAATTAATCAACATAAAACATGCATTTCTAAATCATGCATCCTAAGCATATATATATATAGTATAGTAACTCACCTAATGCGCTCCACGAGACAGGTCCGACGGGCCTGGTCCACTAGCCCTCGGTCTCGACGCAACTAAACAAGCAATAAATAATAGACATCAAAATAAACCCTAACAGAAATCCTAGAATTCAATCTAGAGTATTAAACACAGAATCAGAAATTAGGGTTCGACTGGATATCACGTTTTACGAGAATTCTACCGAAAATCCGGCAGAACCTCCCCTGTAAAATGAACATCTCTCTACTCAAAAGAGTAGAGCCGACCCTACAAAGAAATACACTTCGAAAAATAAGCTCAACACAATCCACAACCCCTCGGTCGGACTCCAGACTACAATCTACCGACCGGGGTCCACAAACACATAACAATTCCAGATATACCAAAAATATCCTTATAACATAGAAATTCATTTTATAAGTAGAAATTACATAATTAACCTTTAAACACAGTAAAAACCGATAAAAACTCATTTTATTAGTAAAACCGTATATTATATATATAATTGAAAATAATTCACGAAAAATAGTTTTAATTAGTTAAAAATACTAATTAATTTGTAGAAATCATTTTTATACCTTAAATAACTATTAAAACCAATTAAATTACATTTTTAGCCAATTTAGGGTAAAATTACCAAAATACCCCTATATATATTAATATACTTAAATTACTTCAAAAATTCACCAAAAATTATACAATTATCCAAAATTAATTTTCTCAACATATTTATCAATAATATCAATAATTAAACTCAATTAACCAATTAAATTCAATTTAAAACACAATTAACCCTAATTTCTCAAAATCACATAAACTTCAATAATTCAAAATAAATACTTAGAAATTCATAAAAATTCCAAATAAATTCCTATAATTCATTTCAACACCTAATTTAACCATAAACTCCAATTTCATAATTTAAATAATTAATTTCCAAAAATTAGAAAATAATATTAAAATATTCAAAAATACCCAAAAATCCAAAAAATCTCCAAAAATTCTATAAAAATTGATACATGTAGATTGAGATACTAGGAACAACATTTGTGAAGGGAGTTTTCATGAATCATCCAATTCGAAGCTCAAAAAAATCAAAAACCCTAATAGGCCGAAATTGAAAATTTGAAACCTAAGCAATTCTAGACCATTTTAGCTCAAACCAAAGCTAGAATCACACTCACTGGAGCTCAAGGAGACGAAATAGATGGGCGGTGTCAAAAATGGTGGCCGGAATTGACGTGATCGACGGTAGCTCGATTTTCGGCTTCTCCGGCCAAAATCGACTTCCAGGCGTCGGAAACGGCTACCACAGGCGGCGGAAAAGGTTGGGGAAGGTGGTGGCACACCGGACGGCACACCAACGGCAAGGGAACGGCACGGCAGCGACCGAAACGGCGAAGGGAAGGTGATCGGGGAAGAGGAAGCTCACGGGGGCAAAATGGTAATTTTCTAATTTTTTTGATTTTTGATGTATATATGTATATATATATACTTTATACTATATATTAAAATAATATTAAATTACACACATTAAATATACACCACACATATAAAATTTAATATTTTAATAATTTATACTAAATAAAAATAATTAAATAACAATAAAACTAATAAATAATTAATAAAATATTAGGGTAATAATAAACCCTAATTAAATAAATATACACACACAGGCTTTATTTAATAATTTAAAAATACACATGAGTTCATGCAAGTCCGAAAATATATTTAAAATAATTAATATTAAAATATTTACGTGAAAATTTCCCCGAAAATGAAAGTCCTGGGAAAATTTTACGTAAAACACTAGAAATAATACACAGTAATTAAAATAGGTTTTAAATATATATCAACTCATGAAAATATCGTAATATACATTCAAAAATTATTAACACTGTATATCTCGGTACAGTGTAAAAATATGTAAAAACACGGGATATTACAGTCTTCCCCCCTTACAAGAATTCGTCCCCGAATTCCAGAAAACAAGATCAAGAAGGAAAGAGATACGGGTAAGAAGCTCGCATCTCAGGTTCAATCTCCCACGTATGCTCTTCAACTCTATCGCTACGCCACAGAACCTTGACCATCGGAATCTGCTTCGATCGCAACTGTCGAACTTGATAATCAACGATCGCCACAGGTTCTTCCATAAACGTCAAATCTTCACTCACTTCTACACTGTCAGGTTGCAACACGTGAGAAGGGTCTGAGATATACTTCCTCAACATCGAGATATGAAATACTGGATGCACTTGTGACATACTCGGAGGCAAATCCAACCGATAGTGCCAACTCTCTCCATAATCTCAAACGGTCCAATATATCTCGGTGCTAACTTACCCTTCCTACTAAATCTCATCACACCCTTCATCGAAGATACTTTCAGAAAAACAAAATCTCCAACCTGAAACTCCACATCTCTACGCCTAGGATCCGCATAACTCTTCTGTCTGCTAACTGCTATCTCTAATCTATGCTTGATCACGGTGACTTTCTCTACAGCATCCTGAACCATCTCAGGTCCAATCAAAACCCTCTCACCAATCTCATCCCAACTTAGAGGGGATCTACACTTCCTTCCATACAAAGCCTCATACGGTGCCATGCCAATACTGCTATGGTAGCTGTTATTATATGCAAACTCAACAAGTGACAAATGATCATCCCAGCTACCTCCCAAATCCAAGACACACATCCTCAACATATCTTCTAGTGTCTGGATCATCCTCTCAGACTGGCCATCTGTCTAAGGATAAAAAGCAGTACTGAAATCCAACCTAGTGCCCATCGCTTCCTGCAATTTCTGCCAAAAACGAGAAGTAAACACCGAACCTCTATCTGACATAATGGACACAGGTACCCCATGAAGGCACATAATATGCTTCACATACAACTTCGCCAATCTAGCAACTGAATATGTGGCTTTCACCGGCAAGAAATGTGCAGACTTCGTCAACCTGTCTACAATCACCCAGATAGAATCGTATCCATCCTTCAAACGAGGTAAACCGACCACAAAATCCATAGCTATCCTTTCCCACTTCCACTCGGGAATAGGAAGAGGCTGAAGCTTCCCAGAAAGCTTCTGATGTTCGGCTTTCACTTGCTGACACGTCAAGTACTTCGCAACATAATCAGCGACATCCTTCTTCAATCCATCCCACCAGTATAGATCTCTGATACTGTGGTACATCTTAGTAACACTTGGATGAACGCTGTAGGCTATAGAATGTGCTTCCTCTAAAATCTCCTCTCTCAAATCATCCACGTCAGGAACACACAATCTACCACTGATCCACAACACACCATCATCTTTGAGTGTGAAATCAGTGAACTTCCTTGCTCTGACATTCTCTGTAAGCTCTTCTAGAATAGGATCTCGGCTCTGAGCTACTTTAATCCTATCCCTTACTACAGGTCGCACTTTAAACTGAGCTAGCAGTCCACCTGATCTACTAATCTTCATCATCAGACCTTGATCCGCCAACAAATGTAACTCCTGGATCAATGGTCTCCTCTCAACACTGATGTGAGTAAGACTACCTGAGGACTTCCTACTCAAGGCATCTGCTACCACATTAGCTTTACCCGGATGGTAAAGAATCTCGCAATCATAATCCTTCAATAATTCCAACCATCTCCTCTGCCTCAAATTCAAATCTCTCTGCTGAAAAATGTACTTAAGGCTCTTGTGATCAGTAAATATCTCACAAGTCACCCCGTACAAATAATGTCTCCAAATCTTCAAAGCAAAGATCACTGCAGCCATCTCAAGATCATGTGTAGGATAGTTCTGCTTATGCTTCTTCAACTGCCTCGAAGCATAGGCTATCACCCTTCCATTCTGCATCAACACACAACCAAGACCAATTCTAGAGGCATCACAGTAAACTGTGAACTTATCCACACTATTAGGCAAAGCTAATACTAGCGTTGTGGTCAACTTCTCCTTCAACAACTGAAAACTATTCTCATAAGCTTCTGACCACTCGAATCTAACATTCTTCTGAGTCAAGCGAGTCATAGGGGCTGCTATCCTAGAAAAATCCTGGACAAACCGCCTATAATACCCGGCTAAACCCAGAAAACTCCGAATCTCTGTAACAGAAGTAGGTCTAGGCCACTCAGATACTGCCTCAATCTTCTGTGGATCAACCTAAATACCTTCTTTAGACACTACGTGTCCAAGAAAAGAAACACTCTCCATCTAGAAATCACACTTCGAGAATTTAGCATAAAGCTGATGATCTCTCAATGTTTGTAGTACAATCCTCAAATGATATACATGCTCTTCCATACTCCTCGAATATACTAGTATATCATCAATGAAGACTACTACAAACTGATCCACAAATGGTCTGAATACCCTATTCATCAGGTCCATAAAAGCTGCTGGTGCATTAGTCAAACCAAAAGACATCACCAGAAACTCATAATGGCTATATCGAGTGCGGAACGTTGTCTTAGGAATATCGGATTCACTGATCTGCATCTGATGATAACCCGACCTCAAGTCAACCTTAGAAAATAACTGTGCACCCTGTAGCTGATCAAACAAGTCATCTATCCTCGGGAGAGGATACTTGTTCTTCACTGTTACCTTATTCAACTCTCTGTAGTCAATGCACAGTCTCAGGGTACCATCCTTCTTCTTCACAAACAGGACTGGTGCACCCCAAGGAAAAACACTAGGTCTAATGAAACCTTTATCCAACAACTCTTGCAACTGCTCCTTCAACTCTTTCAACTCTACAGGAGCCATACGATAGGGTGGCATAGATATAGGAGTAGTACTTGGAACCACATCTAT
The DNA here is from genome assembly GCA_947683625.1 of Mallotus nudiflorus. Taxonomy (NCBI): domain Eukaryota; kingdom Viridiplantae; phylum Streptophyta; class Magnoliopsida; order Malpighiales; family Euphorbiaceae; genus Mallotus; species Mallotus nudiflorus. The sequence goes on along the minus strand of CANTUR010000610.1, from coordinate 507,078 downwards.
ACAGAACTCAATCTCTCTATGAGGTGGTAAACCTGGCAACTCCTTGGGAAAAACATCAGGAAACTCACAAGCAATCGGAACATCTGTGAGTGACAACTTCTCCACTGAAGTATCCCTAACCAATGCCAAATATCCCTGACAACCTTTCCTCAATAACTTCCTAGCCATAATAGCAGAAATAAGATTCTGAGGTGCTGAACTCCTATCACCAACAAACTTAAACTCTTCTTTATCAGGAATTCTAAAAGTCACCTCCTTATTCCTGCAATCTACCACGGCATAGTGCTGAGATAACCAATCCATTCCTAGAATAACATCAAACACCATCACATCCAACAATATCAAATCAGCGGGTAATTCTCTATCTCCCACGAGAATTGGACAACCAGAAAGAACAATATCGGTGTCCAAGGAATCACTCAGAGGAGTGGCAACAGACAAAGGAAAAGCCATCCTCGAAGCTTGCCAACAAGATTTAGAAGCAAAAATAGGAGAAACAAACGAATGCGTGGCATCCGGATCAAACAAAACCCAAGCATCCAGGTAACAAACATAAACAATACCTGCCATGACTGCATTAGATGCCTGAGCATCCTGCTGAGTAAGATGAAAGACTCTGGCCTGACCTCGACCTCCCTGCTGACTGGTAGAAGCCTGGCCAACACCTCTGGCACCTCCTCTAGTACCTCTACCACGACTCTGCTGTGGGACAAACTGAGTAGAACTCTGATGCTGGGCTGGTGGTAACTGAAATGGCACGGGTGCAGCACTAGCAATCGACTGCTGTGGGAATCACGGAATCTGCTGTTGCTGATACCCGGAATAAGGACACGATCTAGCAAAATGTCCTGTCTGCCCGTGTCTGAAGCACGTCAGTGGTGTCATATAACACGGTCCCTGATGGACTCTACCACAAGTCTGACAAACACTGGCCGCTGATCCAGAACTATGACCACTGCTGCTGCTCGAAGCACCTGACCCAAATCTAAATGGTCTATGCTGACCTCCACGACCATGTCTACTGCTCCAATGCACTCGCTGCTGCTGTCTCTGACTCTGTTGAGTGGAACCTCACTGCTGACTACTCGATCCAACATGAAAACTCGAATATGGAGTAGCCTGCGATCCACTCGACTGAACTCCCAGCTGGTAGTAATCAGGCATCGCTCCCTGCCTAACTAATCTCAGCTCAATCTCCTTGGCTAGCTCAATCACAGACTCGAGAGTAAGGCCTGTTGTAGGCATACCAGCAAAAGCTGAACCCAAACCAGTAACATATGTAGTAACAACGAAATACTGATCTCACATCAGATCCTCGGCATATCTACCCAGACGAAGAAACTCTCGGGTATACTCCTCTACAGATCGATCTCCACGAGAAATACTGGTCAAACGGAGACGATAGCTCAAACGAAGAGGCTCTGGACAGAATCTCCTCATGAATCGCTCTCGAAACTGAGCCCATGTCATCATCATCATATAGGGTTGGATCATCTGAATGAACTAATCTAGAGCTGGTCCCTCGACAGACAACTCAACGATCATGATCCGCTGATACTCGGTATGAGCAGTCCGAGTCCTAGTCTCAATCGCATGCAGAAAATCTAACGGATCAGAAGTACCATCAAAAGCAATCCTGCCAACTCGGGCATAGAACAAAGCTGCCTCAGGGTCAGACATACCCTGCTGATAGGCAGGCTGAACAGGCTGAACAACTGGAGGAACAGGAACATCAAACTCAGGCTCTACAGGCTCCTCGTCCTGTAACTCTCTCTGCCTATGGCGACCTGCCGCTCCTCGAGGTCTACCTCTGCCACGACCTCTACGTCTAACTGGCTGCTCAGGAGGTAAAACCTCATCCTGAAAAGACTCATCATCCTCGGCCTCAACGACCGGTGGAGCGACACGCGCTCGCCTCCTCATACTGAAAAGACAAATGGAAAAATTCAGACAAAATAGACAACGGAGAATAACGCTGAAAACTACAGCAAGGAATACTTATCAAGACATACTCGAACCTAATACACTGCAGTAGTCCAACAGAAAACACAACTTTAAAACTAGGGCCACAACTCACATAACTAAGCCCTGACATAGAACTCCGCTCTGATACCAACTTTGTCATGACCCAAAACAGGGGCCATGACCGGCGCTAGGGAACGGGAATTCTTTCGAATCCGGAACCCGTAGCAAGCCTAAAAATAAAATAAAACATGCAATAATAACAATAACAGTAATATACATATGCAGCGGAAATAAAAATCTTAGATATAATAATAACATTTTAAATCAACTGGATTTTAATCAAATCTCATCACATATATATATAATCTTTTAGTACAAATCCAGTTTCAATATAATACATCTCTTCAAATAAATACATGAAATCCAATACTTTAATTCACAACTACTGCAATGTCTAGATAAAATAAATAAGACTCAAGTAGATAATTTACACAAAGAAGTCAGGGTGGAAGAAATTCGGCGTATCGACCTGCTACTGAGGTCTGAAGAAGTTGACTCTCCTGAAAAATAGTCAACGGAGGGGAGTTAGACCTCACTGAGTGAATTACTATAATATATATACATACACACTAAGTGATAATGCATACAGTCAACAGTATATATATAATATGTATATATACATGCAAATTCACACAGATGCAGAAAAATCATTTTTATATATTTTATTGAAAATCCCAGTTTATGAAGGATCATATAGAACCCTAGAATATCGCAACCTCAGGAAATGGTGTTAAACAACACTCTAGCCATACAGGCTCACTTAATCCAAATATATCCACTTAATCCATTTAGACAGTAGACTGGCCCCGAGACACTAAGTCAACCGAGCTCCAGCAGTCTGACTGCCAGTGTGATTGGCCCCGAGACACTAAGTCAACCGAGCTCCAGCAGTCTGACTGCCAGTGTGATTGGCCCCGAGACACTTGGTCAACCGAGCTCTAGCAATCACACCTCCAAACCAAATCTCACATATCGATAATCACATCAAATCAATATCCACAAATAAGTTAGTATTATAGCCTAAATACTATAGGCGTACCGGTACGTACTCGGTCCTAGTGCTGCCCACTAGGTAGCACGTTCTATCGATATCCTTCATCATTAATAATATAAATCATTCATTTACAATAAATGATGCATGAATTTAAATGAAATAACAATATAAACTATATATATACCGGAAATATACCAAAAGTAAACCAGGTATATTTCGAGTATATATATGTCAAATGAATTCAATCAAATTATAACTTAAGCTAGAAATATATTTAAAAACATTTTAAATATATTTTATTTACAAAACATGCATATAATTTAATATAAACCAAAAATATACTTAATATAAACTTAAGAAATAATCAAATTATTTATGCATAATTAATCAACATAAAACATGCATTTCTAAATCATGCATCCAAAGCATATATATATATAGTATAGTAACTCACTTAATGCGCTCCACGAGACAGGTCCGACGGGCCTGGTCCACTAGCCCTCGGTCTCGACGCAACTAAACAAGCAATAAATAATAGACATCAGAATAAACCCTAACAGAAATCCTAGAATTCAATCTAGAGTATTAAACACAGAATCAGAAATTAGGGTTCGACTGGATATCACGTTTTACGAGAATTCTACCGAAAATCCGGCAGAACCTCCCCTGTAAAACGAACATCTCTCTACTCAAAAGAGTAGAGCCGACCCTACAAAGAAATACACTTCGAAAAATAAGCTCAACACAATCCACAACCCCTCGGTCGAACTCCAGACTACAATCTACCGACCGGGGTCCACAAACACATAACAATTCCAGATATACCAAAAATATCCTTATAACATAGAAATTCATTTTATAAGTAGAAATTACATAATTAACCTTTAAACACAGTAAAAACCGATAAAAACTCATTTTATTAGTAAAACCGTATATTATATATATAATTGAAAATAATTCACGAAAATAGTTTTAATTAGTTAAAAATACTAATTAATTTGTAGAAATCATTTTTATACCTTAAATAACTATTAAAACCAATTAAATTACATTTTTAGCCAATTTAGGGTAAAATTACCAAAATACCCCTATATATATTAATATACTTAAATTACTTCAAAAATTCACCAAAAATTATACAATTATCCAAAATTAATTTTCTCAACATATTTATCAATAATATCAATAATTAAACTCAATTAACCAATTAAATTCAATTTAAAACACAATTAACCCTAATTTCTCAAAATCACATAAACTTCAATAATTCAAAATAAATACTTAGAAATTCATAAAAATTCCAAATAAATTCCTATAATTCATTTCAACACCTAATTTAACCATAAACACCAATTTCATAATTTAAATAATTAATTTCCAAAAATTAGAAAATAATATTAAAATATTCAAAAATACCCAAAAATCCAAAAAATCTCCAAAAATTCTATAAAAATTGATACATGTATATTGAGCTACTAGGAACAACATTTTTGAAGGGATTTTTCATGAATCATCCAATTCGAAGCTCAAAAAAATCAAAAACCCTAATAGGCCGAAATTGAAAATTCGAAACCTAAGCAATTCTAGACCATTTTAGCTCAAACCAAAGCTAGAATCACACTCACCGGAGCTCAAGGAGAAGAAAGAGACTGGCGGTGTTGAAAACGGTGGCCGGAATCGGCGTGATCGACGGTAGCTCGATTTTTGACTTCTTCGGCCAAAATTGACTTCCAGGCGCCGGAAACGGCTACCACAGGCGGCGGAAAAGGTTGGGGAAGGTGGTGGCACACCGGACGGCACACCAACGGCAAGGGAACGGCACGGCAGCGATCGAAACGGCGAAGGGAAGGTGATCGGGGAAGAGGAAGCTCACGGGGGCAAAATGGTAATTTTCCAATTTTTTTTTATTTTTGATGTATATATGTATATATATATATATACTATATACTATATATTAAAATAATATTAAATTACACACATTAAATATACACCACACATATAAAATTTAATATTTTAATAATTTATACTAAATAAAAATAATTAAATAACAATAAAACTAATAAATAATTAATAAAATATTAGGGTAATAATAAACCCTAATTAAATAAATATACACACACAGGCTTTATTTAATAATTTAAAAATACGCATGAGTTCATGCAAGTCCGAAAATATATTTAAAATAATTAATATTAAAATATTTACGTGAAAATTTCCCCGAAAATGAAAGTCCCGGGAAAATTTTACGTAAAACACTGGAAATAATACACAGTAATTAAAATAGGTTTTAAATACATATCAACTCATGAAAATATCGTAATATACATTCAAAAATTATTAACACTGTATATCCCGATACAATGTAAAAATATTTAAAAACACGGGATATTACATCTAGGGTGCATGATTTTAGAAATATATGTGTTATTTTGATTAAATATGCATAATGATTTAATTAGTACTTAAGTTTATTCTTAGTTTATTTTTGGTTTATTTTTGGTATATTTTAAACTATATGCATGTTTTATTAATGAATTATGTTTAAAATGTTTTTGAATATATTTCTAGTTTATTTTGTAATTTAGTTGGATTTATTTGACGTATATATACTTGAAATATACTTGGTTTAGTTTTGGTATATTTCTAGTATATATATGGTTTATGTTGCTATTTTATTTAAATTCATGCATCATTTATTTTTATGAATGTATGTTTTATATTTTAATGAAGGATATCAATAGAATGTGCTACCTAGCGGGCAGCACTAGGACCATGCACATACTGGTAAGCTGATAGCATTTAGGCTATAATACTAACCTAACTGTGGATGTTGATTATATTGATTCGATTTGTTATCTGATGTGAGATATGATTTGGGAGTGTGATTGCTGGAGCTCGGTTAACCAAGTGTCTCGGGGCCAATCACACTGACAGTCAGACTGCTGGAGCTCAGTTGACTTAGTGTCTCGGGGCCAGTCTACTGTCCAAATGGAACAAGTGAATATATTGGAATAAGTAAGTCTGTATGGCTAGAGTGTTGTCTAACACTATTTTGAGGTTGCGATTTTCTAGGGTTCTATTTGATCCTTCATAAACAATGATTTTCAATAAAATATATAAAATGATTTTACTGCATCTGTGTGTATTTGCCTATATATATACATATTAGATATATACTATTGATTGTATGCATTGTCATTTAGTGTGCATGTATATATATTATAGTAATTCACTCAGTGAGGTCTGACTCCCCTCCGTTGACTATTTTTCAAGACCTCAGTAGCAAACCCGTACGCCAGATTTCTTCTGCCCCGGCTTTATTATGTAAACTGCTTACCTGAGTTTTATTTTTATGATCTAGACACTGCAGTAGTTGTAAAAAATGAAAAAAAAAAGATGTTGTATTATATTTGTATGAGTTATGTACTTTAAATACTTGAACTGTATTTATATTCAAAGTTTATTTATATATACGAAATGAGTTGTTGATTTAAATCATGTGGTGGATTATTATTTTGTTTTATTTATGATTTATTTCCGCTGCAGATTATTTTAATTATGTTATTATTATTATTGCATGTTTTATTTATTTTAAGGCTTGCTACGGGTTCCGGATTCAAAAGAATTCCCGTTCCCTAGTGCCGGTCATGGCCCCTATTTTGGGTCGTGACATTCTTGTAGCTTGAAATTTCGATTTGGTAAGATTTTGAGATTGATTCTAATTTTGGCCATTTTTGTTTCTCGATTTTTTTGAACTTTTATCTTTAAGATTCAAGCTTAATTCCTTCACAAAATATGTTTCCCTTAGCTAAATCTACACTCTGCAATTTTTGGAATTTATTTTGATTTTTGTGAATTTTTTATTATTTTATTATTATTTTCTAATTTTCGTAAATTAATTAAATAAATTATGAAATTGAGATTTTTAGTGTTTATGGTGGTTGAAATTGATTTTAGAATTTAATTTATAATTTTTGTGTAATTAATATAATTTTATTTAGTTTATATAAATTTTGAAAATATAGGTTTTATATGTGTTTTGTTAGAATTAATTGGTTAATTGAGTATAATTATTGGTTTTATTGAATTATAGGTTGAGAAAAAAATTTTAGAGTAATTATATAATTTTTATTGAATTTTTGAGTAATTATTGTATATTATATGAATTTTATATACTAGGGGTATTTTGGTAATTTGGTAGTAATTTTAGTTGAATATTAAATTTAATTGGTTTTAATAATTATTTGAGCTACAAAAATGATTTTTACAAATTATTTACTATTTTTTAACCAATTAAAAACTATTTTTCAAAAATTATTTTCAAATTATATATAATATACTATTTTTGTAAATAAATGGGTTTTTAGTAATTTTTAGTGTGTTTTTGGACTAAATGAGTAATTTGGATTTATAAAATGAATTTCTTTTAATATTTGTGAATTTATCGAGAATTATCGATTTTTAATAATATTATATTAATATTAGGGTTTTTAACTAAATATCGGTGAAATAATTATTTTTAGTGTTTAAATATTTAATTTGCTATATTTTGGTTTCAAAAGGGTATTTTTGGTATTTATGGAATTTTAACATATTTTGTGAATTGTGGACCTCGGTCGATGGAATTTGCAGTTTGGGATTTCGACCGAGGGTTGTGAGTATATTTTGTATTCGAAGTGTGTTTTCTTATAGGACTGACTCTACTTTTTAAGTAGAGAGATATATATTTTACAGAGGAGGTTCTACCAAATTTTTAATAGAATTCTCATAAAACGTGACATTTGGTCAAATTCCTATTCGATGTCTGTGTCTAGAATTCTAGATCGAGTTTCTAGAAATTAAGTTAGATTTATTATAATTTCATGTTATTATTTATTTGTTAGTTATACCGAGACCAAGGCCTAGTGGACCAGGCCCGTCGAATCTATCTCGTGGAGCGCACAACTATGAGTTATTATAATGTATATGAATTGCCTAAGGTGCATGTTTAGAATTCTATGTTTTAAATACAATTTTTACATAATTGATTATTTGAATATTTAAGTATATTTTTGGTATATTATGAAATAAACGCATGTTTTCCTTTTCCAAATAAATATGACTTGTTTTTAAATATATTATTAGTTGAATTTAATATGTTTTGTGATATATTTGAGTTGATTATATGTATATATATATATATATGAAATATACTTAGTTTATTTTAGGTATATTTCTGGTATATATATGGTATATTTGTTTATTTTAAATACCATTATGCATCCTTTATTTTCATAAATGTATGTTTTATATTTTAATGAAGGATATCGATAGAATGTGCTTCCTAGTGGGTAGCACTAGGATCGAGTACGTACCAGTATGACAGTAGATTTTAGGTTAAATTACTAACTTATTTATGGATTATGACTTGTTGATTGATTTGATTGATATGAGATGTGATTGAGAGTGTGATTACTGGAGCTCGGTTGACCAAGTGTCTCGGGGCCAATCACACTGACAGTCAGACTGCTGGACCTCGGTTGACTTAGTGTCTCAGGGCCAGTCTACTGTCCAGTTGGACTAAGTGGGCCTATATGGCTTAAGTGAGTTCTATTGATTTTGAGGTTGCAAAAATATAGGGTTATATTTGAACCTTCATAAATCGATGGTTTTCAATATTTAAAATGATTTTTGTCACATCTACGTGTATTTGCCTGTATATATATTTATTATATATACTATTGAGTGTCTGCATTTGGCATTTAGTTATGTGTGTATATATATTATAATAATTCACTTAGTGAGGTCAGACTCCCCACTGTTAATATTTTTTAGGAGAGTCTTCATCTTTAGACCTCAGCAGTAGACCTGTCCGCCAGATTTCTTTCGCTCCAACTTTATTATGTAAATCACTTACTTGAGTTTTATTTTGTATTCTAGACACTGCAGTGGTGGTTATACTTTAATCTGTTGTGAGCTGTATTTATATTTATGCATGTATGAGATTTTAAATTTAGAGTGTTACTCTGAAAGTTTTGTATAAAAGATTTCTATTTATATATATAAGATGTGAATTATGTTGTTAAAGTGAGCTAAGAAATTATTATTTTATATTTGAGATTTAATTTCCACTGCACAATTATTTTATTTATTTTATTATATTGCATGCTTTTATTTTTAAGGCTTGCTACGAGTTTCGAATTCGAAAGAATTCTCGTTCCCTAGCGCCGGTCATGGCCCCCTATTTTGGGTCATGACATTAGTGTGTTCTCTAAGGCCCTAGGCCTAAACAGTGTCATGGTTGCTAAAATCTTGGACATGCGCTAAACCCTGCCGTCTATAGTCATCCTTTCTGATAACCAATAATCTCCATATTCTCATTCATAATCAAACATCAGAATTTCAACCTAATTCTACCGAACCGTTGTACAACAGTCCTAGTGCAACCCACTAGGTAGCACATTTTTTTTATATCCCTCAATAAATCGTATTTAATGAAAAATAATAAATTGCACAATTTAAATATAATGACAATCATTTAAAAAGGATATAACATTTATATAATAAACATATATTGTAAATATACTAAAAATATACTAAATGCATATGTTATATATATGTCATATACTGAATATATATACTAAAACATATTAATATTGATATGTCACATATACCAAATGTCACGACCCAAAACAGGGGCCATGACCGGCGCTAGGGAACGGGAATTCTTTCGAATTCGGAACCCGTAGCAAGCCTAGAAATAAAATAAAACATGCAATAATAACAATAACAGTAATATATATATGTGCAACGGAAATAAAAATCATAAATATCATAATAACATTTTCATCACTGGATTTAAATAAAATCTCATCACATATATAAAATCTCTTTAATACAATCCAGTTTCAATATAATACATCTCTTTAAATAAAATACATGAAATCCAATACTTTAATTCACAACTACTGCAGTGTCTAGATTATAAAAATAAGACTCAAGTAAATAGTTTACACAAAGAAGCCGGGGCAGAAGAAATCCGGCGTATCGACCTGCTACTGAGGTCTGAAGAAGTTGACTCTCCTGAAAAATAGTCAACGGAGGGGAGTCAGACCTTACTGAGTGAATTACTATAATATATATACATACACACTAAGTGATAATGCATACAATCAACAGTATATATGTAATATGTAAATATATACATGCAAATTCACACAGATGCAGAAAAATTCATTTTATATGTTTTTATTGAAAATCATCTTTTATGAAGGATCACATAGAACCCTAGAACATCGCAACCTCGAAAACAGTGTTAGACAACACTCTAGCCACACAGGCTCACTTAATCCAAAGATATCCACTTAATCCATTTAGACAGTAGACTGGCCCCGAGACACTAAGTCAACCGAGCTCCAGCAGTCTGACTGCCAGTGTGATTGGCCCCGAGACACTTGGTCAACCGAGCTCCAGCAATCACACCTCCAAACCATATTTCACACATATCAATAATCACATCAAATCAATATCCACAAATAAGTTAGTGTTATAGCTAAATACTATAGGCGTACCGGTACGTACTCGGTCCTAGTGCTGCCCACTAGGTAGCACGTTCTATCGATATCCTTCATCATTAATAATATAAAACATTCATTCACAAAAATAAATGATGCAAGAAGTTCAATAAAATATCAACATAAACCATATATATACTAAAAATATACCAAAAGTAAACCAGGTATATTTCGAGTATATATACGTCAAATAAATCCAATCAAATCATAAATTAAACTAGAAATATATTTAAAAACATTTTAAATATAATTTATTAATAAAACATGTATACAATTTATTATATACCAAAAATAAACCAAAAATATACTTAAATACAAATCACATTATCTATGCATTTTAATCAAAATAAAACATATATTTCTAAATCATGCATCCTAAAGCATATATATATAGTATAGTAACTCACCCTAGTGCGCTCCACGAGACGGGTCCGACGGGCCTGGTCCACTAGCCCTCGGTCTCGGCGCAACTAAACAAGCAAATAACGACAGACATTAGAATAAACCTAATAGAAATCCTAGAATTCGATCTAGAGTATTAAATATGGAAACAAAATTAGGGTTCGACTGGACATCACATTTTACGAGAATTCTATCAAAAATCTGGCAAAACCTCCCCTGTAAAATGGACATCTCTCTACTCAAAAGAGTAGAGCCGACCCTGCAAAGAAATACACTTCGAAAAACAAGCTCAACACTCAACCACAACCCCTCGGTCGGACTCCAAACTACAGTCCACCGACCGAGGTCCACAAACGCAGAATAATTCTAGATATACCAAAAATATCCTTATAACATAGAAATTCATTTTATACATAGAAATTACATAATTAACCTTTAAACACTATAAAAACCGATAAAAACTCATTTTATTAGTAAAACCGTATATTATATATATAATTGAAAATAATTCACGAAAAAAATAGTTTTAATTAGTTAAAAATACCAAATAATTTATAGAAATCATTTTTATACCTTAAATAACTATTAAAACCAATTAAATTACATTTTTAGCCAATTTAGGGTAAAATTACCAAAATACCCCTATATATATAAATATACTTAAATTACTTCAAAAATTCACCAAAAATTATACAATTATCAAAAATTAATTTTCTCAACGTATTTATCAATAATATTAATAATTAAACTTAATTAACCAATTAAATTCAAATAAAAACACATTTAACCTAATTTTCCCAAAATTACGTAAACTTCAATAATTCAAAATAAATACTTAGAAATTCATAAAAATTCCAAATAAATTCCTATAATTCATTTCAACACCTAATTTAACCATAAAACACAATTTCATAATTTAAATAATTAATTTCCGAAAATTAGAAAATAATATTAAAATATTCAAAAATACCCAAAAATCCAAAAAATCTCCAAAAATTCCACAAAAATTCGTACTTGTAGATTAAGCTACTAGGAACAACATTTGTAAAGGTATTTTCATTGAATCAATCAATTCGAAGCCCAAAAAAAATCAAAAACCCTAATGTGACCAAAATAGAAAAATCGAAACCTAAGCAATTCTAGACCATTTAAGCTCAGACCAAAGCTAGAATCACACTCACCGGAGCTCAAGGAGAAGAAAGAGATCGGTGGTGTCAAAAACGGTGGCCGAAATCGCGAGGGAAGAAGAAAATGCAAACTCTCGGCTTCCGGTGATATCAAGCTTCCCCGACGCCGGAAATGAGCTCTGCAGGCGGCGGAACGGCTAGAGGAAGGTGGTGGCACACCGGACAGCACACCAACGGTGAGAAATCAGCAGTAGCAGCGACCGGACGGCGAGGGAAACGATCGGGAGGGAGAAGAGGTTCAGGTGGCAGTTTCGTAAATAAACCAAACTTTATAATTTTGACAATTTTTAATGTATATATGTATATATATATACTTTACACTATATAATAAAATAATATTAAATTACACACATTAAATATACACCACACACATAAAATTTAATATTTTAAAATATAATAATAAATAAAAATAATTAAATAACAATAAATTAATAAACAAATAATAAAATATTAGGGTAATATTAATTAAACCCTAATTAAATAAATATTGCACACATAGGCTTTATTTAGTATTTTAAAAATACGTATGAGTTCATACAAGTCCGAAAATATATTTAAAATAATCAATAATAAATTATTTACATGAAAATTTCCCCGAAAATGCAAGTCCTGGGAAAATTTTACGTAAAGCACTGTAAATAATACACAATAATTAAAATAGGTTTTAAATACATATCAACTCGTGAAAATATCATAATATATATTCAAAAATTATTAACATTGTATATCCCAGTACAGTGTAAAAATATTTTAAAAACACGGGATATTACACCAAAATATACTTATTCATTTAATAAAATAATTCATGTTTAAGCTCATATTAAAATATGAAAACTCATAATCATGCATCTATATTCAATGTATATATAAAATAATAACTCACAAGTTTGCACTCCTCGAGACAAACTCGACAGGCTTGGTCTGATAGGCATCAATCTTGACACAACTAGAAAATAAATATAATATTATGAGAATAAATTTTTAACTTATACTTCTAAGAATTCTAAAGAAAGACTTGATCCAAGGATCAAAACTCAGTCAAAATACAGGAACTCAGGATTGACCCGACGTCGTGTTTTATGAGAATTCTACTAAAAAATTGGCAGAACCTCCTCTATAAAATGGACATTTCTGTACTGACAATAGAGTCGATCCTGCAAGGAAAACACATTTATATAACACAGATTGCACAACACCTCGGGTTGAGACCCCGAACTACTCAAATTTCCAATCGAGATTCACAATTCGCAATAAAATAAATATTAAATAATAATATATTAAAATTATTAAAAATCCATGAAATCAATAATAAATCACAATATAATTTATTTAGACATCAAAACACTAAATATACTTATTTTCACATTAATAAAATAAAAATCTCAAATAATTATATAATATTAATAAAAATCCAAATTTTCAATTATTTAATGTAAAATAGTAATATTCAAATTTAATTATTCAAATAGTTTAAATATATAATAAAAATAGTTAAAAACACATTTTATCACAAAAATATTAAATAATTTATTATTTGAATATAATTTTCAAAAATTAGTATTAATTAGTTAAAAATAGTAAATAATTTGTAAAAATTATTTTAATACCCTATAAAATTCTAAAATCATTTAAAACATATTATTTAACTATAGTTTCAATAAAAATACACAATTAACCTATAATTTCCAAAATCACATAATACTAAAAATATTCCCAAAAATTATATAAAATCACTAAAAATTATTTTATCAATACTAAAATTACTAACTTAAATTACTAACACTAACTTAATCAATTTTCCATTCAAAATAATTAAATAACATAATTATCAAAAAATCTATTTTTAATATTAAAATATTAAAAAATACCCATTATTCAAATTAATTCAAAAAAGTATACAAAAAATATTTTTGAGAAGATTGAGCTACCTACAACAACATTCTCAAAGCAAAATTTCATGAATCAAACCCAAGAATTAAATAAAAATTTAAAACCCTAATATTAAATAAGCTAAAAATGATGAAAATTCACAATAGAGGGAATTCAAGCTCAAACCAAGCTTAGAACAAGCTTCACCAATCCAAGAGCTTCCAAAAGAGACCTGAATCAAGAACTCTCATCGCCGAAAACTTCACCAGCTTCAATGAAGTCCACTCTCGGCATGTCTTGGTTTCTCCCCATTCTGGTGGCTTCTAGTGGTGGAGGACGATGTTTGGAGGTGGTGCTAGTTTATCACGGGAAGCAGGGGAAAAACATGAAGAGAAGAAAAGAAAATAAGGAAGGAAGAAAGAAAAAGAACAGACAAAAGAAAGGAATGGGGAGTTTGACTCGATTTTTGGCTTTTGACTTTTTTTAATATATAATAATAATAATAATAATAATAATAATAATAATAATTATTATTATTATTATTATTATTATTATTATTATTATTATTATTATAACAATAAAAATATTAATAATAATACTATTAAAAATATTAACAATGAAAATGATTTTAAATACTTTAAATAATAAAACTCACAAATTAATTATTTTACATAAATAAAATATTTAGAATAAAATAAATGAATAATATACACAAATAATGATAATGGATAAATAAAATTTAAAATTTTATTAACACTGCATATCCTAAAATAATTTTATATTATTTAAAATATCGAGTCATTACAACGAAGAAGAAATTGGATAGGAGCTTAAGGAAGGAGCCTGAGATTGAAGCTGGTCAGAAAAAATTGGACAAGAGCATGAGGATGAAATTGCTATAGAGCATGAGGAAGAAGTTGTACAAGATCTTGATTTTGAAGCCAATGAAAATAATGAGGAAGTTGAAGGTGAATTTAAAGAAAGCAACATCCTTATTCCTAATTCAGTTGAAGAGGAAATGCTTATACCTACTTAGAATGTTAAATGCAGGGGAAATTTGAGGCGTAGAGGCAGGGGCAAAGGGAGGGAAAGAGGTAGGGGCAGAGGTACCACTGTAAGAAGTTCTGGTGGCAGTAGTAGCCAACAAAATGTGAGGCAAACAACTACACAAAAGGTCATATAGGAGGGGTGATTCTAATGTGGGAGGTAGTGAGAGTAGTTGTTATCAGTTTAGTGATAATGACTACCACTTTTCTAATAGTGATGATCCATATTAGATGGTGAATATGTCACAACCCAAAACAAGGGGCCATGACCGGCGCTAGGGAACGAGAATTCTTTCAAATCCGGAACCCGTAACAAACCTTAAAAATAAAAATATGCAATAAAATGAAATAAATAAAATATTATTCAGCCAAAATCAAATCTCACAAAATAAAATAACTTCTCAACATCCTTTAATATCACAAAATCTCATCTTATATATAAATAAAATCTTTGAGTACAAATTTTCAATGTAACACTCTGAATTTAAAATCTTATACAATTATAGTTACATATACAAACCACAAAAAATTTAAATACAACTACTACTGCAGTGTCTAGAGTATAAAATAAAACTCAAGTAAGTGATTTACATAATAAAGCCGAAGCAGAAGAAATCTGACGGATAGGTATACTACTGAGGTCTAAAGATGAAGACTCTCCTGAAAAATATTAACAGAGGGGAGTCAGACCTCACTGAGTGAATTATTATAATATATATACATGCATAGCTATATGTCAAATGCAGACACTCAATAGTATATATAATAAATACATATACAGACAACTACACAGAGATGTAACAAAAATCATTTTAATATTGAAAACCATCAGTTATGAAGGATCAAATAGAACCTTATATTTTTGCAACCTCAAGTATCAATAGAACTCACTTTAGCCATACAGGCCCACTTAGTTCTAAATAATTCACTTAGTCCAACTGGATAGTAGACTGGCCCTGAGACACTAAGTCAATCGAGCTCTAACAGTCTAATTGTTAGTGTGATTGGCCTTGAGACACTTGGTCAACCGAGCTCTAACAATCACATCAATCTCAATCATATCAATCATATCAATCATGTCATATTTCCTCAAATAAGTTAGTAATTAACCCTATGATCTATCGCACCGGTACGTACTCGGTCATAGTGCTGCCCACTAGGAAGCACGTTTTATCGATATTCTTCATTTATATTAAAACATACATTCAAGAAAATAAATGATGCATAATGATATTTAAAATAAACAAATATACCATATATATACCATAATTATACCTAAAATAAACTAAGTATATTTTAGGTATATATACGTATAATCAACTTAAATAAATCACAAAACATATTAAATTCAACCAATAATATATTTATAAACAAGCCATATTTAATTGAAAAAGGAAAACATGCATTTATTTCATAATATACCAAAATACACTAAAAGTATACTTAAAATATACTTAAACATTCAAATAGGCAATTATGTAAAAATTTAAATTTAAAACATAGAAGACTAAGTCATGCAACCTAAGCAATGCATACACATTACAATAACTCACAGTTGTGCGCTCCCAAAGATGGGTCCGATGGGCCTGGTCCACTAGGCCTCGGTCTCGACGCAACTAACAAATAAATAATAACACAAAATTAGAATAAATCTAACTTAACTTCTAGAGACTCAATCTAGGATTACTAATACAGATAAAGAATAGGAATTTGACCGAATGCCACATTTTATGAGAATTCTACCAAAAATTCAGCAGAACCTCTTCTGTAAAATGGACATCTCTCTACTTAAAAAAGTAAAGCTGGTCCTGTAAGAAAATACACTTTGAATACAATTCACAAAACATTAACACAACCCTCGGTCGGGATTCCAAACTGCAAATTCCACCGATCGAGGTCCACAATTCACAATAAAATACACAAAATATATTAAAATTCCTTAAATATCGAAAATACCCTTTTATACCAAAAATATAGCAATTTAAACATTAGAAATAATTATTTCACTTATACTTACTTAAAAACCCTAATATTAATATAATATTATTAAAATCAACATTTCTCTATAAATTCACAAATATTAATGAAAATTTGTTTTATAAATCTAAATTACTCAATTAGTCCAAAAACATACTAAAAATTACTAAAAACACATTTATTAACAAAAATAGTATATTATATATAATTTGAAAATAATTTTTAAAAAATAGTTTTAATTAGTTAAAAATATTAAATAATTTGTAAAAATCATTTTTATACCTCAAATAATTATTAAAACCAATTAAACTTAATATTTAACTAAAATGACTATCAAATTACCAAAATACCCCTAGTATATAAAAATTCACATAATATACTATAAATACTAAAAAATTCAATAAAAATTATATAATTACTCTAAAATTATTTTCTCAACATATAATTCAATAAAATCAACAATTATTCTCAATTAACCAATTAATTTTAACAAAATACATATATAACATTTATTTCCAAAATTGACATAAAGTAAATAAAATTATAATAATTACACAAAAATCACAAAAATTATAAATTATATTCTAAAATTAATTTCAACCACCAAAAACACTAAAAATCACAATTTCACAATTTATTTAATTAATTTACGAAAATTAGAAAATAATAATAAAATAATCAAAAATTCACAAAAATCAAAATAAATTCCAAAAATTACAAAAAAAATTCCTAGCGGTAGATTAAGCTAAGGGGAACATTATTTGTGAAGGAATTAAGCTTGAATCTCAAAGAATGAAGTTCAAAAAAATCAAGAACCAAAAATGGCCGAAATTGAAAACTAGCTTAAAACCTTACCAAATCAAGTTTTTGTGCAAAAGGAAGCTTAGAATCATTCTCTAGGGAGTCTAAGGAGTCCAAAAACACCGGAATCACTGAGTTTGGTGGTCATAAAGATGATGAATGGAGAAGAGGGAGACTTTTGGCCAAATTGGGTTCCTTGAGCTGCTGCCATCGCCGGAGAAGACAACAGGGGCGGCGGAGCTGTTGGTTGGAGGGGCGATCGATGATGGATGAGCTGGAGTCGCTCTGAACAGAGGGAAATGGATGGTGATGGTGAGGGTGGTTCGGTTTCGGGGGGAAGAAGAAGAAGGAATAGAGTTTTTTTTTTTATTTTAATATATATATATATATATATATATAAAAGTATAATTTATACACAATTTAGTCATTAACCCTAATAATATTAATGCATGCAAAATAATGTATTTCAGTAAAATAATAATATTAAAATATAAATGCCCTAAATTAAAGATTTATCAAAACACTATTTCCTTAAATAAAAAAAAATTTAAAGACATGTTTACGTAAAATATATTAATTAAGCATAAAATAATAACGATAATAATTCACAAATAGTAAAATAATCAAATATAAATTTCAAAATTATTAACACTGCATATCCTATTTAATATTTAAATAATTTAAAAACTCGGGTTGTAACAGTCTTCCCCCCTTACAAGAATTCATCCCCGAATTCCAAAAAAAAAAGAAGAAATACAGATCAAGGAGGAAAGAGATACGGGTAAGAAGCTCGCATCTTAGCTTCAGTCTCCCAAGTGTGCTCCTCTATTCTGTTGCTGCGCCACAACACCTTAACCATCTAAATCTGCTTCAAACACAATTGTCGAACTTGATAGTCGATGATCGCAATAGGTTCTTCTATGAACGTAAGGTTTTCATTCACTTCAACATTGTCGGGCTGCAACACGTGTGAAGGGTCTGAAACATACTTCCTCAGCATTGAGATATGAAACATCGGATGCACTTGAGACATACTCGGAGGCAAAGCCAATCGATATGCAACAGTGCCTACTCTCTCCAAAATCTCGAACGGTCCGATATATCTCGGTGCTAGCTTACCCTTCCTACCAAATCTCATTACACCCTTCATCAAAGACACCTTCAGAAAAATAAAGTCTCCTACCGAGAACTCCACATCTCTACGCCTAGGATTCGCATAGCTCTTCTGCCTGTTAACTGCGGTCTCTAATCTGCCCTTGATCACAATAACTTTCTCTGTAGCATCCTGAAACATCTCAGGTCTAGTCAAAGCTCTCTCACCAATCTCATCCCAACTCAGAGGGGATCTATACTACCTTCCGTAAAAAGCCTCATATGGTGCCATTCCAATACTGCTATGGTAGTTATTATTATATGCAAACTCTATGAGTGGCAAATGATCATCCTAGCTACCTCCCAAATCCAAAACATACATCCTCAACATATCTTCCAATGTCTGGATCATCCTCTCAGACTAACCATCTATTTGAGGATGAAAAGCAGTATTGAAATCCAACCTAGTGCCCATCGCTTCCTGCAACTTCTACGAAAAATGAGAGGTAAACATTGAACCTCTGTTTGACACAATGGACACAGGTACTCCATGAAGGTACACAATATGCTTCACATACAACTTCGCCAATCTAGCTACAAAATAAGTGGCTTTCACAGGCAATAAATGTGCAGACTTGGTCAACCTATCCATAATCACCTAGATGGAATCGTATCCATCCTTAGAATGAGGTAAACCAACCACAAAATCCATAGCAATCCTTTCCCACTTCCATTTAAGAATAGGAAGAGGCTGAAGCTTCCCAGAAGGCTTCTGATGCTCAGCTTTCATTTGTTGACACATCAAACACTTAGCAATATAATCAGTGACATCCTTCTTTAGTCCATCCCACCAGTACAAATCTCTGATACTGTGGTACATCTTAATGACACCCGGATGTACGCTATAGGCTGTAGAATGTGCTTCCTTAAAGATCTCTTTGTAAGCACCCAATTTCGGGATGCAATTGTGCACAATTACGACGTAAGCCCTTATGATGAAATTTATTAAAAAATTGAACTTGGTTGTTGATTTTCTGGACTTTAGGGACTAACTTGCAATGTTTTTTAGGATTTGATTGCAAATAAGTCATTTTTTCAGGGGTCTTTTGGTAAGTAAAAGTTAAAAAAAAATTAGGATCGGCATTACATAATGTCGATCGACATTGCAAAGTGCCAATGCGCAATAATTCCATTTTTTTATTTTTCGCATATTTTTCCTTGTTTTTTATCAATTTTTTCAATGTTTTGATCGGTTGAAAATTCAAATTTTATCTGATAAGGTTTTTTTAAAAACACAGAAGATATTTTTGAAATAAAAAACAAACGTTATCTGATCAGATAGGTCTGTTCCTCCTTTAGAGGAAGTTTAGTACGCTCAAACTCTGCATTTAAAAGCAGAGTCTGCATGCATGCAAGAAGCAGGTTTTTGCTAGGGGATTTTTTTTGGGAGGTTTTTTTTTACACAGACGGAAGATAGATTAAACTTTGATTTCTTCTATTATTTAAAAACCCTAATTTTTATAGTTCATTTGACGAAGACAATACAATGATTTTTTAGTCCCAGTCCATAATCAAATTAACACTGAGTCAATTTAAATGATGAAAATCCTAATCTGAGGGGCTGAAAACGGGCATATGCACAGTATTCATTTTTTTCTTTCTTCTCTTCTGTGATTTTTATTCATTTCGTTAATTGTTTTATTATTTAATTTCACTACTAATTTGATTGCTTTTTTTTGTTTTGTTTTGATATGTGCATGTGAATTGAGGAGGATACTGCCTGTGTTTAATTGAACAGAAGATCCATGGAATGCCATGGATGAACCTGTATTATTTTTTCAATAGTTCTTAAGATTTTTTTATTTTTCATTTTTGGTATTCTGTGTAGTTATTTTAATTTTTGGGTGTATAATCATTTAATTTTAATTTTGTACGTAGATTGTAATAGCCCCAATAGTGGGAATAGTGAAATTTTTCATTTTCTGTATTTTAAAATTGATTAGTAATTAGGTTCAATTGGGTAAAAAATCAATTAAAATCAATAGTGGTAGTAGCTTAAATTAGGGTTTGCATGTAATTAATTTAGGGTTTTTTTAGAAAATCACTGTAATGTTTTTTTTTATCTATTTTTTGTGTTTTATTTATTTTGGGCTTGTTTTTTTATGTTTTTATGCCCCAAGCCCACGTTTAGGTCTAACCCACAAAATAAATAGGCTTAAAAATGGTTTAGGACTTTTAATAATTAAAATCAACTTAGGCCCATTAGGTTAATTAGATTTTAGGCCCATTAAGTTAATTAAAACTTATTTAGACTTAGCTCAGCCCACTTAATTGCATTTCTTTTAAAATAAATAGACTTAGGCCCACATTTCATTTAAAATAAAACCAAGTTAGACTTAGGTCCACTAATTTAATTTTTCGTTAAAATTTGAATAGACTTAAGCCCATATCTTAGACAGACTAAAATAAATAGATCTAGGCTCACTAATTAATAAAAATGTAGGCCCACCTATAGTCCATTTCACTTGTAAATAAAATGTAGATTTAGATAACTTACAAAATAAAATTAACATAGTTTAGACATTGCCTTTTTGATGCATTTTTACTTGTAATTTTATTGACTTGTTGCCTTTTAGGTTAGATGGATGTTAATTAGGGTTTAATAAAATTACATGTAATTTGAGGATGAAATAATCATTTATAAAATTATTCTAAATGAACATGAGACTAAGAGAAGTTGGTATTCCATATCTAGAATCTCCTAGTTGTGGTGCTAGCTTTCTTTTAGGGAATCGAGTACCAATTTTTTGATTTGTCCCAGTTATTACCCTGGGTGGTAACTCCTCATCTCCATGCCTTATCTTTGTGACAATGGTTAGTGTGTTCTCTAAGCCCTGAGCCTAAACAGTGTCATGGTTACTAAAATCTTAGACGCGTGCTAAACCTCGCTATCTACACTCTTCTCTCAAATTATCCACATCAGGAACACACAATCTACCATTGATCCACAAAACACCATCATCATCGAGTTTGAAATCAATGAACTTCCCTACTCGGACATTCTCTGCAAGCTCTTCCAGAATAGGATCTCGGCTCTAAGCTGCCTTAATCCTATCCCTCAGTACATATTGCACCTTAAACTGAGCTAGCAGTCCACCTGATCTACTCACCTTCATCATCAGACGTTGATCCACTAACTGATGTAACTCTTGGATCAATGGTCTCCTCTCCACACTTATGTGAGCAAGACTGCCTGAGGACTTCCTACTAAAGGCAACTGCTACCATATTAGCCTTGCCTGGATGATATAAAATCTCACAATCATAATCTTTTAATAATTCCAACTATCTCCTCTGCCTCAGATTCATATCTCTTTGCTGAAATATGTACTTAAGGCTTTTGTGATCAGTAAAAATCTCACAAGTCACCCCGTACAGATAATGTCTTCTGATCTTAAGAGCAAAGATCACTGCAGCCATCTCTAGGTCGTGGGTAGGATAGTTCTGTTCATGCTTCTTTAGCTGCCTCGAAGCATAGGCTATCACCTTACCATTCTGCATTAACACATAACCTAGGCCAACTCTAGAGGCATCACAATACACTGTGAACTTGTCTACTCCATTAGGCAAAAGCTAAAACTGGGGCTGTGGTCAACTTCTCCTTTAGCAACTGAAAACTATTCTCACAAGCTTTTGACCACTCAAACCTTACATTCTTCTGAGTCAAGTGAGTCATAGGAGCTACAGTTCTAGAAAAATCCTGCACAAACCTCCTATAATACCTAGCTAAACCTAGAAAACTGTGAATCTCCGTAACTGAAGTCAGTCTAGGCCACTCAAACACTGCCTTAATCTTCTATGGATCAACTTGGATACCTTCTTTAGACACCATGCATCTAAGAAATGCAACACTCTCCATTCAGAAATCACACTTTGAGAATTTAGCATAAAGCTCATGCTCTCTCAATGTCTGTAGTACAGTCCTCAAATGATATACATATTCCTCCATACTCTTTGAATACATCAGTATATCATTGATGAAGACTATTATAAACTGATCCACATAAGGTCTGAAGACCCTGTTCATCAAGTCCATAAAAGCTACTGGTGTGTTAGTCAAGCCAAAAGACATCACCAGAAACTTATAATGGCCATATCGAGTGCAAAATGCCATTTTAGGAACACTGGCTTCACTAATCCGCAACTGATGATAACCCGACCTCAGATTAATCTTAGAAAAGAATTGTGCACCCTGTAGCTGATCAAACAAGTCATCTATCCTCGGGAGAGGATACTTGTTCTTCGCTGTCATCTTGTTCAGCTCTCTATAGTCAATGCACAGTCTCAGGGTACCATCCTTCTTCTTCACAAACAGGACTGGTGCACCCTAAGGAGAAACATTAGGTCTAATGAAACCCTTATCTAACAACTCTTGCAATTGCTCCTTCAAGTCTTTCAACTCTGCAGGAGCCATTATGTAGGGTGGCATAGAAATAGGGGTAGTGCCTGGAACCACATCTATATAGAACTCAATCTCTCTATAAGGTGGTAAACCTGGCAACTCCTCAGGAAAAACATCAAGAAACTCACAGGCAACAGGAAGATCTGTGTGTGACAACTTCTCCATTGAAGTATCCTTAACTAATGCCAAATACCCCTAACAACCCTTCCTCAACAACTTCTTAGCCGTAATAGTAGAGATGAGATTCTGAGGTGCTGAACTCTTATCACCCACAAACTTAAATTCTTCTTCACCAGGAATTTTGAAAGTCACCTCTTTACTCCAACAATCTACCATGGCATAGTGCTGAGATAACCAATCCATAGCCAGAATAACATCAAATTCCATCACATTCAACATAATCAAATCAATAAATAATTCTCTACCTCCAACAAGAACTGGACAACCAGAAAGAACAACATTGGTGTCCAAAGAATCATTTAGAGGAGTGGTGACAGATAAAGGAAAATCCATCCTCAAAGCTTGCTAACAAGACTTAGAAGCAAAAACAGGATAAAAGAACGAATGCGTGGCACCCAGATTAAACAGAACCCATGCATCCAGGTAACAAACAGAAATAATACCTGCCATGACTGCATTGGATGCCTGAGCAACCTACTGAGTCAGATGGAAGACTCTAGCCTATCCTCGACCTCCCTACTGGCTGGTAGAAGCTTGACCAACACCTCTGGTACCTCCTCTAATACCTCTACCATCACCCTGCTGGGGAACAAATTGGGTACAACTCTGATTCTGGGCCAGAAGCAATTGAAAAGGAACGGCATAGCACTAGTAATCGACTGCTGAGGAAATCACGAAATATGCAACTACTAATACCCAGAATAGGGACACGATCTGGCAAAATGTCTCGTCTACCTGCATCTAAAACACGTCAGCGGTGTCATGTAACACGGTCCCTGATGGACTCTGTCGTAGGTCTGACATACACTAGCAGCTGACCCAGAACTATATCCACTGCTACTACTTGAAGTACCTAACCCAAGTCTGAATGGTCTACGTTGACCTCCACGGCCATGTCTACTGCTTCGATGTACCAACAACTGTTGTCTCTGAGTCTACTGGGCTGGACCCCTGTAATATCCCATGTTTTTAAAACATTTTAACACTGTACCGGGATATGCAGTGTTAATAATTTTTGTGTATATATATTACGATATTTTTACGAGTTGATATGTGTTTAAAACCTATTTTTATTATTGTGTCTTATTTATAGTGCTTTACGTAAAATTTTCCCGGGACTTGCATTTTCGGGGAAATTTTCACGTAAATAATTTATTATTAATTATTTTAAATATATTTTCGGACTTGCATGAACTCATACATATTTTTAAAATATTAAACACCGTGTATACGTATAATTATTTATTTAATTAGGGTTTAGTATATTACCTTAATATTTTATTAATTAGTTATTTGTTTATGTGTTATTTAATTATTTTAATTAATATTAAATTTTAAAATATTAAATATTAAATGTGTGGGTGTGATTTTTTCAAATATTTTATTAAAATTATTTTTTTTCTTTTTCTTTTTCTTTTCTTTTCTTTTCTTTTTCTTTTTCTTCTTCTTTTTCTTCCCATGCGCGACCACCTTCCCCTCCCGCTGCAACTCCCGAACCCTGGCCGTCGGTGTGCCTCCCGGCTTGTCATCATCATCCTCAGCCATTCTCCACCGCCCCCAGCCTCCTACCCCGGCGCCAGCGAGCTGTTTTTCTTCATTTCCGGCCGAGAATTCCATTTCTCCTCACCTTGCGATTTTGGCCACCGTTTTTAACACCGTTGGTCTCTTTCTTCTCCTTGAGCTCCGATGAGTGTGATTCTAGCTTTGGTTTGAGCTTAAATGATCTAGATTTGCTTAGTTTTGAATTTTTCCATTTCGGCCATATTGGGTTTTTGATTTTTTTCGAATTTTTCTTGATTGATTCATGAAAAATCCCTTCACAAATGTTGATCCTAGTATCTTAATCTACATGTATGAATTTTTTTGGAATTTTTGGAGATTTTTTGGATTTTTGGGTATTTTTGAATATTTTAATATTATTTTCTAATTTTCGGAAATTAATTATTTAAATTATGAAATTGTGTTTTATGGTTAAATTAGGTGTTGAAATGAATTATAGGAATTTATTTGGAATTTTTATGAATTTCTATGTATTTATTTTGAATTATTGAAGTTTATGGAATTTTGGAAAATTAGGGTTAAATGTATTTTTAATTGAAATTAATTGGTTAATTGAGTTTAATTATTAATATTATTGATAGATATGTTGATAAAATTAATTTTGGATAATTGTATAATTTTTGGTGAATTTTTGAAGTAATTATAGTATATTTATATATATAGGGGTATTTTGGTAATTTTATCCTAAATTGGCTAAAAATGTAATTTAATTGGTTTTAATAGTTATTTAAGGTATAAAAATGATTTCTATAAATTATTTAGTATTTTTAACTAATTAAAACTATTTTTCGAGAGTTATTTTCAATTATATATATAATATACGGTTTTACTAATAAAATGAGTTTTTATCGGTTTTTACAGTATTTTAAGGTTAATTATGTAATTTCTATTTATAAAATGTATTTCTATGATATAAGGGTATTTTTGGTATTTTCAGAATTTTTCTGTGTTTGTGGACCCCAGTCGGTAGACTGTAGTTTGGAGTCCGACCGTGGGATTTTGATTGTGCTCTGTGTAGTTTTTTGAAGTGTGTTTCTTCGCAGGATCAGCTCTACTCTTTGAGTAGAGAGATGTTCATTTTACAGGGGAGGTTCTGTTGAATTTTTGGTAGAATTCTCGTAAAACGTGATGTCCAATCGAACCCTAATATCAATGCTGTGTTTAATACTCTAGATCGAATTCTAGGATTTCTGTTAGGTTTATTCTGATGTCTATTATTTATTGTTTGTTTAGTTGCGCCGGGACCGAGGCCTAGTGGACCAGGCCCGTCGGATCCATCTCGTGGAGCGCACTAATTTGTGAGTTACTATACTATATATATATGCCTTAGGATGCATGATTTTAGAAATATATGTTTTATTTTGATTAAAATGCATAAATAATGTGATTTGTATTTAAGTATATTTTTGGTATATATTAAATTATATGCATGTTTTATTAATGAACTGTGTTTAAAATGTATCTTTAGTTTATTTTGTAATTTAACTGGATTTATTTGACGTATATATACTCGAAATATACCTGGTTTACTTTTGGTATATTTCTGGTATATATATGGTTTATATTGTTATTTCATTTAAATTCATGCATCATTTATTTGTGAATGAATGTTTTATATTATTAATGAAGGATATCGATAGAACATGCTACCTAGTGGGCAGCACTAGGACCGAGTACGTACCGGTACGCCTATAGTATTTAGGCTATACTACTAACCATTTGCGGATATTGATTGATTATGATTATTTGATGTGTGAGATGTGATTTGGGTGTGATTGCTGGAGCTCGGTTGACCAAGTGTCTCGGGGCCAATCACATTGGCAGTCAGACTATTGGAGCTCGGTTGACTTAGTGTCTTAGGGCCAGTTTACTGTCTAAATGGATGAAGTGGATATATTTGGATTAA
Organism: Mallotus nudiflorus; assembly: GCA_947683625.1. Lineage (NCBI taxonomy): Eukaryota > Viridiplantae > Streptophyta > Magnoliopsida > Malpighiales > Euphorbiaceae > Mallotus > Mallotus nudiflorus. Next base: position 480,025 of record CANTUR010000610.1, on the reverse strand, counting down.
GTGAACCTGTGTGGCTAGAGTGTTGTCTAACAATGATTGAGGTTTCGATATCATAGGGTTCTATGTGATCCTTCATAAAAGATGATTTTCAATAAAATATATATAAAATGATTTTATTGCATCTGTTTGTATTTTCCTGTATATATACATATTAGATATATACTGTTGACTATATGCATTGTCATTTAGTGTGTATGTATATATATTATAGTAATTCACTCAGTGAGGTCTGACTGCCCTCCGTTGACAATTTTTCAGGAGAGTCAACATCTTCAGACCTCAGTAGCAGGCCGATACGCTGGATTTCTTCCGCCCCGGCTTCTTTATGTAAACTGCTTACTTGAGTCTTATTTTTATAATCTATACACTACAGTAGTTGTAAATTAAATTGTGGGATTTTATGTATTTTATTTATGTGAGATATTGTATTATATTTGAAACTGGATTTGTATTAAAAGATTTATATATATATGAGATGAGATTTAACTTAAATCCAATTGATGAAAATACTATTATGATATTTATGATTTTTATTTCCGCTGCATTTGATATTGTTATTATTATTATTGCATGTTTATTTTATTTTTAGGCTTGCTACGGGTTCCGGATTCGAAAGAATTCCTGTTCCCTAGTGCCGGTCATGGCCCCTATTTTGGGTCGTGACAACCCCTCTGCTGACTACTAGATCCCATCTGAAATCTTAAGTACGGAGTAGTCTGGAATCCACCTGATTGAACACCCAACTGGTAATAGTTATGCATAGCTCCTTGCTTGACTAGCCTCAACTCAATCTCCTTGGCCAACTCTATCACTGACTCCAGAGTAAGGCCCGCTATAGGCATACCAGCAAATGCACAACCCAATCTAATAACATAAGTGGTGACTATGAAGTACTGGTCTCGCATCAAATCCTCTGCATATCTGTCACGACCCAAAATAGGGGCCATGACCGGTGCTAGGGAATGGGAATTCTTTCGAATCCGGAACCCGTAGCAAGCCTAAAATAAAATAAAACATGCAATAGTAACAATAACAACACAATTAAGTAAAATATTATGCAGCGAAATAAAATCATAAATATCAAAATAATATTTCCACCAAATGAAATTAAATCAAATCCTCATCTTATATACAATTGAACTCTTTTAATACAAATCCAATTCAAATTCTTAAAATACATAACTCATACAAATATAATACAATATCTTTTAACAATTTTACGACTACTGCAGTGTCTAGATTATAAAATAAAACTTAAGTGAGTAGTTTACATAATAAAGCCAGGGCGGAAGAAATCTGGCATACAGGCCTGCTACTGAGGTCTGAAGACGATGACTCTCCTAAAAAATAGTCAACGGAGGGGAGTCAGACCTCACTGAGTGAATTACTATAATATATATACATGCATACTAAATGCCATTGCACATAGTCAAAAGTATATATAATATGTATGTATACAAGCAAATACACACAGATGCAATAAAAATCATTATATATATTTTTATTGAAAATCACTGTTTATGAAGGATCAAATAGAACCCTAGAAAATCGCAACCTCAAAATAGTGTTAGACAACACTCTAGCCACACAGGCTCACTTATTCCAAAATATTCACTTATTCCATTTAGACAGTAGACTGGCCCCGAGACACTAAGTCAACTGAGCTCCAGCAGTCTGACTGTCAGTGTGATTGGCCCCGAGACACTTGGTTAACCGAGCTCCAGCAATCACACTCCCAAATCATATCACACATCAGATAAATCAAATCCAATCAATATCCTTAAACAAGTTAGTAATATAGCCTAAATGCTATAAGCATACCGGTATGTACTCGGTCCTAGTGCAGCCCACTAGGTAGCACGTTCTATTGATATCCTTCATTAATATATAAAACATACATTCATAAAAGTAAATGATGCATGAATTTAAATATAATAGCAACAATAACCATATATATATACTAGAAATATACCAAAAGTAAACCGGGCATATTTTGAGTATATATACATCAAAGAAATCCAGATAGATTACAAAATAAACTAGAAATATATTCAAAAACATTTTAAACCTAATTTATTAGCAAAACATGCATATAATTTAAAACATACCGAAAATAAACTAAAGATAAACCAAAATAAACTAAAAATAAACTTAAATACTAATTGAATTATTCATGCATAATTAATCAAAATAAAACATACATTTCTAAATCATGCACCCTAAAGCATATATATATAGAATAGTAACTCACAATTAGTGTGCTCCTCGAGATGGGTCCGATGGGCCTGGTCCACTAGGCCTCGGTCTCGGTGCAACTAAACAAGCAAACGACTACAAAATATTAGAATACATCTACAGAAGTTCTAAAGACTCGATCTAGATTACTAGACATAGAATTAAATCAAAATTTGACCGGACATCACATTTTACAAGAATTCTACCGAAAATCCGACAAAACCTCCCTTGTAAAACGGACATCTCTCTACTCAAAGAGTAGAGCCGGCCCTGTAAAGAAATACACTTCAAAAAATAGACACAGAATCACAACCAAAATCCCTCGGTCGGACTTTAAACTACAAATCACCGACCAAGGTCCACAATTCACAAAGTATTTACAAAATACCAAAAATACCCTTATGTACTAAAAATACATTTTATAAGTAGAAATTACATAATTAACCCTAAAACACAGTAAAAATCGATAAAAACTCATTTATTTAGAAAAATCGTATATTATATATATAATTTGAAAATAATTCACGAAAAATAATTTTAATTAATTAAAAATACTAAATAATTTATAGAAATCATTTTTATACCTTAAATAACTATTAAAACCAATTTAATTGCATTTTTAGCCAATTTAGGGTAAAATTACTAAAATACCCCTATATATATAAATATACTAAAATTAATCCAAAAATTCACCAAAAATAATATGATTGCACAAAATTAATTTTCTCAACATATATATCAATAATATCAATAAATAAACTCAATTAACTAATTAATTTCAATTAAACACACAATTAACCCTATTTTCTCAAAATTACACAAACTAAATAAATTCAAAATAAATACATAAAGATTCAAAAAAATTCCAAATAAATTTCTATAATTCATTTCAACACCTATATTTACCATAAAACAAAATTTTATAATTTAATTAATTAATTTTCGAAAATTAGAAAATAACAATAAAATAATAAAAAATACCCAAAAATAAAATAAATTCCAAAAATTCTACAAAAATTCACACATGAAGATTAAGTGAAGGGGAACAATATTTGTGAAGGAATTTTTCATGAATCAATCAATTAAAGCTCAAAAAAATTCGAAAACCCTAATAGGCCGAAATTGCAAAATCGAAACCTTGGCAAATCTAGACCATTTTAAGTGAAACAAAGCTTGGAATCACATTCATCAGAGCTCAAGGAGAAGATAGAGACCGGCGGTGTCGAAAATGCTATGAATGACGGTGAGAAGAGTTTCAGCTTTCCCGACTAAAACAAGCTTCCCGACGCCAGAAACAGCTACAGCAGGCGGCGAGGAATGCTAAGGAAGAAGGTGGCACGTCGGGAGGCACACCGATGACAAGAGAATGGCGTGGCAGTGATCAAAAAGTGGATGGGGACGATCGGGAAGAAGGAGAGGGAGGAGTGGCAAAATCGTAATTTTTGTTAACTTTATTTTTTATTAAATAAATAAGTATATATGTATATATATATATCCCAACCAAATATTATAATAATATAAATTCCCACACATATTAAATATACACCACACATATAATTAAATATACACCACACACATAATTAAATATACACCACACACATATCTCGATGTAGTATTAAAATATTTAAAAACACGGAATATTACAGTCTTCCCCCCTTACAAGAATTCGTCCCCGAATTCTAGAAAGAAAATGATCATAAGATCAAGAAGGGAAGAGATATGAGTAAGAAGCTCGCATCTCAGCTTCAGTCTCCCACGTATGCTCCTCAACTCTGTTGCTACGCCATAGGACCTTGACCATCGGAATCTGCTTCGACCACAACTGTCGAACTTGATAGTCTATAATCGCCATAGGGTCTTCCACAAACGTCAAATCTTCACTCACTTCTACACTATCTGGCTACAGCACGTGTGAAAGGTCTAAGATATACTTCCTCAACATCGAGATATGACATATTGGATGCACCTGTGACATACTCGGAGGCAAAGCCAACCGATATGCAACAGTGCCAACTCTCTCCAGAATTTCAAACAGTCCAATATATCTCGGTGCTAACTTACCCTTCCTACCAAATCTCATCACACCCTTCATCGAAGATACCTTCAGAAAAACAAAATCTCCAACTTGAAATTCCATATCTCTGTGCCTAGGATCCGCATAGCTCTTCTGTCTGCTAACTGCGGTCTCTAATCTGTGCGTAATCATGGTGACTTTCTCTGTAGCATACTGAACCATCTCAGGTCCAGTGAAAGCTCTCTCACCAATCTCATCCCAACTCAGAGGGGATCTACACTTCCTTCTATATAACGCCTCATATGGTGCCATGCCAATACTGCTATGGTAGCTATTATTATATGCAAACTCTATGAGAGGCAAATGATCATCCCAGCTACCTCCCAAATCCAGGACATACATCCTCAACATATCTTCCAGTGTCTGGATCGTTCTCTCAGACTGACCATCTGTCTGAGGATGAAAAGCAATACTGAAATCCAACCTAGTGCCCATCGCTTCTTGCAACTTCTGCCAAAAATGAGAAGTAAACACCGAACCTCTGTCTGACACAATGGACACAGGTACCCCATGAAGGCACACAATATGCTTCACATATAGTTTCGCCAATCTAGCTATAGAATAAGTGGCTTTCATAGGTAAGAAATGTGCAGACTTCGTCAACCTATCTACAATCACCTAGATGGAATCGTATCCATCCTTAGAACGAGGCAAACCTACCACAAAATCCATAGCTATCCTTTCCCACTTCCACTCGGGAATAGGAAGAGGCTGAAGCTTCCCAGAAGGCTTCTAATGTTCAACTTTCACTTGCTGACATGTCAGGCACTTAGTAACATAATCAGCGACATCCTTCTTCATTCTGTCCCACCAGTATAAATCTCTGATACTGTGGTACATCTTAGTGACACCCGAATGTACGCTATAAGCTATAGAATGTGCTTCCTCTAGGATCTCTTCTCTCAAATCATCCACATCAGTAACACATAATCTACCACTGATCCACAACACACCATCATCATCAAGTGTGAAATCAGTGAACTTCCCTGCTCAAACATTCTTTGCAAGCTCTTCTAGAATAGGATCTCTACTCTGAGCTGCTTTAATCCTATCCCTCAGTACAAATCGCACCTTAAATTGAACTAGCAGTCCACCTGACCTATTGATCTTCATCATCAGACCTTAATCCACCAACAGATGCAACTCCTGGATCAACGGTCTCCTCTCAACACTGATGTGAGCAAGATTGCCTGCGGACTTTCTACTCAAGGCATCTGCTACCATATTAGCCTTGCTCGGATGATATAATATCTCACAGTCATAATCTTTTAATAATTCCAACCATCTCCTCTGCCTCAGATTCAGATCTCTCTGCTGGAAAATGTACTTAAGGCTTTTGTGATCAGTAAATATCTCACAAGTCACCCCGTACAGATAATGTGTCCAAATCTTCAGAGCAAAGATCACTGCAGCCATTTCAAGGTTATGTGTCGGATAGTTCTGCTCATGCTTCTTCAACTGCCTTGAAGCATAGGCTATCACCCTACCATTCTGCATCAACACACAACCAAGGCCAACTCTAGAGGCATCACAATAAACTATGAACTTGTCCACACTATTAGGCAAAGCTAGCACTGGGGCTGTGGTCGATTTCTCCTTCAACAACTGGAAACTATTCTCACAAGCTTCTGACCACTCAAATCTAACATTCTTCTGAGTCAAGCGAGTCATAGGGGCTACAATTTTGGAAAAATCCTGTACAAATCGCCTATAATACCCAGCTAAACCCAAAAAACTTTGAATCTCAGTAACAGAAGTCGATCTAGGCCATTCAAACACTGCTTCAATCTTTTGTGGATCAATTTGGATACCTTCTTTAGACACCACGTGTCCAAGAAAAGAAACACTCTCCATCTAGAAATCACACTTCGAGAATTTAGCATAAAGCTGATGATCTCTCAGTGTCTGTAGTACAATCCTCAAGTGATATACATGCTCCTCCATACTCCTTGAATAAACTAGTATATCATCAATGAAGACTACCATAAACTGATCCACATATGGTCTAAAAACCCTGTTCATCAGATCCATAAAAGCTGCTGGTGCGTTAGTCAAACCAAAAGACATCACCAGAAACTCATAGTGGCCATATCGAGTGCGGAATGCCATTTCACTAATCTGCAACTGATGATAACCCGACCTCAGATCAATCTTGGAAAAGAACTGTGCACCCTGTAGCTGATCAAACAAGTCATCTATCCTCGGGAGAGGATATTTGTTCTTCACTGTCACCTTATTCAGCTCTCTGTAGTCAATGCACAGTCTCAGGATATCATCCTTCTTCTTCACAAATAGGATTGGTGCACCCTAAGGAGAAACACTGGGTCTGATGAAACCTTTATCCAATAACTCTTACAACTGCTCCTTCAACTCTTTCAACTCTGTAGGAGCCATTTTGTAGGGTGGCATAAATATAGGAGTAGTACCTAGAACCACATCTATACAGAACTCAATCTCTCTGTGAGGTGGTAAACCTAGCAACTCCTTAGGAAAAACATCAGGAAACTCACAAGCAACAGGAACATCTGTGAGTGACAAATTCTCCACTAAAGTATCCCTGACCAATGCCAAATATCCCTGACATCCTTTCCTCAATAACTTCCTAGTCGTAATAGCAGAAATAAGATTCTGAGGTGCTGAACTCCTATCATCCACAAACTTAAATCCTTCTTCATTAGGAATTATGAAACTCACCTCTTTATTTTGACAATCTACCACGATATAGTGCTGAGATACCAATCCATTCCCAAAATAACATCAAACTCCATCACATCCAATAGGATCAAATCAGCGGGTAATTCTCTACCTCCCACGAGAACTGGACAACCAAAAAGAATAATATCGGTGTCCAAGGAATCACTCAGAGGAGTGGCAATAGATAAAGGAAAAGCCATCCTCGAAGCTTGCCAATAAGACTTGGAAGCAAAAATGGGAGAAACAAACGAATGTGTGGCACCCGGATTAAACAAAACCCAAGCATCCAGGTAACAGACAGAAACAATACTTGCCACGACTGCATTAGATGCCTGAGCATCCTACTGAGTAAAGTGGAAGACTCTGGCCTATCCTCGACCTCCCTGCTGGCTGGTAGAAGCCTGGCCAATGCCTCTGGCACCCTCCTCTAGTACCTCTACCATGACCCAGCTGTGGAACAAGCTGAGTGGAACTCTGATGCTGGGCTGGAGGTAACTGAAATGGAATTGGTGCAGCACTAGCAATCAACTGCTGTGGAAATCATGGAATCTGCGGCTACTGATACCCAGAGAAAGGACACGATCTGGCATAATGTCCTATCTGCTCGCATCTGAAGCATGTCAGTGGTGTTAGGTAACACGATCCCTGATGGACTCTACCGCAGGTCTGGCAAACACTGGTAGCTAATCCAGAACTGCGACCACTGCTGCTACTCAAAGCACCTGACCCAAATCTGAATGGTCTACGCTGACCTCCATGGCCATGTATACTGCTCTGATGTACTCACTGCTGCTGCCTCTAACTTTGCTGAGTCGGACCTCGTTGCTGACTACTCAAACCAACATGAAAACTAGAGTACGAAGTAGTTTGCAATCCACTCGACTGAACTCCCAGTTGGTAATAATTAGGCATCGCTCCTTGCCTAACTAGCCTTAACTCAATCTCCTTGGCCAACTCAATCACAGACTCTAGAGTAAGGCCTGCTGTAGGCATACCAGCAAATGTTGAACCCAAACCAGTGACGTAGGTAGTGACTGCAAAGTACTGGTCTCACATCAGATCCTCTGCATATCTACCCAGCTGGAGAAAATCTCAGGTGTACCTCTACAGATCGATCACCATGAGAAATGCTGGTCAATCGCAGACGATAGCTCATACGAAGAGGCTTTAGACAAAATCTCCTCATAAACCGCTCTCGAAATTGAGTGTAATATCCCGTGTTTTTTTAAATATTTTAACACTGTACCGGGATATGCAGTGTTAATAATTTTTGAATATATATTACAATATTTTTACGAGTTGATATGAATTTAAAACCTATTTTAATTATTGTGTATTATTTACAGTGCTTTACGTAAAATTTTCCCAGGACTTGCATTTTTGAGAAAATTTTCACGTAAATAATTTATTATTAATTATTTTAAATATATTTTCAGACTTGCATGAACTCATACGTATTTTTAAAATACTAAATAAAGCCTATGTGTGTAAATATTTATTTAATTAGGGTTTAATTAATATTACCCTAATATTTTATTATTATTTTATTATATAGTATAAAGTATATATATATATACATATAGATTATTAAAACAAAAGGATTTGGAAAATTACCGTTTAGCCCCTCCCTTCTTCTCTCCCGATCGTCTACCGTCACTTCGCGCCTCCCATTCCAATATGACGGACCGCCCTTCGCCGCCACCAGCTGCCGCCAACCTTCTTCCCCTTCCTTCCTCTTCCTCTCCGATGTGACCAGGCCGCTGGAACGCCCGGAATCCGCCATGGCAGTAAGTTGAGCTTCTCGCCGTCGACGATGATTTCGGCCATCGTTTTTTACACCGCCAGTCTCTTTCTTCTCCTTGAGCTCTAGTGAGTGTGATTCTAGCTTTGGTTTGAGCTAAAATGGTCTAGATTTGCTTAGGTTTTGAATTTTCCAATTCAACCATATTAGGGTTTTTGATTTTTTTAGCTTTGAATTGATTGATTCATGAAAACTCCCTTCACAAATGTTAATCCTAGTAGCTTAATCTACATGTGTGAATTTTTGTGGAATTTTTGGAAATTTTTTGGAATTTTGGGTATTTTTGAATATTTTAATATTATTTTCTAATTTTCGGAAATTAATTATTTAAATTATGAAATTGTGTTTTATGGTTAAATTAGGTGTTGAAATGAATTATAGGAATTTATTTGGAATTTTTATGAATTTCTATGTATTTATTTTGAATTATTTGAGTTTATGTAATTTGGGAAATTAGGGTTAATTATGTTTTTAATTGAATTTAATTTGTTAATTGAGTTTAATTATTAATATTATTGACAAATATGTTGAGAAAATTAATTTTGGATAATTATACTATTTTTGGTGAATTTTTGAAGTAATTCTAGTATATTTATATATATAAGGGCATTTTGGTAATTTTACCCTAAATTGGCTAAAAATGTAATTTTATTGGTTTTAATAATTATTTCAGGTATAAAAATGATTTCTACAAATTATTTGGTATTTTTAACTAATTAAAACTATTTTTCGTGAATTATTTTTAATTATATATATAATATACGATTTTACTAACAAAATAATTTTTTTATCGGTTTTTACTGTGTTTAAAGGTTAATTATGTAATTTCTACGTATAAAATGTATTTCTATGATATAAGGATATTTTTTTGGTATTTCTGAAATTATTCTGTGATTGTGGACCCCGGTCGGTGGACTGTAGTTTGGAGTCCGACCGTGGGATTTTGATTGTGCTTTGTGTAGTTTTTCGAAGTGTGTTTCTTTGCAGGGTCGGCTCTACTCTTTTGAGTAGAGAGATGTCCGTTTTACAGGGGAGGTTCTGCCGAATTTTTGGTAGAATTCTTGTAAAACGTGATATCCGGTCGAACCCTGATATCAATTCTGTGTTTAATACTCTATATCGAATTCTAGGATTTCTATTAGGTTTATTCTAATGTCGATTATTTATTACTTATTTAGTTGCGTCGAGACCGAGGCTAGTGGACCAGGCCCGTCGGACCCTCTCGTGGAGCGCACTAGGGTGAGTTACTATACTATATATATATGCTTTAGGATGCATGATTTAGAAATATACGTTTTATTTTGATTAAAATGCATAAATAATGTGATTTGTATTTAAGTATATTTTTGGTATATTTTTTGTTCATTTTTTGGTATACATTAAAATATATGCATGTTTTGATAATAAATTATATTTAAAAATATTTTTAAATATATTTCTAGTTTAATTTATGATTTGATTTGGATTTATTTGACGTATATATACTCGAAATATACATGGTTTACTTTTGGTATATTTCTAGTATATATATGGTTTATGTTGATATTTTATTGAACTTCATGCATCATTTATTTTTGTGAATGATGTTTTATATTATTAATGATGAAGGATATCAATAGAACGTGCTACCTAGTGGGCAGCACTAGGACCGAGTACGTACCGGTACGCCTATAGTATTTAGGCTATATTACTAACCATTTGTGGATATTGATTGAATGTGATTATTGATATGTGTGAGATATGGTTTGGAGGTGTGATTGCTGGAGCTCGGTTGACCAAGTGTCTCGGGGCCAATCACACTGGCAGTCAGACTGCTGGAGCTCGGTTGACTTAGTGTCTCGGGGCCAGTCTACTGTCTAAATGGATTAAGTGGATATATTTGGATTCAGTGAGCCTGTACGGCTAGAGTGTTGTCTAACACTGTTTTCCGAGGTTGCAATATTCTAGGTTCTATATGATCCTTCATAAAAGATGATTTTCAATAAAAAAATATATATAAAATGATTTTATTGCATCTGTGTGTAATTGCCTGTATATATATATTAGATATATATTGTTGACTGTATGCATTATCATTTAGTGTGTATGTATATATATTATAGTAATTCACTCAGTGAGGTCTGACTCCCCTCCCGTTGACAAGTTTTTAGGAGAGTCAACATCTTCAGACCTCAATTGCAGGCCTGTACGCCGAATTTCTTCCGCCCCCGGCTTCTTTATGTAAACTGCTTACTGAGTCTTATTTATATAATCTAGACACTGCAGTAGTTGTAAATTAAATCGTGGGATTTTATGTATTTTTATTTATGTGAGATATTGTATTATATTTGAAACTGGATTTGTATTAAAAGATCTATATATATGAGATGAGATTTGATTTAAATCCAGTTGATGAAAAATAATATTATGGATATTATGATTTTTATTTTCGCTGCATTTGATATTGTTATTATTATTATTGCATGTTTTATTTTATTTTTAGGCTTGCTACGAGTTCCGGATTCAAAAGAATTCCCATTCCCTAGCGCCGATCATGGCCCCTGTTTTGGGTCGTGACAAAGTTGGTATCAAAGCGGAGTTTTGTGTCAGGGCTTAGTTATGTGAGTTGTGGCCCTAGTTTTCAGAGTTGTGTTTTCTGTTGAACTACTGCAGTGAATTAGGTTTGAGTATGTCTTGATAAGTATTCCTTGCTTAGTTTTCAGCATTATTCCTCTGTTGTCTGTTTTGTCTGAATCTTTCCGTTTGTCTTTTCAGTATGAGGAGGCGAGCGCTTGTCGCTCCACCGATTGTTGAGGCCAAGGATGATGAGTCTTTTCAGGATGAGGTTTTACCTCCTGAGCAGCCAGTTAGGCATAGAGGTCATGGCAGAGGTAGACCTCGAGGAGCGGCAGGTCACCGTAGGCAGAGAGAGTTACAGGATGAGGAGCCTGTAGAGCCTTTGATGTTCCTGTTCCTCCAGTTGTTCAGCCTGCCTATCAGCAGGGTATGTCTGACCCTGAGGTAGCTTTGTTCTATGCCCGAGTTGGCAGGATTGCGTTTGATGGTACTTTCGATCCATTAGATTTTCTGCATGCGATTGAGACTAGGACTCAGACTGCTCATCACCGAGTACCAGTGGATCATGATCGTCGAGTTGTCTGTCGAGGGACCAGCCTTAGATTGGTTCATTCAGATGATCCAGCCTTATATGATGACGATGACGTGGGCTCAGTTCCGAGAGCGATTTTTGAGGAGATTTTGTCCAGAACCTCTTCATTTGAGCTATCATCTTCGTTTGACCAATATTTCTTATGGTGATCGATCAGTAGAGGAGTATACCCAAGAGTTTCTTCGTCTGGGTAGATATGCAGAGGATCTGATGCGAGATCAGTATTTCACAGTCATTACATTTGTTACTGGTTTGGGTTCAGCTTTTTCTGGTATGCCTACAGCAGGCCTTACTCTCGAGTCTGTGATTGAGTTAGCCAAGGAGATTGAGCTGAGGCTAGTTAGGCAGGGAGCGATGTCTGATTATTACCAGCTAGGAGTTCAGTCGAGTGGATTGCAGGCTACTCCATACTCTAGTTTTCATGTTGGTTCGAGTAGTCAACAGCGAGGTCCGACTCAGCAGAGTCAGAGACAGCAGCAGCGAGTGCATCGGAGCAGTAGACATGGTCGTGGAGGTCAGCGTAGACCATTCAGATTTGGGTCAGGTGCTTCGAGCAGGAGCAGTGGTCGTAGTTCTGGATCAGCGGCCAGTGTTTGTCAGATTTGCGATAGAGTCCATCAGGGACCGTGTTATCTGACACCGCTAACATGCTTCAGATGCGGGTAGACAGGACATTTTGCTAGATCATGTCCTTATTCCGGGTATCAGCAGCCTCAGATTCCGCGATTCCCACAGCAGTCGATTGCTAGTGCTGCACCCGTGCCATTTCAATTACCACTAGCCCAGCATCAGAGTTCCACTCAGTTTGTTCCACAGCAGAGTCGTGGTAGAGGTACTAGAGGAGGTGCCAGAGGTGTTGGCCAGGCTTCTACCAGTTAGCAGGGAGGTCGAGGTCAGGCCAGAGTTTTCCATCTTACTCAGCAGGATGCTCAGGCATCTAATGCAGTCGTGGCAGGTATTGTTTCTATTTGTTACCTGGATGCATGGGTTTTGTTTGATCCGAGTGCCACACATTCGTTTGTTTCTCCTATTTTTGCTTCTAAATCTTATTGGCAAGCTTCGAGGATGGGTTTTCCTTTGTCTGTTGCCACTCCTTTGAGCGATTCCTTGGACACCGATATTGTTCTTTCTCGTTGTCCAGTTCTCGTAGGAGGTAGAGAATTACCCGTTGATTTGATTATGTTGGATGTGATGGAGTTTGATGTTATTTTAGGAATGGATTGGTTATCTCAGCACTATGCTATGGTAGATTGCAGGAATAAAGAGGTGACTTTCAGAATTCCTGATGAAGCAGAGTTTAAGTTTGTGGGTGATAGGAGTTCAGCACCTCAGAATTTTATTTCTGCTATTACGACTAGGAAGTTATTAAGGAAAGGTTACCAGGGATATTTGGCATTGGTCAGGGATACTTCAGTGGAGAAGTTGTGACTCACAGATGTTCCTGTTGCTTGTGAGTTTCCTGATGTTTTTCCCGAGGAGTTGCTAGGTTTACCACCTCATAGAGAGATTTAGTTCTGTATAGATGTGGTTCCAGGTACTACTCCTATATCTATGCCACCCTATAGAATGGCTCCTGCAGAGTTGAAGGAGCAGTTGCAAGAGTTATTGGATAAAGGTTTCGTTAGACCTAGTGTTTCTCCTTGGGGTGCACCAGTCCTATTTGTGAAGAAGAAGGATGATACCCTGAGACTGTACATTGACTATAGAGAGCTGAATAAGGTGACAGTAAAGAACAAGTATCCTCTCCCGAGGATAGATGATTTGTTTGATTAGCTACAAGGTGCACAGTTTTTTTCTAAGGTTGACTTGAGATCGGGTTATCATCAGTTGCGGATTAGTGAGGCCGATGTTCCTAAGACAGCATTCCGCACTAGATATGGCCATTATGAGTTTTTTGTGATGTCTTTTGTTTGACTAATGCACCAGCAGCTTTTATGGACCTGATGAATAGGGTATTCAGACCTTATGTGGATCAGTTTGTGGTAGTCTTCATTGATGATATACTGGTATATTCAAGGAGTATGGAGGAGCATGTATATCACTTGAGGATTGTACTACAGACACTGAGAGATCATCAGCTTTATGCTAAATTCTCGAAGTGTGATTTCTGGATGGAGAGTGTTTCTTTTCTTGGACACGTAGTGTCTAAAGAAGGTATTCAGGTTGATCCACAGAAGATTGAAGCAGTGTCTGAGTGGCCTAAACCGACTTTTGTTATAGAGATTCAAAGTTTTCTGCGCTTTAGCCGGGTATTATAGGCGATTTGTGCAAGATTTTTCTTGGATTGCATCCCCTATGACTCGCTTTACTAAGAAGAATGTTAGATTCGAGTGGTCAAAAGCTTGTGAGAATAGTTTTTAGTTGTTGAAGGAGAAGTTGACCACAGTGCCAGTGTTAGCTTTGCCTAATAGTATGGATAAGTTCACAGTTTACTGTGATGCCTCTAGAATTGGTCTTGGTTGTGTGTTGATGCAGAATGGAAGGGTGATAGCCTATGCTTCGAGGCAGTTGAAGAAGCATGAGCAGAACTATCCCACACATGACCTTGAGATGGCTGCAGTGATCTTTGCTTTGAAGATTTGGAGACATTATCTGTACGGGGTGACTTGTGAGATATTTACTGATCACAAGAGCCTTAAGTACATTTTCCAGCAGCGAGATCTGAATCTGAGGCAGAGGAGATGGTTGGAATTGTTGAAGGATTATGATTGCAAGATCTTATATCATCCGGGTAAAGCTAATGTTGTCGCAGATGCCTTGAGTAGGAAGTCCTCAGGCAGTCTTGCTCACATCAGTGTTGAGAGGAGACCATTGATCCAGGAGTTGCATCTGTTGGTGGATCAAGGTTTGATGATGAAGATTAGTAGATCAGGTGGACTGCTAGCTCAGTTTAAAGTACGATCTGTACTGAGGGATAGGATTAAAGCAGCTCAGAGCCGAGATCCTATTCTGGAAGAGCTTACAGAGAATGTCAGAGCAGGGAAGTTCACTGATTTCACACTCGATGATGACGGTGTGTTATGGATCAGTGGTAGATTATGTGTTCCTGATGTGGATAATTTGAGAGAGGAGATTTTAGAGGAAGCACATTCTACAGCCTATAGCATACATCCAGGTGTTACTAAGATGTACCACAGTATTAGAGATTTATACTGGTGGGATGGATTGAAGAAGGATGTCACTGATTATGTTGCGAAGTGCTTGACGTGTCAGCAAGTGAAAGCCGAACATCAGAAACCTTCTGGGAAGCTTCAACCTCTTCCTATTCCCGAGTGGAAGTGGGAAAGGATAGCTATGGATTTTGTAGTCAGTTTACCTCGTTCGAAGGATGGACACGATTCTATCTGGGTGATCGTAGACAGGTTGATGAAGTCTGCACATTTCTTGCCTGTGAAAGCCACATATTCAGTTGCTAGATTGGCGAAGTTGTATGTGAAGCATATTGTGTGCCTTCATGGAGTACCTGTGTCCATTATGTCAGATAGAGGTTCAGTGTTTACTTCTCATTTTTGGCAGAAGTTGCAGGAAGCGATGGGCACTAGGTTGGATTTCAGTACTGCTTTTCATCCTCAGACAGATGGTCAGTTTGAGAGGACGATCCAGACACTGGAAGATATGTTGAGGATGTGTGTCCTGGATTTAGGAGGTAGCTAGGATGATCATTTGTCACTCGTTGAGTTTGCATATAATAATAGCTACCATAGTAGTATTGGCATGGCACCATATGAGGCGTTGTATGGAAGGAAGTGTAGATCCCCGTTGAGTTGGGATGAGATTGGTGAGAGAGCTTTGACTGGACCTGAGATGGTTTAGGATGCTGCGGAGAAAGTCGTCGTGATTAAGCGCAGATTAGAGACCGCAGTTAGCAGACACAAGAGTTATGCGAATCCTAGGCGCAGAGAGGTGGAGTTTCAGGTTGGAGATTTTATTTTTCTAAAAGTATCTCCAATGAAGGGTGTGATGAGATTTGGTAGGAAAGGTAAGTTAGCACCGAGATATATTGGACCGTTTGAGATTCTGGAGAGAGTTGGCACTGTTGCATATCAGTTGGATTTGCCTTCGAGTATGTCACAGGTGCATCCAGTATTTCATATCTCAATGTTGAGGAAGTATATCTCAGACCCTTCACACGTGTTGCAACCTGATAGTGTAGAAGTAAGTGAAGATTTGACGTTTGTGGAAGAACCTATGGCAATCATTGATTATCAAGTTCGACAGTTGCGTTCGAAGCAGATTCCGATGGTCAAGGTTCTATGGCGTAGCAACAGAGTCGAGGAGCATACGTGGGAGACTGAAGCTGAGATGTGAGCTTCTTACCCGTATCCCTTTCCTTCTTGATCCTGTTTTCTAAAATTCGGGGATGAATTCTTATAAGGGGGGAAGACTGTAATATCCCGTGTTTTTTTTAAATATTTTAACACTGTACCGGGATATGCAGTGTTAATAATTTTTGAATATATATTACGATATTTTTACGAGTTGATATGAATTTAAAACCTATTTTAATTATTGTGTATTATTTACAGTGCTTTACGTAAAATTTTCCCGGGACTTGCATTTTTGGGAAAATTTTCACGTAAATAATTTATTATTAATTATTTTAAATATATTTTAGGACTAGCATGAACTCATACGTATTTTTAAAATACTAAATAAAACCTATGTGTGTAAATATTTATTTAATTAGGGTTTAATTAATATTACCCTAATATTTTATTATTATTTTATTATATAGTATAAAGTATATATATATACATATAGATTATTAAAACAAAAGGATTTGGAAAATTACCATTTAGCCCCTCCCTCTCCCTTCTTCTCTCCCGATCATCTACCGTCACTGCGCCTCCCATTCCAGCATGCCAGACCGCCCTTCGCGACCACCAACTGCCGCCAACCTTCTTCCCCTTCCTTCCTCTTCCTCTCCGACGTGACCAGGCCGCTGGAACGCCCGGAATCCGCCATGGCTGCAGTGATCTTTGCTTTGAAGATTTGGAGACATTATCTGTACGGGGTGACTTGTGAGATATTTACTGATCATAAGAGCTTTAAGTACATTTTCCAACAGCGAGATTTGAATCTGAGGCAGAGGAGATGGTTGGAATTGTTGAAGGATTATGATTGCGAGATCTTATATCATCCGGGTAAAGCTAATGTTGTAGCAGATGCCTTGAGTAGGAAGTCCACAGGCAGTCTTGCTCACATTAGTGTTGAGAGGAGACCATTGATCTAGGAGTTGCATCTGTTGGTGGATCAAGGTCTGATGATGAAGATTAGTAGATCAGGTGGACTGCTAGCTTAGTTTAAAGTACGATCTGTACTGAGGGATAGGATTAAAGCAGCTCAGAGCCAAGATCCTATTCTGGAAGAGCTTGCAGAGAATGTCAGAGCAGGGAAGTTCACTGATTTCACACTCGATGATGACGGTGTGTTGTGGATCAGTGGTAGATTATGTGTTCCTGATGTGGATAATTTGAGAGAGGAGATTTTAGAGGAAGCACATTCTACAGCTTATAGCGTACATCCAGGTGTTACTAAGATGTACCACAGTATTAGAGATTTATACTGGTGGGATGGATTGAAGAAGGATGTCACTGATTATGTTGCGAAGTGCTTAACGTGTCAGCAAGTGAAAGCCGAACATCAAAAACCTTATGGGAAGCTTCAGCCTCTTCTTATTCCCGAGTGGAAGTGGGAAAGGGTAGCTATGGATTTTATAGTCAGTTTACCTCGTTCGAAGGATGGACACGATTCTATCTGGGTGATCGTAGACAAGTTGACGAAGTCTGCACATTTCTTGCCTGCGAAAGCCACATATTTAGTTGCTAGATTGGCGAAGTTGTATGTGAAGCATATTGTGTGCCTTCATGGAGTGCCTGTGTCCATTGTGTCGGATAGAGGTTCGGTATTTACTTCTCGTTTTTGGCAGAAGTTGCAGGAAGCGATGGGCACTAGGTTGGATTTCAGTACTGCTTTTCATCCTCAGACAGATGGTCAGTCTGAGAGGACGATCCAGATACTGGAAGATATGTTGAGGATGTGTGTCCTGGATTTGGGAGGTAGTTGGGATGATCATTTGTCACTCATTGAGTTTGCATATAATAACAGCTACCATAGCAGTATTGGCATGGCACCATATGAGGCGTTGTATGGAAGGAAGTGTAGATCCCCGTTGAGTTGGGATGAGATTGGTGAGAGAGCTTTGACTAGACCTAAGATGGTTTAGGATGCTGCAGAGAAAGTCACCGTGATTAAGCGCAGATTAAAGACTGCAGTTAGCATACAGAAGAATTATGCGGATCCTAGGCGCAGAGAGGTGGAGTTTCAGGTTGGAGATTTTGTTTTTCTAAAAGTATCTCCAATGAAGGGTGTGATGAGATTTGGTAGGAAAGGTAAGTTAGCACCGAGATATATTGGACCGTTTGAGATTCTGGAGAGAGTTGGCATTGTTGCATATCAGTTGGATTTGCCTCTGAGTATGTCACAGGTGCATCCAGTATTTCATATCTCGATGTTGAGGAAGTATATCTCAGACCCTTCACACGTGTTGCAACCTGACAATGTAGAAGTAAGTGAAGATTTGACGTTTGTGGAAGAACATGTGGCAATCGTTGATTATCAAGTTCGACAGTTGCGTTCGAAGCAGATTCCGATGGTCAAGGTTTTATGGCGTAGCAACAGAGTCGAGGAGGATACGTGGGAGACTGAAGCTAAGATGCGAGCTTCTTACCCGTATCTCTTTCCTTCTTGATCCTGTGTTCTGGAATTCGGGGACGAATTCTTGAAAGGGGGGAAGACTGTAATATCCCGTGTTTTTTTAAATATTTTAACACTGTACCCGGGATATGCAGTGTTAATAAATTTTGAATATATATTATGATATTTTTACGAGTTGATATGAATTTAAAACCTATTTTAATTATTGTGTATTATTTACAGTGCTTTACGTAAAATTTTCCCGGGACTTGCATTTTCGGAAAATTTTCACGTAAATAATTTATTATTAATTATTTTAAATATATTTTCGGACTTGCATGAACTCATACGTATTTTTAAAATACTAAATAAAACCTATGTGTGTAAATATTTATTTAATTAGGGTTTAATTAATATTACCCTAATATTTTATTATTATTTTATTATATAGTATAAAGTATATATATATACATATAGATTATTAAAACAAAAGGATTTGGAAAATTATCGTTTAGCCCCTCCCTCTCCCTTCTTGTCTCTCGATCGTCTACCGTCACTGCGCTCCCATTCTATCATGTTGGACCGCCCTTCGCCGCCACCAGCTGCTGCCAACCTTCTTCCCCCTTCCTTCCTCTTCCTCTCCGACATGACCAGGCCGTTGGAACGCCCGGAATCCGCCATGGCAGTAAGTTGAGCTTCTCACCGTCGATGACGATTCCGGCCACCATTTTTGACACCGCTGGTCTCTTTCTTCTCCTTGAGCTCTGGTGAGTGTGATTCTAGCTTTGGTTTGAGCTAAAATGGTCTAGATTTGCTTAGTTTCGAATTTTCCAATTCGGCCATATTAGGGTTTTTGATTTTTTTTTGAGCTTCGAATTGATTGATTCATGAAAACTCCCTTCACAAATGTTGATCCTAGTAGCTTAATCTACATGTGTGAATTTTTGTGGAATTTTTGGAAATTGTTTGGAATTTTGGGTATTTTTGAATATTTTAATATTATTTTCTAATTTTCGGAAATTAATTATTTAAATTATTAAATTATGTTTTATGGTTAAATTAGGTGTTGAATGAATTATAGGAATTTATTTGAATTTTTATGAATTTTTATGTATTTATTTTGAATTATTTGAGTTTATGTAATTTGGGAAATTAGGGTTATTATGTTTTTAATTGAATTTAAATGGTTAATTGAGTTTAATTATTAATTTTATTGAAAAATATGTTGAGAAAATTAATTTTGGATAATTATACTATTTTTGGTGAATTTTTGAAGTAATTATAGTATATTTATATATATAAGGGCATTTTGGTAATTTTACCCTAAATTGGCTAAAAATGTAATTTTATTGGTTTTAATAATTATTTAAGGTATAAAAATGATTTCTACAAATTATTTGGTATTTTTAACTAATTAAAACTATTTTTCGTGAATTATTTTCAATTATATATATAATATACGATTTTACTAATAAAATGAGTTTTTAATCGGTTTTTACTGTGTTTAAAGGTTAATTATGTAATTTATACGTATAAAATGTATTTCTATGATATAAGGATATTTTTGGTATTTCTGAAATTATTCTGTGATTGTGGACCCCGGTCGGTGGACTGTAGTTTGGAGTCCGACTGTGGGATTTTGATTGTGCTCTGTGTAGTTTTTCGAAGTGTGTTTCTTTGCAGGGTCGGCTCTACTTTTTTGAGTAGAGAGATGTCCATTTTATGGGGGAGGTTCTGCCGAATTTTTAGTAGAATTCTCATAAAACGTGATATCCGGTTGAACCCTGATATCAATTCTGTGTTTAATACTCTAGATCGATCGAATTCTAGGATTTCTGTTAGGTTTATTCTAATGTCGGTTATTTATTGCTTATTTAGTTACGCCTAGACCGAGGGCTAGTGGACCAGGCCCATCGGACTCGTCTCGTGGAGCGCACTAGGGTGAGTTACTATACTATATATATATGCTTTAGGATGCATGATTTAGAAATATACGTTTTATTTTGATTAAATGTCGTAAATAATGTGATTTGTATTTAAGTATATTTTGGGCATATTTTTGGTTTATTTTTTGTATATATTAAATTATATGCATGTTTTGTTAATAAATTATATTTAAAAATGTTTTTAAATATATTTCTAGTTTAATTTATGATTTGATTAGATTTATTTGACGTATATATACTCAAAATATACCTGGTTTACTTTTGGTATATTTTCTAGTATATGTATGGTTTATGTTGATATTTTATTGAACTTCATGCATCATTTATTTTTATGAATGAATGTTTTATATTATTAAAGATGAAAGATATCAATAGAACGTGCTACCTAGTGGGCAGCACTAGGACCGAGTACGTACCAGTACGCCTATAGTATTTAGGCTCTATTACTAACCATTTGTGGATATTGATTGAATGTGATTATTGATATGTGTGAGATATGGTTTGGAGGTGTGATTGCTGGAGCTCGGTTGACCAAGTGTCTCGGGGCCAATCACACTGGCAGTCAGACTGCTGGAGCTCGGTTGACTTAGTGTCTCGGGGCCAGTCCTACTGTCTAAATGGATTAAGTGGATATATTTGGATTCAGTGAGCCTGTCTGGCTAGAGTGTTGTCTAAATCTATTTTCGAGGTTGCAATATTCTAGGCTTCTATGTGATCCTTCATAAAAGATGATTTTCAATAAAAAAAATATATAAAATGATTTTATTGCATCTGTGTGTAATTGCCTGTATATATATATTAGATATATATTGTTGACTGTATGCATTATCATTTAGTGTGTATGTATAAATATTATAGTAATTCACTCAGTGAGGTCTGACTCCCCTCCGTTGATAATTTTTCAGGAGAGTCAACATCTTCAGACCTCAGTAGCAGGCCTGTATGCCGAATTTCTTCCGCCCCGGCTTCTTTGTGTAAACTGCTTACTTGAGTCTTATTTATATAATCTAGACATTGTAGTGGTTGTAAATTAAATCATGGGATTTTATGTATTTTATTTATGTGAGATATTGTATTATATTTGAAACTGGATTTGTATTAAAAGATTCATATATATGAGATGAAATTTGATTTAAATCCAGTTGATGAAAAATAATATTATGATATTATGATTTTTATTTCCGCTGCATTTGATATTGTTATTATTATTATTGCATGTTTTATTTTATTTTTAGGCTTTCTACGGGTTCCGGATTCGAAAGAATTCCCATTCCCTAGCGCCGGTGATAGCCCCTATTTTGGGTCGTGACAAAGTTGGTATCAGAGCGGAGTTCTGTGTCAGGGCTTAGTTATGTGAGTTGTGGCCCTAGTTTTCAGAGTTGTGTTTTCTGTTGAACTACTGCAGTGAATTAGGTTTGAGTATGTCTTGATAAGTATTCCTTGCTTAGTTTTCAGCATTATTCCTCCGTTGTCTATTTTGTCTGAATCTTTCCATTTGTCTTTTCAGTATGAGGAGGCGAGCGCGTGTCGCTCCACCGGTCGTTTGAGGCCGAGGATGATGAGTCTTTTTCAGGATGAGGTTTTACCTCCTGAGCAGCCAGTTAGGCGTAGAGGTCGTGGCAGAGGTAGACCTCGAGGAGCGGCAGGTCGCCGTAGGCAGAGAGAGTTACATGACGAGGAGCCTGTAGAGCCTGAATTTGATGTTCCTGTTCCTCCAATTGTTCAGCCTGCCTATCAGCAGGGTATGTCTGACCCTGAGGCAGCTTTGTTCTATGCCCAAGTTGGCAGGATTGCGTTTGATGGTACTTTCGATCCATTAGATTTTCTGCATGCGATTGAGACTAGGGACTCGGACTGCTCATACCGAGTACCAGCGGATCATGATCGTCGAGTTGTCTATCGAGGGACTAGCCTTAGATTGGTTCATTCAGATGATCCAGCCTTATATGATGACGATGACGTGGGCTCAGTTTCGAGAGCGATTTATGAGGAGATTTTGTCCAGAACCTCTTCGTTTGAGCTATCGTCTTCATTTGACCAGTATTTCTCGTGCTGATCGATCAGTAGAGGGAGTATACCCAAGAGTTTCTTCTTCTGGGTAGATATGTAGAGGATCTGATGCGAGATCAGTATTTCGCAGTCACTACGTATGTTACTGGTTTGGGTTCAGCTTTTGCTGGTATGCCTACAGCAGGCCTTACTCTCGAGTTTGTGATTGAGTTAGCCAAGGAGATTGAGCTGAGGCTAGTTAGGCAGGGAGCGATGCCTGATTATTACCAGCTAGGAGTTCAGTCGAGTGGATTGCAGGCTACTCCATACTTTAGTTTTCATGTTGGTTCGAGTAGTCAGCAGCGAGGTCCGACTCAGCAGAGTCAGAGAAAGCAGCAGCGAGTGCATCGGAGCAGTAGACATGGCCGTGGAGGTCAGCGGTAGACCATTCAGATTTGGGTCAGGTGCCTAGAGCAGCAGTAGTGGTCGTAGTTCTGGATCAGCGGCCAGTGTTTGTCAGACTTACGGTAGAGTCCATCAGGGACCGTGTATCTGACACCGCTGACATGCTTCAGATGCGGACAGACAGGACATTTTGCTAGATCATGTCCTTATTCCGGGTATTTGCAGCCTCAGATTCCGTGATTCCCACAGCAGTCGATTGCTAGTGCTGCACCCGTGCCATTTCAGTTACCACAGCCCAGCATCAGAGTTCCACTCAATTTGTTCCACAGCAGAGTCGTGGTAGAGGTACTAGAGGAGGTGCCAGAGGTGTTGGCCAGGCTTCTACCAGTCAGTAGGGAGGTCGAGGTCAGGCCAGAGTTTTCCATCTTACTCAGCAGGATGCTCAGGCATCTAATGCAGTCGTGGCAGGTATTATTTCTGTTTGTTACCTGGAGCATGGGTTTTGTTTGATCCGGGTGCCACGCATCGTTTGTTTCTCTTGTTTTTGCTTCTAAATCTTGTTGGCAAGCTTCGAGGATGGCTTTTCCTTTGTCTGTTGCCATTCCTCTGAGCGATTCCTTGGACACCGATATTGTTCTTTCTGGTTGTCCAGTTCTCGTTGGAGGTAGAGAATTACCCGTTAATTTGATTCTGTTGGATGTGATGGAGTTTGATGTTATTTTGGGAATGGATTGGTTATCTCAGCACTATGCCGTGGTAGATTGCAGGAATAAAGAGGTGACTTTCAGAATTCCTGATGAAGCAGAGTTTACGTTTGTGGGTGATAGGAGTTCAGCACCTCAGAATTTTATTTCTACTATTACGGCTAGGAAGTTATTAAGGAAATGTTGCCAGGGATATTTGGCATGGTCAGGGATACTTCAGTGGAGAAGTTGTGACTCACAGATGTTCGTGTTGCTTGTGAGTTTCCTGATGTTTTTCCCGAGGAGTTGCCAGGTTTACCACCTCATAGAGAGATTGAGTTCTGTATAGATGGTGGTTCCAGGTACTACTCCTATATCTATGCCACCCTATAGAATGGCTCCTGCAGAGTTGAAAGAGTTGAAGGAGCAGTTGCAAGAGTTGTTGGATAAAGGTTTCGTTAGACCTAGTGTTTCTCCTTGGGGTGCACCAGTCCTATTTATAAAGAAGAAGGATGGTACCCTGAGACTGTGCATTGACTATAGAGAGCTGAATAAGGTGACAGTAAAGAACAAGTATCCTCTCTCGAGGATAGATGATTTGTTTGATCAGCTACAGGGTGCACAGTTCTTTTCTAAGGTTGACTTGAGATCGGGTTATCATCAGTTGCGGATTAGTGAGGCCGATGTTCCTAAGACAGCATTCCGCACTAGATATGGCCATTATGAGTTTCTGGTGATGTCTTTTGGTTTGACTAATGCACCAGCAGCTTTTATGGACCTGATGAATAGGGTATTCAGACCTTATGTGGATCAGTTTGTGGTAGTCTTCATTGATGATATACTGGTATATTCAAGGAGTATGGAGGAGCATGTATATCACTTGAGGATTGTACTACAGACGCTGAGAGATCATCAGCTTTATGCTAAATTCTCGAAGTGTGATTTCTGGATGGAGAGTGTTTCTTTTCTTGGACACGTACTGTCTAAAGAAGGTATTTAGGTTGATCCACAGAAGATTGAAGCAGTGTCTGAGTGGCCTAGACCGACTTCTGTTACAGAGATCAAAGTTTTCTGGGTTTTAGCCGGGTATTATAGGCGGTTTGTGCAAGATTTTTCTAGGATTGCATCCCCTATGACTCGCTTGACTCAGAAGAATGTTAGATTCGAGTGGTCAGAAGCTTGTGAGATAGTTTTCAGTTGTTGAAGGAGAAGTTGACCACAGTGCCAGTGTTAGCTTTGCCTAATAGTGTGGATAAGTTCACAGTTTACTGTGATGCCTCTAGAATTGGTCTTGGTTGTGTGTTGATGCAGAATGGAAGGGTGATAGCCTATGCTTCGAGGCAGTTGAAGAAGCATGAGTAGAACTATCCCACATATGACCTTGAGATGGCTGCAGTGATCTTTGCTTTGAAGATTTGGAGACATTATCTGTACGGGGTGACTTGTGAGATATTTACTGATCATAAGAGCCTTAAGTACATTTTTCCAGCAGCGAGATCTGAATCTGAGGCAGAGGAGATGGTTGGAATTGTTGAAGGATATGATTACAAGATTTTATATCATCCGGGTAAAGCTAATGTTGTAGCAGATGCCTTAAGTAGGAAGTCCTCAGGCAGTCTTGCTCACATCAGTGTTGAGAGGAGACCATTGATCCAGGAGTTGCATCTGTTGTGGATCAAGGTCTGATGATGAAGATTAGTAGATCAGGTGGACTGCTAGCTCAGTTTAAAGTGCGATTTGTACTGAGGGATAGGATTAAAGCAGCTCAGAGCCGAGATCCTATTCTGGAAGAGCTTGCAGAGAATGTCAGAGCAAGGAAGTTCACTGATTTCACACTCGATGATGACGGTGTGTTGTGGATCAGTGGTAGATTGTGTGTTCCTAATGTGGATAATTTGAGAGAGGAGATTTTAGAGGAAGCACATTCTACAGCCTATAGCGTACATCCAGGTGTTACTAAGATGTACCACAGTATTAGAGATTTATACTGGTGGGATGGATTGAAGAAGGATGTCACTGATTATGTTGTGAAGTGCTTGACATGTCAGCAAGTGAAAGCCGAACATCAGAAACCTTCTGGGAAGCTTCAACCTCTTCCTATTCCCGAGTGGAAGTGGGAAAATTTTCACGTAAATAATTTATTATTAATTATTTTAAATATATTTTCGGACTTGCATGAACTCATACGTATTTTTACAATACTAAATAAAGCCTATGTGTGTAAATATTTATTTAATTAGGGTTTAATTAATATTACCCTAATATTTTATTATTATTTTATTATATAGTATAAAGTATATATATATACATATATATTATTAAAACAAAAGGATTTGGAAAATTACCGTTTAGCCCCTCCCTCTCCCTTCTTCTCTCCCGATCGTCTACCGTCACTGCGCCTCCCATTCCAGCACGCCGGACCGCCCTTTGCCGCCACCAGCTGCCGCCAACCTTCTTCCCCTTCCTTCCTCTTCCTCTCCGATGTGACCAGGCCATTGGAACGCCCGAAATCCGCCATGGCAGCAAGTTGAGCTTCTCACCGTCGACGACGATTTTGGCCACTATTTTTGACACCCGCCAGTCTCTTTCTTCTCCTTGAGCTCTGGTGAGTGTGATTCTAGCTTTGGTTTGAGCTAAAATGGTCTAGATTTGCTTAGGTTTCGAATTTTCCAATTCGGCCATATTAGGGTTATTGATTTTTTTGAGCTTCAAATTGATTGATTCATGAAAACAACCTTCACAAATGTTGATCCTAGTAGCTTAATCTACATGTGTGAATTTTTCTAGAATTTTTGGAAATTTTTTGGAATTTTGGGTATTTTTGAATATTTTAATATTATTTTCTAATTTTCGGAAATTAATTATTTAAATTATGAAATTGTGTTTTATGGTTAAATTAGTTGTTGAAATGAATTATAGGAATTTATTTGGAATTTTTATGTATTTATTTTGAATTATTTGAGTTTATGTAATTTGGGAAATTAGGGTTAATTATGTTTTTAATTGAATTTAATTGGTTAATTGAGTTTAATTATTAATATTATTGACAAATATGTTGAGAAAATTAATTTTGGATAATTATACTATTTTTGGTGAATTTTTGAAGTAATTATAATATATTTATATATACAAGGGCATTTTGGTAATTTTACCCTAAATTGGCTAAAAATGTAATTTTATTGGTTTTAATAATTATTTAAGGTATAAAAATGATTTCTACAAATTATTTGGTATTTTTAACTAATTAAAACTATTTTTCATGAATTATTTTCAATTATATATATAATATACGATTTTACTAATAAAATGAGTTTTTATCGGTTTTTACTGTGTTTAAAGGTTAATTATGTAATTTCTATGTATAAAATGTATTTCTATGATACAAGGATATTTTTTTGGTATTTCTGAAATTATTCTGTGGTTGTGGACCCCGGTCGGTGGACTGTAGTTTAGAGTCCGACCGTGGGATTTTGATTGTGCTCTGTGTAGTTTTTCGAAGTGTGTTTCTTTGCAGGGTCGGCTCTACTCTTTTGAGTAGAGAGATGTCCATTTTACAGGGGAGGTTCTGTTGAATTTTTGATAGAATTCTCGTAAAACGTGATATCCGGTCGAACCCTGATCTCAATTCTGTGTTTAATACTCTAGATCAAATTCTAGGATTTCTGTTAGGTTTATTCTAATGTCGGTTATTTATTGCTTATTTAGTTGCGCCTAGACCGAGGGCTAGTGGACCAGGCCCGTCGGACCCGTCTCGTGGAGCGCACTAGGGTGAGTTACTATACTATATATATATGCTTTAGGATGCATGATTTAGAAATATACGTTTTATTTTGATTAAAATGTATAAATAATGTGATTTGTATTTAAGTATATTTTTGGTATATTTTTGGTATATTTTTTGTATATATTAAATTATATGCATGTTTTGTTAATAAATTATATTTAAAAATGTTTTTAAATATATTTCTAGTTTAATTTATGATTTGATTGGATTTATTTGACGTATATATACTCCAAATATACCTGGTTTACTTTTGATATATTTCTAGTATATATATGGTTTATGTTGATATTTTATTGAACTTCATGCATCATTTATTTTTGTGAATGAATGTTTTATATTATTAATGATGAAGGATATCAATAGAACGTGCTACCTAATGGGCAGCACTAGGACCGAGTACGTACCGGTACGCCTATAGTATTTAGGCTATATTAGTCAGACCTCACTGAGTGAATTACTATAATATATATACATGCATACTAAATGCCAATGCACACAATCCAAAGTATATATAATATGTATGTATACAAGCAAATACAAACAGATGCAATAAAAATCATTTTATATATTTTTATTGAAAATCACTGTTTATGAAGGATCAAATAGAACCCTAGAATATCGCAACCTCAAACAGTGTTAGACAACACTTTAGCCATACAGGCTCATTTATTCCAAATAAGTTCTCTTGTTCCATCTGGACAGTAGACTGCCCTCGAGACACTAAGTCAACCGAGCTCTAGTAGTCTAACTGTCGGTGTGATTAGCCCCGAGACACTTAGTCAACCGAGCTCCAGCAATCACACCTCCAAACCATATCTCACACATCAAATAATCATATCCAATCAATATCCACAAATGGTTAGTAATATAGCCTAAATGCTATAAGCGTACCGGTACGTACTCGGTCCTAGTGCTGCCCACTAGGTAGCACGTTCTATTGATATCCTTCATTAAAATATAAAGCATACATTCGTAAAAGTAAATGATGCATGAATTTAAATATAATAGCAACAATAACCATATATATACTAGAAATATACCAAAAGTAAACCATGTATATTTCGAGTATATATACGCCAAAGAAATCCAGATAGATTACGAAATAAACTAGAAATATATTCAAAAACATTTTAAACCTAATTTATTAGCAAAACATGCATATAATTTAAAATATACCGAAAATATACTAAAGATAAACCAAAATAAACTAAAAATAAACTTAAGTACTAATTGAATTATTTATGCATAATTAATCAAAATAAAACATATATTTCTAAATCATGCACCCTAAAGCATATATATATAGAATAGTAACTCACACTTAGTGCGCTCCTCGAGATAGGTCCGATGGGCCTGGTCCACTAGGTCTCGGTCTCGATGCAACTAAACAAACAAAAATAACAGACATCAGAATAAACCTAACAGAAAATCCTAGAAACTCGATATAGAATATTAGTCACAGAATTAGAATTAGGGTTCGATCGGACATCACGTTTTATGAGAATTCTATCAAAAATCCGACAGAACCTCCCCAGTAAAACGGACATCTCTCTATTCAAAGAGTAGAGCTGGCCCTGCAAAGAAACACACTTCGAAAAATAGACACAAAACACAACCACAATCCCTCGATCGGACTCCAAACTACAAATCACTGACCGAGATCCACAATTCACAAAACAATATAGAAATATCAAAAATACCCTTATATCACAGAAATACATTTAATAAGTAGAAATTATGTAATTAACCCTAAAACACAGTAAAAATCGATAAAAACTCATTTTATTAGAAAAATCGTATATTATATATATAATTGAAACTAATTCACTAAAAATAGTTTTAATTAGTTAAAAATACTAAATAATTTGTAGAAATAATTTTTATACCTTAAATAACTATTAAAACCAATTTAATTACATTTTTAGCCAATTTAGGGTAAAATTACCAAAATACCCCTATATATATATAAATATACTAAAATTACTCCAAAAATTCACCAAAAATAATATAATTGCAAAAAATTAATTTTCTCAACATATTTATCAATAATATCAATAAATAAGCTCAATTAACTAATTAATTTCAATTAAAAACACAATTAACCCTATTTTCTCAAAATTACATAAACTATATAAATTCAAAATAAATACATAGAAATTCATAAAAATTACAAATAAATTTCTATAATTCATTTCAACACCTATATTTATCATAAAACACAATTTCACAACTTAATTAATTAATTTTCGAAAATTAGAAAATAATACTAAAATATTCAAAAATACCCAAAAATCAAAATAAATTCCAAAAATTCTACAAAAATTCACACATGAAGATTAAGCTAATGGAAACAACATTTGTGAAGGAATTTGTTATGAATCAATCAATTTGAAGTTCAAAAAAAATCAAGAACCCTAAAATGGCCGAATTACCAAAATCGAAACCTAAGCAAATCTAGATGATTTTAAGTGAAACAAAGCTTGGAATCATACTCACCGGAGCTCAAGGAGAAGAAAGAGACTGGCGGTGTCAAAAATGGTGGCCGAAAACGCTGTGAACAACGGTGACTCAAGTTTCGGCTTCCCGAGCTTATTCCGGCCAAACCTCGACGGAATAGGGAACTGTTGGTGGCGGGGAAGGCTGGGGAAGGAGGTGGCACACTGGGAGGCACACCGATGGGAAGAAAACAGAGTTATAGATGCCGGAATCGGGTGAGGGACGATCGGGAGAAGGAAGAAGAAGACGATGGCAAATTCGTAAATAACTCAAACTTTATATTTTGTTTAAATAATAAATGTATATGTATATATATATACTTTTACACTATATATTAAAATAATATAAACTCACACACATTAAATATACACCACACACATATAATTTAATATTTTTAATAATTTATACATTAAAAATAATTAATTAAATAATATTAAAACTAATTAATAAATAATAAAAATATTAGGGTAATTAATTAAACCCTAGTTTAATTTAAATAAATACACACATATATACACATTATTTAGTACTTTAAAAATATATATGAGTTCATGCAAAATCATGAAATTATTTAAAATATTAAATAATAAATAATTTAGGTGTCAATTTTCCCGAAAATGCAAGTCCCGGGAAAACTTTACGTAAAGTACTTAAAATAACATAAAATAATTAAAAATAAATTTTATTTAAATAACAACTCATGAAATATTATAAATATATAAAAAAATTATTAACACTGCATATCCCGATGCAGTATTAAAATATTTAAAAACACGGGATATTACACTCTTCCCCCCTTATAAGAATTCGTCCCCGAATTCCAAAAAAAAAAACAGGATCAAGAAGGAAAGAGATACGGGTAAGAAGCTTGCATCTCAGCTTCAGTCTCCCACGTATGCTCCTTAACTCTGTTGCTACACCACAGAACCTTGACCATCGAAATCTGCTTCGACCGCAACTGTCGAACTTGATAGTCAACGATCGCCACAGGTTTTTCCACGAACGTGAAATCTTCACTTACTTCTACACTGTCAAGCTGCAACACGTGTGAAGGGTCTGAGATATACTTCCTCAGCATAGAGATATGAAATACTGGATGCAC
Organism: Mallotus nudiflorus; assembly: GCA_947683625.1. Classification (NCBI taxonomy): domain Eukaryota; kingdom Viridiplantae; phylum Streptophyta; class Magnoliopsida; order Malpighiales; family Euphorbiaceae; genus Mallotus; species Mallotus nudiflorus. The sequence goes on along the minus strand of CANTUR010000610.1, from coordinate 448,972 downwards.
CTGTGACATACTCGGGGGCAAAGCCAATCGATATGCAATAGTGCCAACTCTCTCCAGAATCTCAAACGGTCCGATATATCTCGGTGCCAACTTACCCTTCCTGCCAAATCTCATCACACCCTTAATCAGAGATACCTTCAGAAAAATAAAATCTCCAACCTAAAACTCCACATCTCTACGCCTAGGATCTGCATAGCTCTTCTGTCTGCTAACTGTGGTCTCTAATCTACAATTAATCACGATGACTTTCTCTGCAGTATCCTGAACCATCTTAGGTCCAGTCAAAGCTCTTTCACCAATCTCATCCCAACTCAGAGGGGATCTACACTTCCTCCCATACAAAGCCTCATACGGTGCCATACCAATACTGCTATGGTAGCTGTTATTATATGCAAACTCTACGTGTGGCAAATGATCATCCCAACTACCTCCTAAATCCAAGACACACATCCTCAACATATCTTCCAGTGTCTGGATCATTCTCTCAGACTGACCATCTATCTGAGGATGAAAAGCAGTACTGAAGTCCAACCTAGTGCCCATTGCTTCCTGCAACTTCTGCCAAAAATGAGAGGTAAACGCCGAACCTCTATCTGACACAATGAACACAAGTACCCTATGAAGGCACACAATATGCTTCACATACAGCTTCGCCAATCTAGTTACAGAATAGGTGGCTTTCATAAGTAAGAAATGTGCAGACTTTGTCAACCTGTCAATTATCACCCAGATGGAATCATATCCATCCTTAGAATGAGGCAAACCGACCACAAAATCCATAGCTATCCTTTCCCACTTCCACTCGGGAATAGGAATAGGCTGAAGCTTCTTAGAAGGCTTCTGATGGTCAGCTTTCACTTGCTGACACATCAGGCACTTAGCAACATAATCAGCGACATCCTTCTTCAATCCGTCCCACCAGTATAAATCTTTGATACTGTGGTACATCTTAGTGACACCCGGATGTACACTATAAGCTATAGAATGTGCTTCCTCTATGATCTCTTCTCTCAAATCATCCACATCAGGAACACACAATCTACCATTGATCCACAACACACCATCATCATCTAGTGTGAAATCAGTGAACTTCCCTGCTTTGACATTCTCTACAAGCTCTTCTAGAATAGGATCTCGTGTAATATCCCGTGTTTTTAAAAATATTTTTACACTGTACCGGGATATACAGTGTCAATAATTTTTGTATTTTATATGATGTTTTTATGAGTTGATATGTATTTTAAACCTATTTTAATTACTGTCTATTATTTTCAGTATTTTACGTAAAATTTTCCCGGGACTTTCATTTTCGGGGAAATTTTCACGTAAACAATGTATTATTAATTATTTTAAATGTATTTACGGGTTTGCATGAACTCATACATATTTTTAAATTATTAAATAAAGCCTGTGTGTGTATATTTAATTAGGGTTTATTATTACCCTAATATTTTATTATTTATTTATTATTATTTGATTATTTTATTTATTATTTAATTATTAAAATTTATTATTTTTTTTTCTTTTTTCTTTTTTTTTTCTTTTTCTTTTCCTTTTTCTTTCTTTTTTTCTTTTCCTTTCTCTTTCCTTTTCTTTCTTTTTCTTTTTCTTCTTCTTCTTCTTCTTCTCCCGTAGATACCCGCCGGACCACCCATCTTCCCACCGTGGTTTCTCCCTCCTCCGGCCACCGTTTTCGACACCGCCGGTCTCTATCTTCTCCTTGAGCTCCGGTGAGTGTTATTCTAGCTTTTGTTTGAGCTAAAACGGTCTAGAATTGCTTAGGTTTTGAGTTGAATATTTCGGCCACTTTTGGTTTTCGATTTTTTTGAGCTTCAATTTGGATGATTCATGGAAACTTCCTTCACAAATGTTGTTCCTGGTAGCTTAATCTTCATGTATGAATTTTTGTGGAATTTTTGGAGGTTGTTTGGATTTTTGGGTATTTTTGAATATTTTAATATTATTTTCGAATTTTCGGAAATTAATTATTTAAATTATGAAATTGGAGTTTATGGTTGAATTAGGTGTTGAAATGAATTATAGGAATTTATTTGGAATTTTTATGAATTTCTAAGTATTTATTTTTAATTATTGAAGTTTATGTGATTTTGTAAAATTAAGTTAATTGTGTTTTTATTTGAATTTAATTGGTTAATTGAGTTTAATTATTGATATTATTGATAAATATGTTGAGAAAATTAATTTTGGATAATTGTATGATTTTTAGTGAATTTTTGAAGTAATTTAGGTATATATATATATATAGGGGTATTTTGGTAATTTTACCCTAAATTGTCTAAAAATGTAATTTAATTGATTTTAATATTTATTTAAGGTATAAAAATGATTTCTACAAAATATTTGGTATTTTTAACTAATTAAAACTATTTTTCGTGAATTATTTTCAATTATATATATAATATACGGTTTTTCAAATAAAATGAGTTTTAATCGATTTTTACAGTGTTTCAAGGTCAATTATGTAATTTTTATTTATAAAATGTATTTTTATGACTTAAGGATATTTTTGGTATATTTGAATATATTTTCTGTGTTTGTGGACCCCGGTCGACAGATTGTAGTCTGGAGTCCGACCGAGGGGTTGTGATTGTTTATGGTGTTATTTTCGAAGTGTATTTTCTTTGCAGGGTCGGCTCTACTCTTTTGAGTAGAGAGATGTCCGTTTTACAGGGGAGGTTCTGCCGGATTTCCGGTAGAATTCTCGTAAAACGTGATATCCAGTCGAACCCTAATTTTCGATTCTGTATTTAATACTCTAGATTGAATTCTAGGATTTCTGTTAGGGTTATTCTGATGTCGATTAATTATTTCTTGTTTAGTTGCGCCGAGACCGAGGGTTAGTGGACCAGGCCCGTCGGACCTGTCTCGTGGAGCGCATTAGGTGAGTTACTATATTATATATATATGCTTAGGATGCATGATTTAGAAAATGCATGTTTTATTTTGACTAATTATGCATAAATAATATGATTTATATTCAAGTATATTTTTGGTATATTTTTGGTATATAATAAATTATATACATGTTTTATTAATAAAATATATTTAAAATGTTTTTAAATATATTTTTAGTTTAATTCATGATTTGATTGAATTTATTTGACGTATATATACTCAAAATATACCTGGTTTATGTTTGGTATATTTTCGGTATATATATGGTTTATATTGTTGATTTATTTAAATTCATGCATCATGTATTTGTGAATGAATGTTTTATTATTTATTACTGAAGGATATCAATAGAACGTGCTACCTAGTGGGCAGCACTAGGACCGAGTACGTACCGGTACGCCTATAGTATTTAGGCTTTATTACTGACTATTTGTGGATATCGATTTGATTATGATTATTGATATATGTGAGATGTGGTTTGTGGGTGTGATTGCTGGAGCTCGGTTGACCAAGTGTCTCGGGGCCAATCACACTGGCAGTCAGACTGCTGGAGCTCGGTTGACTTAGTGTCTCGGGGCCAGTCTACTGTCCATATGGATTAAGTGGATATATTTGGAATCAGTGAGCCTGTATGGCTAGAGTGTTGTTTAACACTATTTTTCTGAAGTTGCGATATTCTAGGGTTCTATGTGATCCTTCATAAAAGTTGATTTTCAGACAAAATATATAAAATGATTTTTCTGCATCTGTATGAACTTGCCTGTATATATACATATTACTCATATACTGTTGACTGTTTGCATTATCACTTAGAGTGTATGTATATATACTATAGTAATTCACTCAGTGAGGTCTGACTCCCCTCCGTTGACTATTTTTCAGGAGAGTCAACTTCCTCAGACCTCAGTAGCAGGTCGATACGCCGGATTTCTTCCGCCCCGGCTTCTTTATGTAAATTGTATACTTGAGTCTTATTTATTTCATCTAGATACTGCAGTAGTTGTGATTTTCAGTAGTTGTGATTTTCAGTAGTTGTATATTAAAGTATGTGTTTTAAAGAGATGTATTATAGTAAAACTGGATTTGTATAAAGATTATACATTTATGAGATTATATATGCGATGTGATGAGTTTTGAATTAAATCCAGTTGATATGGATGATATTGTAATATTTATGATTTTTATTTTCCGCTGCATATTATATATTTTTATGGTTATTATTGCATTTTTATTTTATTTTTAGGCTTGCTACGGGTTCCGGATTCGAAAGAATTCCCGTTCCCTAGCGCCGGTCATGGCCCCTGTTTTGGGTCGTGACAAAGTTGGTATCAGAGCGAAGTTCGTATCAGAATGGAGTTCTGTGTCAGGGCTTAGTTTTGTGAGTTGTGGCCCTAGTTTTAAAGTTGTGTTTTCTGTTGGACTACTGCAGTGTATTAGGTTCGAGTATGTCTTGATGAGTATTCCTTGTTGTAGTTTTCAGCGTTATTCCTCCGTTGTCTGTTTTGTCTGAATCTTTCCGTTTGTCTTTTCAGAATGAGGAGGCGAGCGCGTGTCGCTCCACCGGTCGTTGAGGCCGAGGATGATGAGTCTTTTCAGGACGAGGTTTTACCTCCTGAGCCGCCAGTTAGACGTAGAGGTCGTGGCAGGGGTAGACCTCGAGGAGCGGCAGGTCGCCGTAGGCAGAGAGAGTTACAGGACGAGGAGCCTGTTGAGCCTGATTTTGATGTTCCTGTTCCTCCAGTTGTTCAGCCTGTTCAGCCTGCCTATCAGCAGGGTATGTCTGACCCTGAGGCAGCTTTGTTCTATGCCAGAGTTGGCAGGATTGCTTTTGATGGGACTTCTGATCCTTTAGATTTTCTGCATGCGATTGAGACTAGGACTCGGACTGCTCATACCGAGTACCAGAGGATCATGATCGTTGAGTTGTCTGTCGAGGGATCAGCCTTGGATTGGTTTATTCAGATGATCCAGCCTTATATGATGACGATGACATGGGCTCAGTTTCGAGAGCGATTCATGAGGAGATTTTGTCCAGAGCCTCTTCGTTTGAGCTATCGTCTTCGTCTGACCAGTATTTCTCGTGGAGATCGATCAGTAGAGGAGTATACCCGAGAGTTCCTTCGTCTGGGTAGATATGCTGAGGATCTGATGCGAGATCAGTATTTCGCTGTTACTACGTATGTTACTGGTTTGGGTTCAGCTTTTGCTGGTATGCCCACAGCAGGTCTTACTCTCGAGTCGATGATTGAGCTAGCTAAGGAGATTGAGCTGAGGTTAGTTAGGCAGGGAGCGATGCCTGATTATTACCAGTTGGGAGTTCAGTCGAGTGGATCGCAGGCTACTCCATATTCGAGTTTTCATGTTGGTTCGAGTAGTCAGCAACGAGGTTCGACTCAGCAGAGTCAGAGACAGCAGCAGCGAGTGCATCGGAGCAGTAGACATGGTCGTGGAGGTCAACGTAGATCATTCAGATTTGGATCAGGTGCTTCGAGCAGCAGCAGTGGTCGTAGTTCTGGATCAGCGGCCAGTGTTTGTCAGACTTGTGGTAGAGTCCATCAGGGACCGTGTTATCTGACACCGCTGACATGTTTCAGATGCGGGCAGACAGGACATTTTGCCAGATCGTGTCCTTATCCCGGATATCAGCAGCAGCAGATTCCGCGATTCCCACAGCAGTCGATTGCTAGTGCAGCGCCCGTGCCATTTCAATTACCACCAGCCCAGCATCAGAGTTCTACTCAGTTTGTTCCACAGCAGAGTCGTGGTAGAGGTACTAGAGGAGGTGCTAGAGGTGTTGGCCAGGCTTCTACCAGTCAGCAGGGAGGTCGAGGCCAGGCCAGAGTTTTTCATCTGACTCAGCAGGATGCTCAGGCATCTAATGCAGTCGTGGCAGGTATTCTTTCTGTTTGTTACCTGGATGCTTTGGTTTTGTTTGATCCGGGTGCCACGCATTCGTTTGTTTCTCCTATTTTTGCTTCTAAATCTTGTTGGCAAGCTTCGAGGATGGCTTTTCCTTTGTCTGTTGCCACTCCTCTGAGTGATTCTTTGGACGCCGATATTGTTCTTTCTGGTTGTCCAGTTCTCGTGGGAGATAGAGAATTACCCGCTGATTTGATTTTGTTGGATGTGATGGAGTTCGATGTTATTTTGGGAATGGATTGGTTGTCTCAGCACTTTGCCGTAGTTGATTGCAGGAATAAGGAGGTGACTTTTAGAATTCCTGGTGAAGAAGATTTTAAGTTTGTTGGTGACAGGAGTTCAGCACCTCAGAATCTTATTTCTGTTATTTCTGCTAGGAAGTTGTTGAGGAAAGGTTGTCAGGGGTTTTTGGCATTGGTTAGGGATACGTCAGTGGAGAAGTTGTCACTCACAGATGTTCCTGTTGCTTGTGAGTTTCCTGATGTTTTTCCCGAGGAGTTGCCAGGTTTACCACCTCATAGAGAGATTGAGTTCTGTATAGATGTGGTTCCAGGTGTTACTCCTATATCTATGCCACCCTATCGTATGGCTCCTGCAGAGTTGAGAGAGTTGAAGGAGCAGTTGCAAGAGTTGTTGGAGAAGGGTTTTATCAGACCTAGTGTTTCTCCTTGGGGTGCACCAGTCTTGTTTGTGAAGAAGAAGGATGGTACCCTGAGACTGTGCATTGACTATAGAGAGCTGAATAAGGTGACAGTGAAGAACAAGTATCCTCTCCCGAGGATAGATGATTTGTTTGATCAGCTCCAGGGTGCACAATTCTTTTCTAAGGTCGACTTGAGGTCGGGTTATCATCAGCTGCGGATCAGTGAAGCTGATATTCCTAAGACAGCTTTCCGCACTCGATATGGCCATTATGAGTTTCTGGTGATGTCTTTTGGTTTGACTAATGCACCAGCAGCTTTTATGGACCTGATGAACAGAGTATTCCGACCGTATGTGGATCAGTTTGTAGTAGTCTTCATTGATGATATACTCGTATATTCGAGGAGTATGGAAGAGCACGTATATCACTTGAGGATTGTACTACAGACACTGAGAGATCATCAGCTTTATGCTAAATTCTCGAAGTGTGATTTCTGGATGGAGAGTGTTTCTTTTCTTGGACACGTAGTGTCTAAAGAAGGTATTCAGGTTGATCCACAGAAGGTTGAGGCAGTATCTGAGTGGCCTAGACCTACTTCAGTTACTGAGATTCGGAGTTTTCTGGGTTTAGCCGGGTATTATAGGCGGTTTGTGCAGGATTTTTCCAGGATAGCAGCCCCTATGACTCGCTTGACTCAGAAGAATGTTAGATTTGAGTGGTCAGAAGCTTGTGAGAATAGTTTTCAGTTGTTGAAGGAGAAGTTGACCACAGCGCCAGTATTAGCTTTGCCTAATAGTGTGGATAAGTTCACAGTTTACTGTGATGCCTCTAGAATTGGTCTTGGTTGTGTGTTGATGCAGAATGGAAGGGTGATAGCCTATGCTTCGAGGCAGTTGAAGAAGCATGAGCAGAACTATCCTACACATGATCTAGAGATGGCTGCAGTGATCTTTGCTTTAAAGATTTGGAGACATTATTTGTACGGGGTGACTTGTGAGATATTTACTGATCACAAGAGCCTTAAGTACATTTTCCAGCAGCGAGATCTGAATTTGAGGCAGAGGAGATGGTTGGAACTGTTGAAGGATTATGATTGCGAGATTCTTTACCATCCGGGTAAAGCTAATGTGGTAGCAGATGCCTTGAGTAGGAAGTCCTCAGGTAGTCTTGCTCACATCGGTGTGGAGAGGAGACCATTGATCCAGGAATTGCATCTGATGGTGGATCAAGGTCTGATGATGAAGATCAGTAGATCAGGTGGACTGTTAGCTCAGTTTAAAGTACGATCTGTACTAAGGGATAGGATTAAAGCAGCTCAGAGCCGAGATCCTATTCTGGAAGAGCTTGCAGAGAATGTCAGAGCAGGGAAGTTCACTGATTTCACACTCGATGATGATGGTGTGTTGTGGATCAGTGGTAGATTGTGTGTTCCTGATGTGGATGATTTGAGAGAAGAGATCCTAGAGGAAGCACATTCTATAGCTTACAGCGTTCATCCTGGTGTTACTAAGATGTACCACAGTATCAGAGATCTATACTGGTGGGATGGATTGAAGAAGGATGTTGCTGATTATGTTGCTAAGTGCTTGACTTGTCAGCAAGTGAAAGCCGAACATCAGAAGCCTTCTGGGAAGCTTCAGCCTCTTCCTATTCCCGAGTGGAAGTGGGAAAGGATAGCTATGGATTTTATGGTCGGTTTACCTCGTTCGAAGGATGGATACGATTCCATCTGGGTGATTGTAGACAGATTGGCGAAGTCTGCACATTTCTTGCCTGTGAAAGCCACATATTCAGTTGCTAGATTGGCGAAGTTGTACGTGAAGCATATTGTATGCCTTCATGGAGTACCTGTGTCCATTGTGTCAGACAGAGGTTCAGTGTTTACTTCTCGTTTTTGGCAGAAGTTGCAGGAAGCGATGGGCACTAGGTTGGATTTCAGTACTGCTTTTCATCCTCAGACAGATGGTCAGTCTGAGAGGACGATCCAGACACTGGAAGATATGTTGAGGATGTGTGTCTTGGATTTGGGAGGTAGCTGGGATGATCATTTGTCGCTTGTTGAGTTTGCATATAATAACAGCTACCATAGCAGTATTGGCATGGCACCATATGAGGCGTTGTATGGAAGGAAGTGTAGATCCCCGTTGAGTTAGGAAGAGATTGGTGAGAGAGCTTTGACTGGACCAGAGATGGTTCAAGATGCTGCAGAGAAAGTCGCCGTGATCAAGCGCAGGTTAGAGACCGCAGTTAGCAGACAAAAGAGTTATGCGGATCCTAGGCGCAGAGATGTGGAGTTTCAGGTTGGAGATTTCGTTTTTCTGAAAGTATCTCCGATGAAGGGTGTGATGAGATTTGGCAAGAAGGGTAAGTTAGCACCGAGATATATTGGACCGTTTGAGATTCTGGAAAAAGTTGGCACTGTTGCATATCGGTTGGATTTGCCTCCGAGTATGTCACAGGTGCATCCAGTATTTCATATCTCGATGTTGAGGAAGTATATCTCAGATCCTTCACATGTGTTGCAACCTGACAGTGTGGAAGTGAGTGAAGATTTGACGTTTGTGGAAGAACCTGTGGCGATCGTTGATTATCAAGTTCGACAGTTGAGATCGAAGCAGATTCCGATGGTCAAGGTTTTGTGGCGTAGCGACAGAGTTGAAGAGCATACGTGGGAGACTGAAGCTGAGATGCGAGCTTCTTACCCGTATCTCTTTCCTTCCTGATTCTGTAATCTTGTTTTTAGAATTCGGGGACGAATTCCTGTAAGGGGGGAAGACTGTAATATCCCGTGTTTTTAAAAATATTTTTACACTGTACCGGGATATACAGTGTCAATAATTTTTGTATTTTATATGATGTTTTTATGAGTTGATATGTATTTTAAACCTATTTTAATTACTGTCTATTATTTTCAGTATTTTACGTAAAATTTTCCCGGGACTTTCATTTTCGGGGAAATTTTCACGTAAACAATGTATTATTAATTATTTTAAATGTATTTACGGGTTTGCATGAACTCATACATATTTTTAAATTATTAAATAAAGCCTGTGTGTGTATATTTAATTAGGGTTTATTATTACCCTAATATTTTATTATTTATTTATTATTATTTGATTATTTTATTTATTATTTAATTATTAAAATTTATTATTTTTTTTTCTTTTTTCTTTTTTTTTTCTTTTTCTTTTCCTTTTTCTTTCTTTTTTTCTTTTCCTTTCTCTTTCCTTTTCTTTCTTTTTCTTTTTCTTCTTCTTCTTCTTCTTCTCCCGTAGATACCCGCCGGACCACCCATCTTCCCACCGTGGTTTCTCCCTCCTCCGGCCACCGTTTTCGACACCCGCCGGTCTCTATCTTCTCCTTGAGCTCCGGTGAGTGTTATTCTAGCTTTTGTTTGAGCTAAAACGGTCTAGAATTGCTTAGGTTTTGAGTTGAATATTTCGGCCACTTTTGGTTTTCGATTTTTTTGAGCTTCAATTTGGATGATTCATGGAAACTTCCTTCACAAATGTTGTTCCTGGTAGCTTAATCTTCATGTATGAATTTTTGTGGAATTTTTGGAGGTTGTTTGGATTTTTGGGTATTTTTGAATATTTTAATATTATTTTCGAATTTTCGGAAATTAATTATTTAAATTATGAAATTGGAGTTTATGGTTGAATTAGGTGTTGAAATGAATTATAGGAATTTATTTGGAATTTTTATGAATTTCTAAGTATTTATTTTTAATTATTGAAGTTTATGTGATTTTGTAAAATTAAGTTAATTGTGTTTTTATTTGAATTTAATTGGTTAATTGAGTTTAATTATTGATATTATTGATAAATATGTTGAGAAAATTAATTTTGGATAATTGTATGATTTTTAGTGAATTTTTGAAGTAATTTAGGTATATATATATATATAGGGGTATTTTGGTAATTTTACCCTAAATTGTCTAAAAATGTAATTTAATTGGTTTTAATATTTATTTAAGGTATAAAAATGATTTCTACAAAATATTTGGTATTTTTAACTAATTAAAACTATTTTTCGTGAATTATTTTCAATTATATATATAATATACGGTTTTTCAAATAAAATGAGTTTTAATCGATTTTTACAGTGTTTCAAGGTCAATTATGTAATTTTTATTTATAAAATGTATTTTTATGACTTAAGGATATTTTTGGTATATTTGAATATATTTTCTGTGTTTGTGGACCCCGGTCGACAGATTGTAGTCTGGAGTCCGACCGAGGGGTTGTGATTGTTTATGGTGTTATTTTCGAAGTGTATTTTCTTTGCAGGGTCGGCTCTACTCTTTTGAGTAGAGAGATGTCCGTTTTACAGGGGAGGTTCTGCCGGATTTCCGGTAGAATTCTCGTAAAACGTGATATCCAGTCGAACCCTAATTTTCGATTCTGTATTTAATACTCTAGATTGAATTCTAGGATTTCTGTTAGGGTTATTCTGATGTCGATTAATTATTTCTTGTTTAGTTGCGCCGAGACCGAGGGTTAGTGGACCAGGCCCGTCGGACCTGTCTCGTGGAGCGCATTAGGTGAGTTACTATATTATATATATATGCTTAGGATGCATGATTTAGAAAATGCATGTTTTATTTTGACTAATTATGCATAAATAATATGATTTATATTCAAGTATATTTTTGGTATATTTTTGGTATATAATAAATTATATACATGTTTTATTAATAAAATATATTTAAAATGTTTTTAAATATATTTTTAGTTTAATTCATGATTTGATTGAATTTATTTGACGTATATATACTCAAAATATACCTGGTTTATGTTTGGTATATTTTCGGTATATATATGGTTTATATTGTTGATTTATTTAAATTCATGCATCATGTATTTGTGAATGAATGTTTTATTATTTATTACTGAAGGATATCAATAGAACGTGCTACCTAGTGGGCAGCACTAGGACCGAGTACGTACCGGTACGCCTATAGTATTTAGGCTTTATTACTGACTATTTGTGGATATCGATTTGATTATGATTATTGATATATGTGAGATGTGGTTTGTGGGTGTGATTGCTGGAGCTCGGTTGACCAAGTGTCTCGGGGCCAATCACACTGGCAGTCAGACTGCTGGAGCTCGGTTGACTTAGTGTCTCGGGGCCAGTCTACTGTCCATATGGATTAAGTGGATATATTTGGAATCAGTGAGCCTGTATGGCTAGAGTGTTGTTTAACACTATTTTTCTGAAGTTGCGATATTCTAGGGTTCTATGTGATCCTTCATAAAAGTTGATTTTCAGACAAAATATATAAAATGATTTTTCTGCATCTGTATGAACTTGCCTGTATATATACATATTACTCATATACTGTTGACTGTTTGCATTATCACTTAGAGTGTATGTATATATACTATAGTAATTCACTCAGTGAGGTCTGACTCCCCTCCGTTGACTATTTTTCAGGAGAGTCAACTTCCTCAGACCTCAATAGCAGGTCGATACACCGGATTTCTTCCGCCCCGGCTTCTTTATGTAAATTGTATACTTGAGTCTTATTTATTTCATCTAGATACTGCAGTAGTTGTGATTTTCAGTAGTTGTGATTTTCAGTAGTTGTATATTAAAGTATGTGTTTTAAAGAGATGTATTATAGTAAAACTGGATTTGTATAAAGATTATACATTTATGAGATTATACATTTATGAGATTATATATGCGATGTGATGAGTTTTGAATTAAATCCAGTTGATATGGATGATATTGTAATATTTATGATTTTTATTTTCCGCTGCATATTATATATTTTTATGGTTATTATTGCATTTTTATTTTATTTTTAGGCTTGCTACGGGTTCCGGATTCGAAAGAATTCCCGTTCCCTAGCGCCGGTCATGGCCCCTGTTTTGGGTCGTGACATCTCGGCTCTGAGCTGCTTTAATCCTGTCCCTCAGTACAGATCGCACCTTAAATTGAGCTAGCAATCCACCTGACCTACTGATCTTCATCATCAGACCTTGATCCACCATCAGATGCAACTCCTGGATCAATGGTCTCCTCTCAACACTGATGTGAGCAAGACTGCCTGAGGACTTTCTACTCAAGGCATCTACTACCACATTAGCTTTACCCGGATGATTTAAAATCTCACAGTCATAATCCTTTAACAATTCCAACCATCTCCTCTGCCTCAGATTCAAATCTCACTGCTGGAAAATGTACTTAAGGCTCTTGTGATCAGTAAATATCTCACAAGTCACCCCGTACAAATAATGTCTCCAAATCTTCAGAGCAGAGATCACTGTAGCCATCTCTAGGTCATGTGTAGGATAGTTCTACTCATGCTTCTTCAACTGCATTGGAGCATAGGCTATCACCCTACCATTCTGCATTAACACATAACCAAGGCCAACTCTAGAGGCATCACAATACACTATAAACTTGTCCACATTATTAGGCAAAGCTAACACTGGAGCTGTGGTCAATCTCTCCTTCAACAACTGAAAACTGTTCTCACAAGCTTCTGACCACTCGAATCTAACATTCTTATGAGTCAAGCGAGTCATAGGGGCTATAATTCTAGAAAAATCCTGCACAAACCACCTATAATACCCGGCTAAACCCAGAAAACTCCAAATCTCAGTAACAGAAGTCGGTCTAAGCCACTCAGACACTACTTTAACCTTCTGTGGATCAATCTGGATACCTTCTTTAGACACCATGTGTCCAAGAAAAGAAACACTCTCCATCCAGAAGTCACACTTCGAGAATTTAGCATAAAGCTGATGATCTCTCAATGTCTATAGTACAATCCTCAAGTGATATACATGCTCCTCCATACTCCTTGAATATACCAGTATATCATCGATGAAGACTACCATAAACTAATCCATATATGGTCTGAATACCTTGTTTATCAGGTCCATAAAAGCTGCTGGTGCATTAGTCAAACCAAAAGACATCACCAGAAACTCATAATGGCCATATCGAGTGCGGAATGCCATTTTAGGAACATCGGCTTCACTAATCCGCAGCTGATGATAACCCGACCTCAAGTCAATCTTAGAAAAGAATTGTGCACCTTGTAACTGATCAAACAAGTAATCTATCCTTGGGAGAGGATTCTTGTTCTTCACTATCACCTTGTTCAGCTCTCTGTAGTCAATGCACAATCTCAGGGTACCATCCTTCTTTTTCATAAACAGGACTGGTGCACCCCAAGGAGAAACACTAGGTTTCCCTTATCCAATAACTCTTGCAACTGCTCTTTCAACTCTGCAGGAGCCATTCTGTAGGGTGGCATAGATATAGGAGTAGTACCTGGAACCACATCTATACAGAATTCAATCTCTCTGTGAGGTGGTAAACCTGGCAACTCCCTAGGAAAAACATCAGGAAACTCACAAACAACAGGAACATCTGTGAGTGACAACTTCTCCACTGAAGTATCCCTGACCAATGCCAAATATCCCTGACAACCTTTCCTCAACAACTTCTTAGCCGTAATAGCAGAAATAAGATTCTGAGGTGCTGAACTCCTATCACCCACAAACTTAAAATCCTCTTCATTAGAAATTCTAAAAGTCACCTCTTTGTTCCTACAATCTACTATGGCATAGTGCTGAGATAACCAGTCCATTCCCAGAATAACATCAAACTCCATCACATCTAACAGGATCAAATCAGCGGGTAATTCTCTACCTCCCACGAGAACTGGACAACCAGAAAGAACAATATCGGTGTCCAAGGAATCGCTCAGAGGAGTGGCAATAGACAAAGGAAAAGCCATCCTCGAAGCCTGCCAACAAGACTTAGAAGAAAAAATGGGAGAAACAAATGAATGTGTGGCACCCGGATCAAACAAAACCCATGCATCCAGGTAACAAACAAAAATAATACCTGCCATGACTACATTGGATGCCTGAGCATCCTACTGAGTGAGATGGAAAACTTTGGCATGACCTCGACCTCCCTGCTGACTGGTAGAAGCCTGGTTAACACCTCTGGCACCTCCTCTAGTACCTCTACCATGACTTTGCTATGGAACAAGCTGAGTGGAATTCTGATGCTGGGCTAGAGGTAACTGAAATGGCATGGGTGAAGCACTAGCAATTGACTGTTATGGAAATCGTGGAATATGCGGCTATTGATACCCAGAGTAAGGACACGATCTGGCAAAATATCCTGTCTGCCCGCATCTGAAGCATGTCAATGGTGTCAGATAACACGGTCCCTGATGGACTCTATCGCAGGTCTGGCAAACACTGGCAGCTGATCCAGAACTGCGACCACTGTTACTACTCGAAGCACCTGACCCAAATCTAAATGGTCTACACTGACCTCCATGGCCATGTCTATTGCTCTAATGCACTCGCTGCTGCTGCCTCTGACTCTGCTGAGTCGGACCTCGCTACTGACTACTTGAACCAATATGAAAACTTGAGTACGGAGTAACCTGCAGTCCACTCGACTGAACTCCCAGCTGGTAATAATCAGGCATCACTCCCTGCCTAACTAGCCTAAGCTCAATCTCCTTGGCTAACTCAATCACAGACTCTAGAGTAAGGCCTGTTGTAGGCATACCAGCAAATACTGAACCCAATCCGATGACATAGGTAGTGATAGCGAAATACTGGTCTCGCATCAGATCCTCTGCATATCTACCTAGCCGGAGAAACTCTCGGGTGTACTCCTCTACAGATCGATCACCACGAGAAATGCTGGTCAATCGAAGACGATAGCTCATACAGAGAGGCTCTGGACAGAATCTCCTTAAAAACTGCTCTCGAAACTGAGCCTAGGTCATCGTCATCATATAACGCTGGATCATCTGAATAAACCAATTTAGGGCTGGTCCCTCGACAGACAGCTCGACAATCATAATTTGCTGGTACTCGGTATGAGCAATCTAAGTCCGAGTCTCAATCGCATGTAGAAAATCTAATGGATCAGAAGTCCCATCAAATGCAATCCTACCAACTCTGGCATAGAACAGAGCTGCCTCAGGGTTAGACATACCCTGCTGATAGGCAGGTTGAACAGGATGAACAACTGGAGGCACAGGAACATCAAATTCAGGCTCAATAGGCTCCTCATCCTGCAACTCTCTCTGTCTATGGTGACCTGCCGCTCCTCGAGGTCTACCTCTGCCATGACCTCTACGTGTAACTAGCTGCTCAGGAGGTAAAACCTCATCTTGAAAAGATTCATCATCCTCGGCCTCAACGATCGGTGGAGCAATATGCGCTTGCCTCCTCATTCTGAAAAGACAACAGAACGATTCAGACAAAACAGACAATGGAAGAATAACTCAGAAAACTAAAGCAAGGAATACTTATCAAGACGTACTCGAACCTAATTCACTACAGTAGTTACCAAAAGAAAACACAACTTGAAAACTAGGGCCACGACTCACACAACTAAGCCCTAACATAGAAAACCATTGGCTCTGATACCAACTTTATCATGACCCAAAACAGGGGCCATGATCGGCATTAGGGAGCGGGAATTCTTTCGAATCCAGAACCTGTAGCAAGCCTAAAATAAAATAAAACATGCAATAGTAATAATAACAACACATTTAAAAAAAATACTGTGCAGCGGAATAAAATCATAAATATCAAATAATAATCCACCACAGGATTTAAATCAAATCCTCATCTCATATATATATATAAATCCTTTAATACAAGTTTCAGTTCAAATATTTAAAGTACATATCTCATAAATTTATATAACTACTGTAGTGTCTAAATTAATAAAATAAAACTCAAGTGAGCAATTTACATAAAGAAGCTGGAGCGAAAGAAATCCGGCGTACAGGCCTGCTACTGAGGTCTGAAGAAGATGACTCTCTTGAAAAATAGTCAACAGAGGGGAGTCAGACCTCACTGAATGAATTACTATAATATATATACATGCATACTAAATGCCAATGCACATAATCCAAAGTATATACAATATGTATGTATACAAGCAAATACACACAGATGCAATAAAAATCATTTTATATATTTTTATTGAAAATCACTATTTATGAAGGATCAAATAGAACCCTAGAATATCGCAAGCTCAAACAAGTTAGACAACACTCTAGCCATACAGGCTCATTTATTCCAAATAAGTTCTCTTATTCCATCTGGATAGTAGACTGCCCCCAAGATACTAAGTCAACCGAGCTCCAGCAGTCTAACTGTCAGTGTGATTGGCCCCGAGACACTTGGTCAACCGAGCTCCAGTAATCACACCTCCAAACCATATCTCACACATCAGATAATCATATCCAATCAATATCCATAAATGGTTAGTAATATAGCCTAAATGCTATAAGCGTACTGATACGTACTCGGTCCTAGTGCTGCGCACTAGGTAGCACGTTCTATTGATATCCTTCATTAAAATATAAAGCATACATTCGTAAAAGTAAATGATGCATCAATTTAAATATAATAGCAACAATAACCATATATATACTAGAAATATACCAAAAGTAAACCAGGTATATTTTGAGTATATATACCCCAAAGAAATCCAGATAGATTACGAAATAAATTAGAAATATATTCAAAAACATTTTAAACCTAATTTATTAGCAAAACATGCATATAATTTAAAATATACCGAAAATATACTAAAGATAAACCAAAATAAACTAAAAATAAACTTAAGTACTAATTGAATTATTTATGCATAATTAATCAAAATAAAACATATATTTCTAAATCATGCACCCTAAAGCATATATATATATAGAATGGTAACTTACACTTAGTGCGCTCCTCGAGATAGGTCCGATGGGCCTGGTCCACTAGGCCTCGGTCTCGGCGCAACTAAACAAACAAAAATAATAGACATCAGAATAAACCTAACAGAAAATCCTAGAAACTCGATCTAGAATATTAGTCACAGAATCAGAATTAGGGTTCGATCGGACATCACGTTTTACGAGAATTCTATCAAAAATCTGACAGAACCTCCCCTGTAAAATGGACATCTCTCTACTCAAAGAGCAGAGTCGGCCCTGCAAAGAAACACACTTCGAAAAATAGACACAAAACACAACCACAATCCCTCGGTCAGACTCCAAACTACAAATCACCGACTGAGGTCCACAATTCACAAAACAATATAGAAATACCAAAAATACCCTTATATCGCAGAAATACATTTAATAAATAGAAATTACGTAATTAACCCTAAAACACAGTAAAAACCGATAAAAACTCATTTTATTAGAAAAATCGTATATTATATTTATTATTGAAAATAATTCACTAAAAATAGTTTTAATTAGTTAAAAATACTAACTAATTTGTAGAAATCATTTTTATACCTTAAATAACTATTAAAACCAATTTAATTACATTTTTAGCCAATTTAGGGTAAAATTACCAAAATACCCCTATATATATAAATATACTAAAATTACTCCAAAAATTCACCAAAAATAATATAATTTCACAAAATTAATTTTCTCAACATATTTATCAATAATATCAATAAATAAACTCAATTAACTAATTAATTTCAATTAAAAACACAATTAACCCTATTTTCTCAAAATTACATAAACTATATAAATTCAAAATAAATACATAGAAATTCATAAAAATTTCAAATAAATTTCTATAATTCATTTCAACACCTATATTTATCATAAAACACAATGTCACAATTTAATTAATTTTTGAAAATTAGAAAATAATACTAAAATATTCAAAAATACCTAAAAAAATCACAATAAATTCCAAAAATTCTACCAAAAATTCACACATGAAGATTAAGCTAAGGGGAATAACATTTGTGAAGGTATTTTTCATGAATCAATCAATTTGAAGTTCAAAAAAAAATCAAGAACCCTAAAATGGCCGAATTACCAAAATCGAAACCGAAGCAAATCTAGACGATTTTAAGTGAAACAAAGCTTGGAATCACACCTCACCGGAGCTCAAGGAGAAAGAGACCGGTGGTTTTGAAAACGGTGGCTGAAAATGCTGTGAACGAAGGTGACTCAAGTTTCGGCTTCCTGAGCTTATTCCGGCCAAACCTCGATGGAATAGGGAGCTGCTGGCGACGGGGAAGGCTGGGGAAGGAGGTGGCACACTGGGAGGCACACCGATGGGAAGAAAACCGAGTTACAGACGCCGGAATCAGGTGAGGGACGATCGGGAAAAGGAAGAAGAAGATGATGGCAAATTCGTAAATAACTCAACTTTATATTTTGTTTAAATAATAAATGATATGTATATATATATACTTTTACACTATATATTAAAATAATATAAACTCACCACACATTAAATATACACCACACACATATAATTTAATATTTTTAATAATTTATACACTAAAAATAATTAATTAAATAATATTAAAACTAATTAATAAATAATAAAAAAATTAGGGTAATTAATTAAACCCTAGTTTAATTTAAATAAATACACACATATATACACTTTATTTAGTACTTAAAAATATATATGAGTTCATGCAAAATCATGAAATTATTTAAAATATTAATAATAAATAATTTAGGTGTCAATTTTCCCGAAAATGCAAGTCCCGGGAAAACTTACGTAAAGTACTTAAAATAACATAAAATAATTAAAAATAAATTTTATTTAAATACACAACTCACGAAATATCATAAAAATATATAAAAAAATATTAACACTGCATATCCCGATGCAGTATTTAAAATATTTAAAAACACGGGATATTCCACAACTACTACAGTGTTTAGAATACAAAATAAAATCAAGTGAGCAGTTTACATAATAAAGCCGGGGCAGAAGAAATCCAGTGTAAGGGTATGCTACTGAGGTCTGAGGACAAAGACTCTCTGAAAAATAATCAACGGAGGGGAGTCAGACCTCACTGAGTGAATTGTTATAATATATATAAATGCAGAACAAAATGACAAATGCCCACATTTAGTAGTATATATAATAAATATATATACATGCAAATACACACAGATGTAGCAAAAGTCATTTTATATATAACTCTGAAAATAATAATCATTTATGAAGGATCAAATAGAACCCTAGATGATTGCAACCTCAAATAGTGTTAGACAACACATAGCATACAGGCTCACTTATACCAAAACAATTCACTTGTTCCATTTGGACAGTAGATTGGCCCCGAGACACTAAGTCAACCGAGCTCCAGCAATCTGACTGTTAGTGTAATTGGCCCCGAGACACTTGGTCAACCAAGCTCCAGCAATCACACTCTTAAATCACATCACACATCAATCAAATCAGTCCAATCAATATCCACAAATAGGTTAGTAATTTAACCTAAATTCTATCATCGTACCGATACGTACTCGGTTCTAATGCTGCCCACTAGGTAGCCACGTTCTATTGATATCCTTTATTTAACCTAAACCCATACATTCATAAAATAAATGATGCATGACATAAATTTAAATGGCAGTATAATCCATATATATACTAGAAATATACCCAAAATAAACCAAGTATATTTCGAGTATACATATGTTAAACAAATTCAGTTTAATTATAAAATAACAAAAAATAAACCATATATATACTTAAAAACATTTTAGGTATAAATAAAAAATAATACATGTATTTAATTTAAAATATAGCAAAAATATACTAAAATATACTTAAAATATACTTAAAGCATTTATTAAATTATTGATGCATAATTCATACGATTAAATCATACATTTCTAAAATCATGCATCCTAATACACGTACATATAAAATAACAACTCATAGTTGTGCGCTCCTCGAGACAGGTCCGACCGGACCTAGTCCACTAGGCCTTGGTCTCGGCGTAACTAAACAAATAAACGACAACACGAAATTAGAATAAATCTAATGAAATTTAAAGACTCGACCTAAACAACCGGACACAGATTAGAATTAAGAATTGACCGATGTCACGTTTTACGAGAATTCTATAAAAAATTCGACAGAACCTCCCCTGTAAAATGGACATCTCTCTACTCAGAAACTAGAGCCAGTTCTACAAAAAAACACACTTCAGGTATACATAGTCACACAACCCCTCGATCAGACTCCCAAACTACAATTCTACGATCGAGGTTCACAATTCACGAGATAAACACAGAACACATTTAAAATCCAAAAATACCGAAACTACCCTTTATAAATCAAAATATAGCAAATTAGATATTTAAAACACTGAAAAATAATTATTTACCAATAATTACAATAAAACCCTAATTTTAATAAAATATTATTAAAAATCCATAATTCTCGATAAATTCACAAATATTAACCAAAATTCATTTATATAAATCCAAATTACATAATTAGCCCAAAAACATATTAAAAGTCACTAAAAACTCATTATTTAAAAAAATAGTATATTATTTATAATTTGAAAATAATTTTTGAAAAATAGTTTTAATTAGTTAAAAATGCTAAATAATTTGTAAAAAACCATTTTTATACATCAAATAATTATTAAAACCATTTAACTAATTTTAACTAATTTATTACCAAATTACCAAAATACCCCTATTATATATAAATTCACATAATATACTATAATTATTCAAAAATTCACTAATAATTATACAATTGCTCAAAAATTAATTTCTCAACATATAATTCAATAAAATCCAATAATTATACTTAATTAAACCATTAATTTTAACAAAATGCTCACTTAACCTAATTTTCTAAACCTCACCTAAACTAAATAAATTCATAATAATTATACCAAAATCACAAAAATTACAAATTAAATTATAAAAATTTATTTTATCCTTTACAACACCATAAATCACAATTTCACAATTATTTAATTAATTTACGAAAATTAGAAAATATTAATAAAATAATCAAAAATTCACAAAAATCAAAATAATTTCGAAAAATTCCACAAAAATTACAGGATGTAGATTGAGCTCCTAGGAACAATCTTTGTCAAGGAAGTAAGCTTGAATCATTAGAATCAAAGTTCAAAAAAAATAAGAACACAAAGTGGTTGAATATGAAAATTGGTTACCCAAGGAAAATCTAGACCAAATCAAGTGAAACTAAGCTTGGAAATGCACTCACCAAAGTGCAAGGAAGAGATAGAGATCCGCGGCATCCCAATTTGATCATCAGCAAAGGGTTGAACGACATTGAGCTAGGTTTCGGCTTTTTGAGGTTTCCACGGCCAAAACTCACCGGAAAAGGAAGCTACATGCGGCAGAGGAAGCTTGAGAGGGTGGTGGCCCACGCTAGACGGCACACCGACGGTAAGGGAAGAGGTTACAACGGTGACTGGTAAGGAGGGGATGCATTGGCCGTGAGGGAGAGGGTCGAGTGGCAATCATTGTAATTTGGTAAACTTACTATAATATAATATATATATATATATATATATATATATATATATAGCCTTATTAAACTTATAATTATATTAATATTATATTCCAAAATTATGAATTAATATTATATTCCAAAATAATTCTACACCACATGTTAAAAATCAAACTAATATCTATATACATATACATATATATATAACACATATTAATTTAATAAAACTATATAATATATACTTAATTAAAAATAAACCCTAAAATATTAAATATGTATATATATGCATGTATCTGTATATATATTAATACGATAATTAAAATCATGCATGGACTCATGCAAATATGTAAAACTGACTAACATAATTAATAAATATTTATTTAGGTTTTAATTTTCCCAAAAATAAAATTCTCGGGAAAATTTTACGTAAGAAATTTAAAATAATTAAAAATAACTTTAATAATTAACAAACTAATTAAATAATCAAATATATTTATCAAAATTATTAACACTACATATCCCGATGCAGTTTAAAATTATTTAAAATCTCGGGATATTACAGTATTCCCCCCTTACAAGAATTCGTCCCCGAATTCCAGAAAAAGAAGAATACAAGTCAAGAAGGGAAGAGATACGGGTAAGAAGCTCGCATCTCAGCTTTAGTCTACCACATATGCTCCTATACTCTATTGCTGCACCACAGGACCTTGACCATTGGAATATGTTTCGATCGCAACTGTCGAACTTGATAGTCAAAGATCGCCACAGGCTCTTCCATGAATGTCAGATCTTCATTCACTTCCACGTTGTCACGACCCAAAATAGGGGCCATGACCGGCCCTAGGGAACAAGAATTCTTTCGAATCCAGAACCCGTAGCAAGCCTAAAAAAATAAAATAAAACATGCAATAGTAATAACAATATATAATGCAGCTAAAATAAAAATCATAAATATCACAATAACATCTGCACTAACTGGATTTAAATTAAATCCTCATCTCATATATATATAAATTCTTTTAATACAAATCCAGTTCAAATATAATACAACATCTCTTAAATAATTTAATGACTACTGCAGTGTCTAGATAAAATAAAACTCAAGACTCAGAGAAGCAGTTTATATAAAGAAGCCGGGGCGGAAGAAATCCGGCGTACAGGCTTGCTACTGAGGTCTGAAGATGATGACTCTCCTGAAAAAAAATTAGTCAATGGAGGGGATTCAGACCTCACTGAGTGAATTACTATAGTATATATACATGCATACTAAATGACAATGCATACAATCAACAATATATATCTAATATGTATATATACAGGCAAATACACACAGATGCAATAAAATCATTTTATATATATTTCATTGAAAATCATCGTTTATGAAGGATCAAATAGAACCCTATGATATCACAACCTCAAACAGTGTTAGACAACACTCTAGCCATACAGGCTCACTTATTCCAAATATATCCACTTAATCCATTTAGACAGTAGACTGGCCCCAAGACACTAAGTCGATCGAGCTCCAGCAGTCTGATTGTCAGTGTGATTAGCCCCGAGACACTTGGTCAACCGAGCTCCAGCAATCACACCCAAACCATATCTCACACATCAGATAAATCAATTCAAATCAAAATCCTCAAACTGGTTAGTAATATAGCCTAAATGCTATAAGTGTACCGATACGTACTCGGTCCTAGTGTTGCCCACTAGGTAGCACGTTCTATTGATATCCTTCGTCAATAATTATAAAACATTCATTCACAAATAAATGATGCATGAATTTAAATAAAATAACAATATAAACCATATATATACTGGAAATATACCAAAAATAAATCAAGTATATTTTGAGTATGTATACGTCAAATAAATCCAATCAAATTACAAATTAAGCTAGAAATATACTTAAAAGCATTTTAAAACATAAATGGTTAATAAAGCATGCATATAATTCAAAATATACAGAAAATAAACCAAAATAAACTAAAAATAAACTTAGGTAATAATTGAATTATTCATGCATAAATAATCAAAATAAAACATATTTTTCTAAATCAGGCACCCTAAACATATATATATATATAATATAGTAACTCACACTTAGTGCGCTCCTCGAGATGGGTCCGACGGGCCTGGTCCACTAGGCCTCGATCTCAGCGTAACTAAATAAACAAAAATAACAGACATCAGGATAAACCTAACAGAAAATCCTAGAAACTCGATCTAGATTATTAAACACAAAAACAAGAATAGGGATCGACCGGACATCACATTTTACGAGAATTCTATAAAAAATTTGATAGAACCTCCCCTGTAAAATGGATATCTGTCTACTCAAAGAGTAGAGCCGACCCTGCAAAGAAACACACTTCAAAAAATAGGCACAAAAACACATCCACAACCCCTCAGTCGGACTCCAAACTACAATCTACCGACCAGGGTCCACAATCACAAAACAATATAGAAATACCAAAAATACCCTTATAACATAGAAATACATTTTATAAATAGAAATTACATAATTAGCCTTAAAACACAGTAAAAATCGATAAAAACTCATTTTATTAGAAAAATCGTATATTATATATATAATTGAAAATAATTCACGAAAAATAGTTTTAATCAATTAAAAATACTAAATAATTTGTAGAAATCATTTTTGTACCTTAAATAACTATTAAAACCAATTAAATTACATTTTTAGTCAATTAAGGGTAAAATTACCAAAATACCCCTATATATATAAATATACTAAAATTACTCCAAAAATTCACCTAAAATCATATAATTATCCAAAATTAATTTTCTCAACATATTTATCAATAATATCAATAATTAAACTCAATTAACCAATTAATTTAAATTAAAAACCAAATTAACCTAATTTTCCAAAAAATCCATAAACTAATTAAATTCAAATTAAATACATCAAAATTCATAAAAATTCCAAATAAATTCCTATAATTCATTTTAATACCTATATTTATCATAAAACACAATTTCATAATTTATTTAATTAATTTTCGAAAATTAGAAAATAATATTAAAATATTCAAAAATACCCAAAAATCAAAATAATTCCCAAAAATTCCACAAAAATTCACACATGTAGATTAAGCTATTAGGATCAAAATTTGTTAAGGGACTTTTCATGAATCAAACAATTCTAAGTTTAAAAAAATCAAAAACCCTAAAATGGCCGAATTGAAGATTTAGCTCAAACCTTATCAACCACTTGATTTCAGGCCAAAAGGAGCTTAGAATAGGGACCAACGGAGCTCAAGGAGTCGATGAAGACTAGCGGTGCACGAAATGGTGGCCGAACTCGTGGTCGACGGCGAAGAGCTCAACTTGCTGCCATCGCGAATTTCAGGCGTTCCAGCGGGCTTCCGGTGGCCTGGTCACGTCGGAGAGGAAGAGGAAGGAAGGGGGAGGAGGTTGGCGGCAGCTGGTGGTGGTGAAAGGCAGTTCGACGAGGTGGAACGGGAGGCGCAGTGAGGGTAGGCGTCGGGAGAGAAGAATGGAGAGGGAGGGGTAATTCGATAATTTGGCAAAAATTTTTATTTTCAACTATATATATGTATATATATATATATACTTTATACTATATATTAAAATAATATTAAATTACACACACATTAAATATACACCACACATTTATAATTTAATATTTTGATAATTTAATACTAAATAAAATAATTAAATAACAATAAAATTAATAAATAAATAATAAAATAATAGGGTAATTAATTAAACACTAATTAAATAAATAAGTACATATATATACATTATTTAGTATTTTAAAAATATGTATGAGTTCATGCAATTTTAGAAATTCATTTAAAATAATTAAATATAAATAGTTTACGTATCAATTTCCTCGAAAATACAAGTCCCGGGAAAATTTTACGTAAAGGACTTTAAATAATACACAATAATTAAAATACGTTTTAAATACACATCAACTCATAAAAATATCATAATATATATAAAAAAATTATTAACACTGCATATCCCGATTCAGTATTAAAATATTTAAAAACACGAGATATTACACACGCTGTTGGGCTACAACACGTGTGAAGGGCCTAAGACATACTTCCTCAGCATCGAGATATGAAAGACTGGATGCACTTAAGACATACTCAGGGGCAAAGCCAACCGATATGCAACAATGCCAACTCTCTCTAGAATCTCGAACGGTCCTATATATATTTGTGCTAACTTACCCTTCCTGCCAAATCTCATTACACCCTTCATAGGAGACACCTTCAGAAAAACAAAGTCTCAAACTTGAAATTCCACATCTCTGTGCCTAGGATCCGCATAGCTCTTCTGCCTGCTAACTGCGGTCTCTAATTTGCCCTTGATTACAATGACTTTCTCTGCAGCATCCTGAACCATCTCAGGTCCAATCAAAGCTCTCTCACTAATCTCATCCCAACTCAGAGGGGATCTACACTTCCTTATGTACAACGCCTCATACGGTGCCATACCAATACTGCTATGGTAGCTGTTATTATATGCAAACTCGATGAGTGGAAAATGATCATCCCAAATACCTCCCAAGTCCAAAACACACATTCTCAACATATCTTCCAATGTCTGGATTGTCCTCTCAGATTGACCATCTGTCTGAGGATGAAAAACTGTACTGAAGTCTAACCTAGTGCCCATCGCTTCCTGCAACTTCTGCCAAAAATAAGAGGTAAACACTGAACCTCTATCTGACACAATGGACATAGGTACTCCAAGAAGGCACACAATATGCTTCACATATAGCTTCACCAATCTAGCTACAGAATAAGTGGCTTTCACAGACAAGAAATGTGCAGACTTAGTCAACCTGTCTACAATCACCCAGATGGAATCGTATCCATCCTTAGAATGAAGTAAACCAACCACAAAGTCCATAGTAATCCTTTCCCACTTCCACTCAGGAATAGGAAGAGGCTGAAGCTTCCCAGAAGGCTTCTGATGCTCAGCTTTCACTTGCTGACATGTCAAGTGTAATATCCCGTGTTTTTTTAAAATATTTTTACACTGTACCGGGATACACAGTGTTAATAATTTTTGTATGTATATTACGATATTTTCATGAGTTGATATGTATTTAAAACCTATTTTAAATACTGTGTATTATTTATAGTGTTTTACGTAAAATTTTCCTGGGACTTGCATTTTCGGGGAAATTTTCACGTAAACAATTTATTATTAATTATTTTAAATGTATTTTCAGACTTGCATGAACTCATGCGTATTTTTAAATGACTAAATAAAGCCTATGTGTATATATTTATTTAATTAGGGTTTAATATATATTACCCTAATATTTTATTATTTTATTATTTTTTTCTTTTTCTTTTTTTTTCTTTTTTCTTTCTTTATTTTTCTTTTCTTTTTCTTTCTTTTTCTTTTCCTTCTTTTTTTTCTTTTTCTTGTTCTTCTTCTTTCTTTTTCCCGTGCGCGCCCGACCACTACCCCTCACCGTCTGTAACTTCCGATTTTCGACTGTCGGTGTGCCGCCAGGAGCTCCACCTTCCTCAGCCAGCCACTCCGTCGCCTTCAGCTCCCTTCTCCGGTGCCGGCAGCTCCTTTTTCTTCCTTCGGTCGAAACTTCTTCCCTTTGCCGTTGATGACGATTTCGACCACCGTTTTCGACACCGCTGGTCTCTTTCTTCTCCTTGAGCTCCGATGAGTGTGATTCTAGCTTTGGTTTGAGCTAAAATGGTTTAGATTTGCTTAGGTTTCGATTTTTCCAATTCGGTCACATTAGGGTTTTTGATTTTTTTGAGCTTCGAATTGATTGATTCATGAAAAATCCCTTCACAAATGTTGTTCCTAGTAGCTCAATCTACATGTATGAATTTTTTTATAATTTTTGGTGATTTTTTGGATTTTTGGGTATTTTTGAATATTTAATATTATTTTCTAATTTTCGGAAATTAATTATTTAAATTATGAAATTGTGTTTTATGGTTAAATTAGGTGTTGAAATTAATTATAGGAATTTATTTGGAATTTTTATGAATTTCTAAGTATTTATTTTGAATTATTGAAGTTTATGGAATTTTGGGAAAATTAGGTTAAATGTGTTTTTATTTGAATTTAATTGGTTAATTGAGTTTAATTATTAATATTATTGATAAATATGTTGAGAAAATTAATTTTGGATAATTTTATAATTTTTGGTGAATTTTTGAAGTAATTGAAGTATATTTATATATATAGGGGTATTTTGGTAATTTTACCCTAAATTGGCTAAAAATGTAATTTAATTGGTTTTAATAGTTATTTAAAGTATAAAAATGATTTCCACAAATTATTTAGTATTTTTAACTAATTAAAACTATTTTTCGTGAATTATTTTCAATTATATATATAATATACGGTTTTTTCAAATAAAATGAGTTTTATCGGTTTTTATAGTGTTTAAAGGTTAATTATGTAATTTCTACTTATAAAATGAATTTCTATGTTGTAAGGATATTTTTGGTATTTTTGAAATTATTCTGTGTTTGTGGACCCCGGTCGATGGATTGTAGTTTGGAGTCCGACCGTGGGATTTTGATTGTGGATTTGTGTTGAGCCTATTTTTTGAAGTGTATTTCCTTACAGGGTCGGCTCTACTCTTTTGAGTAGAGAGATGTCCGTTTTACAGGAGAGGTTATGTCGGATTTTTGGTAGAATTCTCGTAAAACGTGATGTCCAGTCGAACCCTAATTTTGTTTCCGTATTTAATACTCTAGATCGAATTCTAGGATTTCTGTTAGGTTTATTCTAATGTCGATTATTTATTGCTTGTTCAGTTGCACCGATACCGAGGGCTAGTGGACCAGGCCCGTCGGACCCATCTCGTGGAGTGCACTAGGTGAGTTACTATACTATATATATATGCTTAGGATGCATGATTTAGAAATGCATGTTTTATGTTGATTAAATATGCATAAATAATTTGATTATTTCTTAAGTTTATATTAAGTATATTTTTGGTTTATTTTTGGTATATAATAAATTATATACATGTTTTGTTAATAAAATATATTTAAAATGTTTTTAAATATATTTCTAGCTTAATTTATGATTTGATTGGATTTATTTGACGTATATATACTCGAAATATACCTGGTTTACTTTTGGTATATTTCTGGTATATATATGGATTATATTGTTATTTCATTTACGTTCATGCATCATTTATTTTTGTGAATGAATCTTTTATATTATTAATGATGAAGGATATCGATAGAACGTGCTACCTAGTGGGCAACACTAGGACCGAGTACGTACCGGTACGCCTATAATATTTAGGCTATATTACTAACCATTTGTGGATATTGATTTGATATGATTATTGATATGTGTGAGATGTGGTTTGGGTGTGATTGCTGGAGCTCAGTTGACCAAGTGTCTCGGGGCCAATCACACTGGCAGTCAGATTGCTAGAGCTCGGTTGACTTAGTGTCTCGGGGCCAGTCTACTGTCTAAATGGATTAAGTGGATATATTTGGAATAAGTGAGCCTGTATGGCTAGAGTGTTGTTTAACACTATTTTCTGAGGTTGCGATATTCTAGGGTTCTATGTGATCCTTCATAAAAGATGATTTTCAATACAAATATATAAAAATGATTTTTCTGCATCTGTGTGAATTTGCATGTATATATTTACATATTACATATATACTGTTGACTGTATGCATTATCACTTAGTGTGTATGTATATATATTATAGTAATTCACTTAGTGAGGTCTGACTCCCCTCCGTTGACTATTTTTCAGGAGAGTCAACATCTTCAGACCTCAGTAGCAAGTCGATACGTCGGATTTCTTCCACCCCGGCTTCTTTGTGTAAATTACTTACTTGAGTCTTATTTTTATAATCTAGACACTGCAGTAGTTATGAATTAAAGTATTTGATTTCATGTATTTTATTTAAAGAGATGTATTATATTGAAACTGGATTTGTACTGAAAGATTATATATATATGAGATGAGATTTGAATTAAATCCAGTTGATGGAAATGTTATTATTATATTTATGATTTTTATTTCCGCTGCATATATATATTATTGTTATTGTTACTATTGCATGTTTTATTTTATTTTTAGGCTTGTTACGGGTTCCGGATTCGAAAGAATTCCCGTTCCCTAGCGCCGGTCATGGCCCCTGTTTTGGGCCGTGACAAAGTTGGTATCAAAGCGGAGTTCTATGTCAGGGCTTAGTTGTGTGAGTTGTGGCCCTAGTTTTAAAGTTGTGTTTTCTGTTGGACTACTGCAATGTATTAGGTTCGAGTATGTCTTGATGAGTTTTCCTTGCTGTAGTTTTCAACATTATTCCTCCATTGTCTATTTTGTCTGAATCTTTCCGTTTGTCTTTTCAGTATGAGGAGGCAAGCGCGTGTCGCTCCACCGGTCGTTGAGGCCGAGGATGATGAGTCTTTTCAGGATGAGGTTTTACCTCCTGAGCAGCCAGTTAGACGTAGAGATCGTGGCAGAGGTAGACCTCGAGGAGCGGCAGGTCGCCGTAGGCAGAGAGAGTTACAGGACGAGGAGCCTGTAGAGCCTGAGTTTGATGTTCCTGTGCCTCCAGTTGTTCAGCCTGCCTATCAGCAGGGTATGTTTGACCCTGAGGCAGCTTTGTTCTATGCCCGAGTTGGCAGGATTGCTTTTGATGGTACTTCCGATCCGTTAGACTTTCTGCATGCGATTGAGACTAGGACTCGGACTGCTCATACCGAGTACCAGCGGATCATGATTATTGAGTTGTCTGTCGAGGGACCAGCCTTAGATTGGTTCATTCAGATGGTCTAGCCTTATATGATGACGATGACATGGGCTCAGTTTCGAGAGCGATTTATGAGGAGATTCTGTCCAGAGCTTGTTCGTTTGAGTTATCGTCTCCGGTTGACCAGTATTTCTCATGGAGATCGATCTGTAGAGGAGTATACCCGAGAGTTTCTTCGTCTAGGTAGATATGCTGAGGATCTGATGCGAGATCAGTATTTCACTGTCACTACATACGTTACTGGTTTGGGTTCAGCTTTTGCTGGTATGCCTACAGCAGGTCTTACTCTCGAGTTTGTGATTGAGTTAGCCAAGGAGATTGAGCTGAGATTAGTTAGGCAAGGAGCGATGCCTGATTATTACCAGTTAGGAGTATAGTCGAGTGGATTACAGGCTACTCCGTACTCTAGTTTTCATGTTGGTTCGAGTAGTCAGCAACGAGGTCTGACTCAGTAGAGTCAGAGACAACAATAGCGAGTGCATCGGAGCAGTAGACATGGCCGTGGAGGTCAGCGTAGATCATTCAGATTTGGATCAGATGCTTCGAGCAGCAGTAGTGGTCATAGTTCTGGATCAACTGCCAGTGTTTGTCAGACTTGTGGTAGATTCCATCAAGGACCGTGTTATCTGACACCACTGACATGCTTCAGATGCGGGCAGACAGGACATTTTGCCAGATTGTGTCCTTATTCCGGGTATCAGCATTAGCAGATTTCACGATTCCCACAGCAGTCGATTGCTAGTGCAGCACCCGTGCCATTTCAGTTACCACCAGCCCAGCATCAGAGTTCCACTCAGTTTGTTCCACAGCAGAGTCGTGGTAGAGGTACTAGAGGAGGTGCCAGAGGTGTTGGCCAGGCTTCTACTAGTCAGCAGGGAGGTCGAGGTCAGGCCAGATTTTTTCATCTCACTCAGTAGGATGCTCAGGCAACTAATGCAGTCGTGGCAGGTATTGTTTCTATTTGTTACCTGGATGCTTGGGTTTTGTTTGATCCGGGTGCCACGCATTCGTTTGTTTCTCCTGTTTTTGCTTCTAAATCTTGTTGGCAAGCTTCGAGGATGGCTTTTCCTTTGTCTGTTGCCACTCCTCTGAGCGATTCCTTGGACACCGATATTGTTCTTTCTGGTTGTCCAGTTCTCGTGGGAGATAGAGAATTACCCGCTGATTTGATTTTATTGGATGTGATGGAGTTTGATGTCATTCTAGGAATGGATTGGTTATCTCAACACTATGCCGTGGTAGATTGTAGGAACAAAGAGGTGACTTTCAGAAATCCTGATGAAGAAGAGTTTAAGTTTGTTGGTGATAGGAGTTCAGCACCTCAGAATCTTATTTCTGCTATTACGGCTAGGAAGTTATTGAGGAAAGGATGTCAGGGATATTTGGCATTGGTCAGGGATACTTCAGTGGAGAAGTTGTTACTCACAGATGTTCCTGTTGCTTGTGAGTTTCCTGATGTTTTTCTCGAGGAGTTGCCAGGTTTACCACCTCACAGAGAGATTGAGTTCTGTATAGATGTGGTTCCAGGTACTACTCCTATATCTATGCCACCCTATCGTATGGCTCCTACAGAGTTGAGAGAGTTGAAAGAGCAGTTGCAAGAGTTGTTGGATAAAGGTTTCATCAGACCTAGTATTTCTCCTTGGGGTGCACCAGTCTTGTTTGTGAAGAAGAAGGATGGTACCCTGAGACTGTGCATTGACTACAGAGAGCTTAATAAGGTGATAGTGAAGAACAAGTATCCTCTCTCGAGGATAGATGATTTGTTTGATCAGCTACAGGGTGCACAGTTCTTTTCTAAGATTGACTTGAGGTCGGGTTATCATCAGTTGCGGATTAGTGAATCCGATATTCCTAAGATAGCATTCCGCACTCGATATGGCCATTATGAGTTTCTGGTGATGTCTTTTGGTTTGACTAATGCACCAGCAGCTTTTATGGACTTGATGAATAGGGTATTCAGACCGTATGTGGATCAGTTTATGGTAGTCTTCATTGATGATATACTGGTTTATTCGAGGAGTATGGAAGAGCATGTATATCATTTGAGGATTGTACTACAGACATTGAGAGATCATCAGCTTTATGCTAAATTCTCGAAGTGTGATTTCTGGATGGAGAGTGTTTCTTTTCTTGGGCATGTAGTGTCTAAAGAAGGTATTAAAGTTGATCCATAGAAGATTAAGGCAGTATCTGAATGGCCTAGACCTACTTCTGTTATAGAGATTCAGAGTTTTCTGGGTTTAGCCGG
Organism: Mallotus nudiflorus; assembly: GCA_947683625.1. Lineage (NCBI taxonomy): Eukaryota > Viridiplantae > Streptophyta > Magnoliopsida > Malpighiales > Euphorbiaceae > Mallotus > Mallotus nudiflorus. Next base: position 416,165 of record CANTUR010000610.1, on the reverse strand, counting down.
GTATTATAGGCGGTTTGTGCAGGATTTTTCTAGAATAGCAGCCCCTATGACTCGCTTGACTCAGAAGAATGTTAGATTCGAGTGGTCAGAAGCTTATGAGAATAGTTTTCAGTTGTTGAAGGAGAAGTTGACCACAGGCCCAGTGTTAGCTTTGCCTAATAGTGTGGATAAGTTCACAGTTTACTGTGATGCCTCTAGAATTGGTCTTGGTTGTGTGTTGATGCAGAATGGAAGGGTGATAGCCTATGCTTCGAGGCAGTTGAAGAAGCATGAGTAGAACTATCCCACACATGACCTTGAGATGGCTGTAGTGATCTTTGCTTTGAAGATTTGGAGACATTATTTGTACGGGGTGACTTGTGAGATATTTATTGATCACAAGAGCCTTAAGTACATTTTCCAGTAGAGAGATTTGAATTTGAGGCAGAGGAGATGGTTGGAATTGTTGAAGGATTATGATTGCGAGATATTATATCATCTGGGTAAAGCTAATGTTGTAGCAGATGCCTTGAGTAGGAAGTCCTCAGGTAGTCTTGCTCACATCGGTGTTGAGAGGAGACCATTGATCCAGGAATTTCATCTGTTGGTGGATCAAGGTCTGATGATGAAGATTAGTAGATCAGGTGGACTGCTAGCTCAGTTTAAAGTACTTCTGTACTAAGGGATAGGATTAAAGCAGCTCAGAGCCGAGATCCTATTCTAGAAGAGCTTGCAGAGAATGTCAGAGCAGGGAAGTTCACTGATTTCACACTTGATGATGATGGTGTGTTGTGGATCAGTGGTAGATTATGTGTTCCGGATGTGGATGATTTGAGAGAGGAGATTTTAGAGGAAGCACATTCTACAGCCTACAACGTTCATCCGGGCATTACTAAGATGTACCACAGTATCAGAGATTTATATTGGTAGGATGGATTAAAGAAGGATGTCGCTGATTATGTTACGAAGTGCTTGACGTGTCAGCAAGTGAAATCCGAACATCAGAAGCCTTCTGGGAAGCTTCAGCCTCTTCCTATTCTCGAGTGGAAGTGGGAAAGGATAGCTATGGATTTTGTGGTAGGTTTACCTTGTTCAAAGGATGGATACAATTCCATCTAGGTGATTGTAGACAGGTTGACAAAGTCTGCACATTTCTTACCTGTGAAAGCCACCTATTCAGTTGCTAGATTGGCGAAGTTGTACATGAAGCATATTGTGTGCCTTCATGGAGTACCTGTGTCCATTGTGTCAGATAGAGGTTCGGTGTTTACTTCTCATTTTTGGCAAAAGTTACAGGAAGCGATGGGCACTAGGTTGGATTTCAGTACTGCTTTTCATCCTCAGACAGATGGTCAGTCTGAGAGGATGATCCAGACACTGGAAGATATGTTGAGGATGTGTGTCATGGATTTGGGAGGTAGCTGGGATGATCATTTGCCACTCGTTGAGTTTGCATACAATAACAACTACCATAGCAGTATTGGTATGGCACCGTATGAGGCTTTGTATGGAAGGAAATGTAGATCCCCTTTGAGTTGGGATGAGATTGGTGAGAGAGCTTTGACTAGACCTGAGATGGTTCAGGATGCTGCAGAGAAGGTCGTCGTGATTAAGCGAAGATTAGAGACCGTAGTTAGTAGACAGAAGAGTTATGCGGATCCTAGGCGTAGAGATGTGGAGTTTCAGATTGGAGATTTTGTTTTTCTGAAGGTATCTACGATTAAGGGTGTGATGAGATTTGATAGGAAGGGTAAGTTAGCACCGAGATATATTGGACCGTTTGAGATTCTGGAGAGAGTTGGCACTATTGCATATCGGTTGGATTTGCCTCCGAGTATGTCACAGGTGCATCCAGTATTTCATATCTCGATGTTGAGGAAGTATATCTCAGACCCTTCACACGTGTTGCAACCTGACAGTGTGGAAGTGACTGAAGATTTGATGTTTGTGGAAGAACCTGTGGCGATCGTTGATTTTCAAGTTCAACAGTTGCGATCGAAGCAGATTCCGATGGTCAAGGTTCTATGGCGTAGCGACAGAGTCGAGGAGCATACGTGGGAGACTGAAGTTGAGATGCAAGCTTCTTACCCGTATCTCTTTCCTTCCTGATCCTGTAATCTTATCTTTTGGAATTCGGGGATGAATTCTTATAAGGGGGGAAGACTGTAATATCCCGTATTTTTTTAAAAATAATTTTACACTGTACCGAGATATACAGTGTTAATAATTTTTGTATGTATATTACGATATTTTCATGAGTTGATATGTATTTAAAACCTATTTTAAATACTGTGTATTATTTATAGTGTTTTACATAAAATTTTCTCGGGACTTGCTTTTTCGGGGAAATTTTCACGTAAACAATGTATTATTAATTATTTTAAATGTATTTTCAAACTTGCATGAACTCATGCGTATTTTTAAATGACTAAATAAAGCCTATGTGTATATATTTATTTAATTAGGGTTTAATATATATTACCCTAACATTTTATTAATTATTTTTTTATTTTTTTCTTTTTTTCTTTTTCTTTTTTTTTCTTTTTTCTTTCTTTCTTTTTCTTTTCTTTTTCTTTCGTTTTCTTTTCCTTTTTTTTTCTTTTTCTTCTTCTTCTTCTTTCTTCTTCCCGTGCGCGCCCGACCACCACCCTCACCGTCTGCAACTTTCGATTTTCGACCGTCGGTGTGCCGCCAGGAGCTCCACCTTCCTCAGCCAGCCACTCTGCGGCCTTCAGCTCCCTTCTTCGGCACCGACAGCTCCTTTTTCTTCCTTTGGCCGAAACTTCTTCCCTTTGCCGTCAATGATGATTCCGGCCACCGTTTTCGACACCGCCGGTCTCTTTCTTCTCCTTGAGCTCCGATGAGTGTGATTCTAGCTTTGGTTTGAGCTAAAATGGTTTATATTTGCTTAGGTTTCGATTTTTCCAATTCGGTCACATTAGGGTTTTCAATTTTTTTGAGCTTCGAATTAATTGATTCATGAAAACTCCCTTCACAAATGTTGTTCCTAGTAGCTCAATCTACATGTATGAATTTTTGTAGAATTTTTGGTGATTATTTGGATTTTTGGGTATTTTTGAATATTTAATATTATTTTCTAATTTTCGGAAATTAATTATTTAAATTATGAAATTGTGTTTTATGGTTAAATTAGGTGTTGAAATGAATTATAGGAATTTATTTGGAATTTTTATGAATTTCTAAGTATTTATTTTGAATTATTGAAGTTTATGGAATTTTGGGAAAATTAGGTTAAATGTGTTTTTATTTGAATTTAATTGGTTAATTGAGTTTAATTATTAATATTATTGATAAATATGTTGAGAAAATTAATTTTGGATAATTGTATAATTTTTGGTGAATTTTTGAAGTAATTTAAGTATATTTATATATATAAGGGTATTTTGGTAATTTTACCCTAAATTGGCTAAAAATGTAATTTAATTGGTTTTAATAGTTATTTAAAGTATAAAAATGATTTCTACAAATTATTTAGTATTTTTAACTAATTAAAACTATTTTTCGTGAATTATTTTCAATTATATATATAATATACGATTTTTCAAATAAAATGAGTTTTATCGGTTTTTATAGTGTTTAAAGGTTAATTATGTAATTTCTACTTATAAAATGAATTTCTATGCTGTAAGGATATTTTTGGTATTTTTGGAATTATTCTGTGTTTGTGGACCCCGGTCGGTGGACTGTAGTTTGGAGTCCGACCGTGGGATTTTGATTGTGGATTTGTGTTGAGCCTGTTTTTCGAAGTGTATTTCCTTGCAGGGTTGGCTCTACTCTTTTGAGTAGAGAGATGTCCGTTTTACAGGGGAGGTTCTGCCAGATTTTTGATAGAATTCTCGTAAAACGTGATGTCCAGTCGAACCCTAATTCTGTTTCCGTATTTAATACTCTAGATCGAATTTTAGGATTTCTGTTAGGTTTATTCTAATGTCGATTATTTATTGCTTGTTTAGTTACGCCGAGACCGAGGGCTAGTGGACCAGGCCTGTCGGACCCGTCTCGTGGAGCGCACTAGGTTAGTTACTATACTATATATATATGCTTAGGATGCATGATTTAGAAATGCATGTTTTATGTTGATTAAATATGCATAAATAATTTGATTATTTCTTAAGTTTATATTAAGTATATTTTTGGTTTATTTTTGGTATATAATAAATTATATACATGTTTTGTTAATAAAATATATTTAAAATGTTTTTAAATATATTTCTAGCTTAATTTATGATTTGATTGGATTTATTTGACGTATATATACTCGAAATATACCTGGTTTACTTTTGGTATATTTCTGGTATATATATGGATTATATTGTTATTTCATTTACGTTCATGCATCATTTATTTTTGTGAATGAATCTTTTATATTATTAATGATGAAGGATATCGATAGAACGTGCTACCTAGTGGGCAGCACTAGGACCGAGTACGTACCGGTACGCCTATAGTATTTAGGCTATATTACTAACCATTTGTGGATATTGATTTGATATGATTATTGATATGTGTGAGATGTGGTTTGGGTGTGATTGCTGGAGCTCAGTTGACCAAGTGTCTCGGGGCCAATCACACTGGCAGTCAGATTGCTAGAGCTCGGTTGACTTAGTGTCTCGGGGCTAGTCTACTGTCTAAATGGATTAAGTGGATATATTTGGAATAAGTGAGCCTGTATGGCTAGAGTGTTGTTTAACACTATTTTCTGAGGTTGCGATATTCTAGGGTTCTATGTGATTCTTCATAAAAGATGATTTTCAATACAAATATATAAAAATGATTTTTCTGCATCCGTGTGAATTTGCATGTATATATTTACATATTACATATATACTATTGACTGTATGCATTATCACTTAGTTTGTATGTATATATATTATAGTAATTTACTCAGTGAGGTCTGACTCCCCTCCGTTGACTATTTTTCAGGAGAGTCAACATCTTCAGACCTCAGTAGCAGGTCGATACGCCGGATTTCTTCCGCCCCGGCTTCTTTGTGTAAATTACTTACTTGAGTCTTATTTTTATAATCTAGACACTGCAGTAGTTGTGAATTAAAGTATTTGATTTCATGTATTTTATTTAAAGAGATGTATTATATTGAAACTGGATTTGTACTGAAAGATTGTATATATATGAGATGAGATTTGAATTAAATCTAGTTGATGGAAATGTTATTATTGTATTTATGATTTTTATTTTCGCTGCATATATATATTACTATTATTGTTACTATTGCATGTTTTATTTTATTTTTAGGCTTGCTACGGGTTCCGGATTCGAAAGAATTCCTGTTCCCTAGCACCGGTCATGGCCCCTGTTTTGGGTCGTGACATCAAGCATTTAGCAACATAATCAGTGACATCCTTCTTCAGTTCGTCCCACCAGTACAAGTCTCTAATACTGTGGTACATCTTAGTGACACTTGGATGTATGCTATAAGTTATAGAATGTGCTTCCTCTAGGATCTCTTCTCTCAAATTATCCACATCTGGAACACACAATCTACCATTGATTCCCAAAACATTGTCATCACCGAGTGTAAAATCAGTGAACTTCCATGCTCGAACATTCTCTGCAAGCTCTTTTAGAATAGGATCTCAACTCTGAGCTGCCTTAATCCTATCTCTCAGTACAGATCACACCTTAAATTGAGCTAGCAGTCCACTTGATATACTAATCTTCATCATTAGACCTTGATCCACCAATAGATGTAACTCCCCGATCAATGGCCTCCTCTCTACATTGATATGAGCAAGACTGCCTGAGGACTTCTTACTCAAGGCATCTGCTACCACATTAGCCTTGCCCGGATGATATAAAATCTCACAGTCACAATCTTTCAATAGTTACAACCATCTCCTCTGCCTCAGATTTAGATCTCTCTGCTAGAAAATGTACTTAAGGCTCTTATGATCAGTAAAAATCTCACAAGTCACCCCATACAGATAATGTCTCTAGATCTTGAGAGCAAAGATCATTGCAGCCATCTTTAGGTCATGTGTAGGATAGTTCTGCTCATCCTTCTTCAACTACCTCAAAGCATAGGCTATCACCCTACCATTCTACATCAACACATAACCAAGGCCAACTCTAGAGGCATCACAATACACTGTGAACTTATCCACACCATTAAGCAAAGCTAACACTAGGGCTATGGTTAACTTCTCCTTCAGCAATTGAAAACTATTCTCACAAGCTTCATACCGCTCAAATCTTACACTCTTCTAAGTCAAGCAAGTCATAGAAGTTGTAATTCTAGAAAAATTTTGTACAAACCTCCTATAGTACCCGACTAAACCAAGAAAACTCTGAATCTCTATAACAAAAGTCAGTCTAGGCCACTCAGACACTGCCTCAATCTTCTGTGGATCCACCTTGATATCCTCTTTAGACACCATGTGTCCAATAAAAGAAACACTCTCCATCCAAAAATCACACTTCAAGAATTTAGCATAAAGTTGATGTTCTCTCAGTGTTTGTAATACAGTCCTTAAGTGATATACATGCTCCTCCATACTCATCGAATACACTAGTATATCATCAATGAAAACTACCACAAATTGATCCACATATGGTCTAAATACCCTGTTCATCATGTCCATAAAAGCTACTGGTGCGTTAGTCAAGCCAAAAGACATCTCCAAAAACTCATAATGGACATATCAAGTGCGGAATGCCATTTTAGGAACATCGACTTCACTGATCCACAGTTGATGATAACTCGACCTCAGATCAATCTTAAAAAAGAACTGTGCACCTTATAGCTAATCAAACAAGTCATCTATCCTCAAGAAAGGATACTTATTCTTCACTGTCACCTTGTTCAGCTCTCTATAGTCAATGCACAGTCTCAGGGTACCATCCTTCTTCTTCACAAACAGGACTGGTGCACCCCAAGGAGAAACACTGGGTCTAATGAAACCCTTATCCAATAACTCTTGCAACTGCTCCTTTAACTCTTCCAACTCTACAGGAGCCATTCTATAGGGTGGCATAGATATAGAAGTAGTACCTGGAACCATATCTATACAGAACTCAATCTCTCTGTGAGGCGGTAAACCTGGCAACTCCTTAAGAAAAACATCAGGAAACTCACAGGCAACAGGAACATCTGTGAGTGACAACTTCTCCACTAAAGTATCCCTAACCAATGCCAAATATCCTTGACAACCTTTCCTCAACAACTTCCTAGCCGTAATAGTAGAAATGAGATTCTGAGGTGCTGAACTCCTATCACCCACAAACTTAAATTCTTCTTCACCATAAATTCTGAAAGTCATCTCTTTACTCCGACAATCCACCATGGCATAGTGCTGAGATAACCAATCCATACCCAAAATAATATCAAACTCCATCACATTCAATAGAATTAAATCAGCAGATAATTCTCTACCTCCAACAAGAACTGGACTGTAATAACCCTTATTTTTAATTTATTTTATTAAATAATGAGATATGCAGTGTTAATAAAGTTTAAAAGTTATATTTAGTTATTTTACTATTTTGTGATTTAGTATTACTATTTTATGTTTAATTAAATTTTCTACGTAAATATATTAATTTGGAATTTATTATTTTGGATGTTTAAATTCCATTATGTATATTTATTATTTTCGAATACTATTATTTTAATAATGTTAATTTAGTGCATGGATATTTTAATATTATTTTTAAGTACATTATCATTATTATTTTATTCCTATTGATTGACAATATTTTATTATTAAATTATTTCATGAATATTGTCTATATTATTGTTATTTTCAAATGTGTTTTGTGTTATTATTATGTGAGTTATTATTATTTTTATTTTATTAAATATATATTATTTGTATTATTAATTATTTGATAATTATGGTTATTATTAATATTACTTTTAAATGAATTTTATGTGTTTATTTCTATGTGTGTGAGATTATATGTGTGTGTATGTGTGTATATATATATATATATATATATATATATATATATACATATTTATTTGTGGTAGAGATTGATTTGAACTAAAGTTATATTATATTATATTATATATATATATATATATATATATATATATATATATATATATATATATATATATATATAACAAGTTATAGAATCATTTTTTTTATTTCTTCTTTTCTTCTCTCTCGTGAAGTCCCCCTCTCCTGCAACTACTGGGCTTCTTCAACCCTCACGTCGACCTGCCATGGCTTCAACCATCACCTACTCATCTCTTCCTCTCATCATCATCACCATTGAAGAGCTGTAGGGGCCACTGGAACCAGCTAGAATAGTTGGAGCAGCAACGTTGACAGCATGCCTCATTCCGTTACCGGTGATTTCCCGATGGTGAGGGCTAGTGTTCCTTGACTTTTTCGACCTCTTAAGCTTCGAGGAAGATTATTTCAACCATGATTTGAGCTCCAACTCAGTTCATGGTGAGCTTTTACATGTTTTTAGTTTATGTCAAAATATATATTTTTTAATTTTTTTAGCTTGAGTTTAATGGATGATTGATAATTTCTTTTAGAAAGGATGATCTATGCATCTTAATCTACTGATAGATATTTTTAATTTATTTTTCTGATTTTGTTTGATTTTTGGTTAATTGAATATTTTAATGATTAAAAATGAATTTTCGTTAATTAATTAATTAGATTATGAAATTTGTTAAATTGTTGTTATTATATATTGTTATTGATTTTGATGTTGAGAAATTAATTTTTGGGAATTTTATATAATTTTTAAGAAATACTTATAGTTTATGTAAATATTGGATAATTGAGTTAAATGAATAATTGGGTTGAATTTGAAGTTTAATTGTGTGTTTTAGTTTATATTAAAATGTTATTTGATGATAAAATAATTTTTAAGAATTTCTATTATTTTTATGGAAGTTTATATAATTTATGTGTATTTTGGAATTAATAGATTAAATATGTATTTTTTATATATAGAAATTATTGGTTAATTAGGTTTATTTGTTGATTTTATTGAATTATATGTTGAGAAATTAATTTTTGAGTAATTATATTATTTTTAATGAATTTTTGAGTAATTATGTGAATTTATATATAACTAGGGGTATTTTGGTAATTTGGCACTAAATTGACTAAAAATATAATTAAATCGATTTTAATAGTTATTTGAGGTATAAAAATGATTTCTACAAATTATTTAATATTTTTAACTAATTAAAACTATTTTTCATAAATTATTTTCAAATTATATATAATATACTATACTATTTTTCTAAATAAATGAGTTTTTATCGATTTTTAATATGTTTTAGGGTTAATTGTGTAATTTGGAGCTTTAAAATGTATTTTGGTCAATATTCATGAATTTATCGAGAATTGTTAATTTTTAATAATATTTTATCAAAATTAGGGTTTTATTGTAATTATTGGTTAAATAATTATTTTCAGTGTTTTAAATATTCAATTGCTATATTTTGGTTATTCAAAGGTATTTTTGGTATTTCTAGAATTTTCATGTATTCTGTAATTATCTCGTGAATTGTGAACCTCGGTTGGTAGAATTGTAGTTTGGGAGTCCGATCGAGGGGTTGTAAGACCATATATTCTTGAAGTGTGTTTTCTGTGCAAGATCGACCCTACTTTTATAGGGAGATGTTCATTTTACAGAGGAGACCCTGCCAAAATTTTGGTAGATTTCTCGTAAAACGTGACAACCGGTCCGAGTCTAATTCTAAATTCTTGATTGAATCTGTCTATAGTAATGCTAGAATTATAGAGTTAGAAGTTTATTTTGATGGTTATTACTATTTTATTTTTCTAGCTGTGCCGAGACCGAGGCCTAACGGATCAGGCCCGTCAAGTTTGTCTCGTGGGGCGCTAATAGGTGAGTTATTATACTGTATATATATACATTGCATATAGGATGTATTACTTAGGGTTTTTCATTCCATTATATGTATTTTTTTAATTGATTTAAATTATAATATTTTTGGTATATCTAGGGTTGTATTTTTGTGTATATATGCATGTTATTTTGATATATGCACGTTAAATAATTAGGTTTATATTTAACACATTTTAGTATATACACATGTTTTAAACGTACATTTAATCACAATTATTTTATTAAATGATTGGTATACTTTAGGTATAGTTTCGGTATATTTAAGGTTTATTCTTAAATAATTGCATGCTATATTGTGAACTTACACTCAAATTGTTTTTAAGTTAATTTTTGGTATATTTTGATATATATATATATTTCCCAAATAAATGCATGTTTTATTATTAATTGAAACCTAAAACAGTAGTGGTATACTTAGGGTTTAATTGTGGTATATCCATGCTAGAAAATTAGGTTATTTTGGTAGAATGTGAATATAAGTTAAACCTAAACACATATTTAACTGAATATTTACAAATGTTTTATTAAGTGATTTGTGTACCTAGGGCATATCTTTTGTATATATATTTTTAAGAAAATGCATGTTATATTATTTATACACACTTAATCGTTTTTAACTATATTGATGGTTACCGTTAGTATATTTTATATTTTATTTGACATATATATATACCCAAAATATATTGGGTATATTTTAGGTATATTTTTGGTATATATATATATGGTTGATTTTACTAATAGGAATATTGTTCCACATTAATTATTTTTAGAATGAATGATTTATTTTAAGTGAAGGATATCAATAGAACGTGCTTCCTAGTGGGCAGCACTAGGACCATGTATGTACTGGTGCGATAGTTAAGGGTTGAATGAGAATTAATTGTAGTGATTATAATTGATTTGATTGATTTGACTAAGATTAATGGTGTTAGATAGTGTGATTGTTGTAGCTCGATTGACCAGGGGTCTCGGGGCCAATCACACTGACAGTTAGACTGTTGGAGCTCGGTTGACTTAGTGTCTCGGGGCCAGTCTACTGTCCATAGTGGAGTGAATGATCTATTGAGTTAATAAAAATGTGAGGTGATAGAAAGTGTGATTGCTGGAGCTCGGTTGACCAAGTGTCTCGGGGCCAATCACACTGACAGCCAGACTGCTGGAGCTCAGTCGAATTAGTGTCTCGGGGCCAGTTTGCTGTCCAAATTGGAATAAGTGTCTATTTAGAATCAAGTGAGCCTGTATGGCTAGAGTGATGATGGGGTTATTGAGGTTGCTATTATTAGGGTTCTATGGATCCTTCACGAATTTAATCAAACGTTTTCTACATTTAGTACATTTATAAAAGCAGAGTTTGGCATCCGTGTGAATTGTGTGTATATACATATATATAATAATGCCTGATTGTTATGGTTTAGATTGCATGTATATATAGTATAGTAATTCACTCAGTGAGGTCTGACCCTCAATTTTTTTATTTCAGGAGATCCTTTATCGTCAGACCTTAGTCATAGAGTTCCTTGCCGGTGTTCTTCAGTCCTGGCTATTTTATGTAAATGTATATTCTGAACCCTGATTTGTATTCTAGAAACTGCAGTAGTAGTGTTATTGTATCAAAAAAGTATTATATTGTTTTGATATTAAATACTCTAAAAATTTGTATTTGAATAATGTACGATTATGTATTTATGTATGAAAAGATTTAGAGTATTTATTTTACATATTGATTTGAAAAATTTTAATTCTCATATTGATTTGAAAAATTTTAATTCTATCATACTTTTATTTATTTATTACATGATTTTATTTTCTAAGGCTTGCTACGGGTTCTAAATTCAAAACAATTCCCATTCCCTAGCGCTAGTCATGACTCCTAGTTTGGGTCATGATAAAGTTGGTATCAGAGCCTAGGTTTAGAGATGTGGACCTAGGTTGTCGAGTTGTGTTTTCTTTAGAACTACTGCAGTTAAATTAGGTTTGGTCATGTCTTTGAAAATTCTTCCTTGCATTAGGAATTCTGCGTAACCGTTAGGGTGTTTGATGATGTTTGTGATTGTTTGAACTATTTGTTTATTTTTGCTCCTTGCTGATTGCCTTTAGCGTGAGTCGCTCCATCAATCGATGAGATCGATGATAGTTGATCTTCTGAGCATGAGGTTCTACCCCCCCTATGCAGCCTGTTAGGCATAGGGGTAGAGATGGATTTAGAAGGCCTGATGATCGCTATTGACAGCGGGAACAATTTAATGAGGAACTGGTGGCTTAGTGTTGCGATGATGTTGTTTCTACAACAGGAGATTCACAGGGTGTAGTGCTAATACCTTCGATCGTATAGCAGATGTAATTTCTTTTTTAGTTAAGAACTCGAGATACGTCAATTCTGCATATATTCCATATTCTGAATCCTCTTGATTTCCATATCTTTTTAGCATGGTGAATGCGAATTATTTCTTCTACAGAGACAATATAGATAATCAGTCTTTTTAAATTCAAGTTGTGATTATAATTTCAGCCTTACTATACCTATCTAGTATATGGGTAGGTTAGAGGCAACTATAACTCAAGAGTTAAGGTAGTCATTGTAAGCAGTACCGGCATTCCTTTTAGACTTGAATTTGCAACAATTGTGGCTAAGATAACTGAGATTAATAGGATCTTGGTAGCATTTAGCCAAGTTTGACAGTTTTTTGAATATTGCTTTAATAAAGGAATTGGAAAATGTCTAATGAAGATGAAACACTCTTGTACTCTTTATGACAAGCTGTCAGTTCTAACTATAACACATAACTTGAGTTAAAGAGGATAATTAACTGTGGCTATCACTGCTTAGAGTAAGAGAAGACTGGTAGAATTATGTGTTACATGACTAAGTTTAACATATGGGCATCTGAACTGAGAATTGAGATTCAGAGAGTTGTTGTGAATTTAGTCTTTTGGGTGTAATTGATCTTGATGAGATGTGAAAGGGTTGTCAGGAATATCTGGCTTTACTAGAGTATACTTCAGTGGAGAAGTTGTCTCTCCTAGATGTTTCAATTGCCTATGAGTTACCAGGTTTACCACCTCATAGAGATTGAACTCTGTATCGATGTGGTTCCTGATATAACTCCTATTTCAACGTAGCCCTACAAAATGACTCTTGTAGAGATGTATAAGCAATTACAAGATCTGTATGACCAGGGTTTTGTTAAACTTTGTGTTTCTCTTTGGGGTGCACTAGTCCCATTGTAAAGAAGAAGGATGGTACCCTGAGACTGTGCATTGACTGCAGAGAGCTTAACAGGGTGACAGTGAAGGACACGTATCCCCTTCTGAGGATATATGGCATGTCTGATCAGCTACAAGGTGCACAGTTCCTTTCTAAAGTTGATTTGAAGTCAGGTTATTATTAGTTATGGATCAGTTTGTAGTAGTCTTCATTAATGATATACTAGCATATTCGAAGTGAATGAAAGGGCATGTATATCACTTGAGGACTGTACTACAAACACTAAGAGAATGTTAGCTTTATGTTGAATTCATGAAGTGTGATCTCTAGTTGGAGAGCGTTGTTTTTCTTGGACATGTGACATCTAAAGATAGTATTCAAGTGAGTCCACAAAAGATCGAAGAAGTATCTGAGTGGCCTAAACTGATTACAACTATTGAGATTGTAATTTTATGGGTTTAATTAGGTATCATAGGAAATCTGAACAGAATTCTCTAGAATTGTAACTCCTATAACCCGCCTGACTCAGAAGAATTGTGGCTACTGATACCTGGAATAGGGACACGATCTAGCAAAATGTCTCATCTGCCTGCATCTGAAGCACGTCAATGGTGTCATATAACATAGTCCCTAATGGACTCTGCCACAGGTCTGGCAAACATTGGCAGCTGACCCCCCAGAACTACAACAACTGCTGCTACTCGAAGCACCTGACCCGAGTCTGAATGGTCTACATTGACCTCCATGGCCATGTCTACTGCTCCAATGTACCCTCTACTGTTGTCTCTGACTCTGCTGAGCTAGACCTCTCTGCTGACTACTCGAACCATTATGGAAACTCGAGTATGGAGTAGTCTAGAATCCACCTGACTGTACACCCAACTGGTAATAATCAGGCATAGCTCCTTTCCTGACTAGCCTTAGCTCAATCTCCTTGGCCAACTCAATCACCGACTCCAGAGTAAGGCCCGCCGTAGGCATACTAACAAATGCAGAACCTAATCTAGTGACGTAGGTAGTGACTGCAAAGTACTAGTCTTACATCAGATCCTCTGCATATCTACCAAGTTGGAGGAACTCTCGAGTATACTCCTCAACATATTTGTCACTGTGAGAAATACTGGTCAATTGGAGTTGATAACTCATGCGAAGCGACTTTGGGTAGAATCTCCTCATGAATCTCTCTCTGAACTGAGCCTAGGTCATCATCATCATGTAAGGTTGGATCATCTGAATGAACCAGTCCAGGGTTGGTCCCTCAACAGAAAGCTCAATTATCATGATTCGCTAGTACTCGGTGTGAGCAGTCCGAGTCCTAGTCTCGATTGCATGCAGAAAGTCTAGAGGGTCGGAAGTCCTATCAAAAGCAATCCTGCCAACTCTGGCATACAATAGAGCTGCCTCAGGGTCAGACATACCCTGCTGATAGGCAGGCTGAACAGGTTAAACTACTTGAGGTACAAGAACATCCTTAAACTCAGGCTCTATAGGCTCCTCATCCTATAACTCTCTCTGTCTATGGCGACCTGTCGCTCCTCGAGGTCTACCTCTACCACGACCTCTGCGTCTAACTCGTGGCTCAGAAGGTAAAACCTTGTCCTGAAAGGACTCATCATCCTTGGCCTCAACGATCGATGGAGCGACACGTGCTCACCTCCTTATTCTGAAAAGACAAACATAAGGATTCAGACAAAACAGACAATGGAGGAATATGCAGAAAACTAAATCAAGGAATACTTATCAAGACATACTCGAACCTAATTCACTATAATAGTTTCAAAAGAACCATAACACTGAAAACTAGGGCCATAACTCACACAACTAAGGCCATGACACAGAACACTGCTCTGATACCAACTTTGTCATGACCTAAAATAGGGGGCCGTGACCGGTGCTAAGGAACGGGAATTCTTTCGAATCTGGAACCCGTAGCAAGCCTTTAAAATAAAATAAAATCATGCAATAATAATAAAATAAATAAAATATCTTGCAGCAAAAATTAAAATCTCATAAATAATAAATCAACTCATCAACTGATTTAATAACACAAACTTATCTCATATATATAATATCTTTTAATACAAATCCTCGTTTCAATCCTTTAAAATTTAAATCTTATACATATATAAAACGTACATCCCACAACTTAACTACAACTACTACAGTGTCTAGAATACAAAACAAAATCAAGTGAGCAGTTTACATAATAATGTCGGGGCAGAAGAAATCCGGCATAAGGGTCTACTACTGAGGTCTGAGGATGAAGACTCCCCTGAAAAATAATCAACGGAAGGGAGTCAGACCTCGCTAAGTGAATTGTTATAATATAATACATGCATAACCAAATGACAAATGCACACATTCAATAGTATATAAAATAAATATATATACATGCAAATACACACGGATGCAGCAAAAATCATTTTTTATATAACTCTGAAAATAATAACCATTTATGAAGGATCAAATAGAACCCTAGATGATCATAACCTCAAATAGTGTTAGACAACACTCTAGCCATACAAGCTTACTTATTCCAAATAAATTCACTTGTTCCATTTGGATAGTAGACTGACCCCAAGACACTAAGTCAATCGAGCTCCAGCAGTCTGACTGTCAGTGTGATTGGCCCTAAGACACTTGGTCAACCGAGCTCCAGCAATCACACTCTCAAATCACATCACACATCAATCAAATCAATGCAATCAATACCCATAAATAGGTTAGTAATCTAACCTAAATTCTATCATCGTACCGGTACGTACTCGGTCCTAGTGCTGCCCACTAGGTAGCATGCTCTATTAATATCCTTCATTTAACATAAACCCATACATTCATAAAATAAATGATGCATGGCATAAATTTAAATGGCAGTATAATCCATATATATACTAGAAATATACTAAAAATAAATCAAGTATATTTCGAGTATACATATGTTAAACAAATTCAGTTTAATTATAAAATAAACAAAAAATAAACCATATATATACTTAAAAAAAATTTAGGTATAAATAAAAAAAATACATGCATTTAATTTAAAATATACCAAAAATATATTAAAATATACCTAAAATATACTTAAGTATTTATTAAATTATTGATGCATAATTCATACGATTAAATCATACATTTCTAAAATCATGCATCCTAATACATGTATATATAAAATAACAACTCACAGTTATGCGCTCCACGAGACGGGTTCAACGGACCTGATCCACTAGGCCTCGGTCTTGGCGCAACTAAACAAATGAACGACAACATGAAATTAGAATAAATCTAACGAAATTCTCGAGACTTGACCTAAAACACCGGACACAAATTAGGAATAAGAATTTGATCGGATGTCATGTTTTATGAGAATTCTATCGAAAATTCGATAGAACCTCCCCTGTAAAATGGACATCTCTCTACTTAGAAAGTAGAGCCAGTCCTCCAAGAAAACACACTTCAGGTCACACAACCCCTCGGTTGGACTCCCAAACTACAATTCTATCGATCGAGGTTCACAATTCACGAGATAAACACAAAACACATTTAAATTCCAAAAATACCAAAAATACCCTTTATAAATCAAAATATAGCAAATTAGATATTTAAAACACTAAAAATAATTATTTTACCAATAATTACAATAAAACCCTAATTTTAATAAAATATTATTAAAAATCCATAATTCTCGATAAATTCAAAAATACTAACCAAAATTCATTTTATAAATCTAAATTACATAATTAGCGTAAAAACATATTAAAAATCAATAAAAATTCATTTATTTACAAAAATAGTATATTATTTATAATTTGAAAATAATTTTTGAAAATTTTTTTTAATTAGTTAAAAATACTAAATAATTTGTAAAAACCATTTTTATACCTCAAATAATTATTAAAACCAATTTCACTTAATTTTCAACCAATTTATTACTGAAATACCAAAATACCCCTAATTATATATAAATTCATATAATATACTATAATTATTCAAAAATTCACTAAAAATTATAAAATTGCTCAAAAATTAATTTCTCAACATATAATTCAATAAAATCAATAATTATACTTAATTAAACCATTAATTTTAACAAAATGCTCACTTAACCTAATTTTCTAAAACTCACCTAAACTAAATAAATTCATAATAATTATACAAAAATCACAAAAATTACAAATTAAATTATAAAATTCATTTTATCCCCTACAAACACCATAAATCATAATTTCACAATTTATGTAATTAATTTATGAAAATTAGAAAATATTAATAAAATAATCAAAAATTCACAAAAATCAAAATAATTTCCAAAAATTCCACAAAAATTACTGGATGTAGATTTAGCTACTAGGAACAATCTTTGTGAAGGAAGTAAGCTTGAATCATTAGAATCGAAGTTCAAAAAAATCAAAAACACAAAGTGGCCGAATATGAAAATTGGTTACTAAGGAAAATCTAGACCAAATCAAGTGAAACTAAGCTTGGAAATGCACTCATCGAATCTCAAGTAAGAGATAGAGACCAACAGAATCCAATTTGGTGGTCGAAAAAGGGTTGAACGGTGTTGAGCTAGGTTTCAGCTTTCTCGGGTTTCCACAGCCAAAACTCGTCGAAAAAGGAAGCTACAGGCGACGGAGGAAGCTTGAGAGGGTGGTGGCATGCCGGATGGCACACTGACGGTAAGGGAAGAGGTTACAACGGTGACCGGGAAGGAGGGGATGTGTCGGGCGTGAGGGAGAGGGTCGAGTGGCAATAGTTGTAATTTTGGTAAACTTATATATATAAATATATATATATATATATATATATATATATATATATATATATATATATATATATATATATATATATATATATATATATATATATATAACTTTATTAACTTATATTATAATATATTAATATTATATTCCAAAATAATTCTACACCACATGTTAAAAATCAAACTAATATCTATATACATATACATATATATATAACACATATTAATTTAATAAAACTATATAATATATACTTAATTAAAAATAAACCCTAAAATATTAAATATGTATATATATGCATGTATATGTATATATATTAATATGATAATTAAAATCATGCATGGACTCATGCAAATACATAAAACCGACTAACATAATTAATAAATATTTATTTAGGTTTTAATTTTCCCAAAAATAAAATTCTTGGGAAAATTTTACATAAGAAATTTAAAATAATTAAAAATAACTTTAATAATTAACAAACTAATTAAATAATCAAATATATTTATCAAAATTATTAACACTGCATATCTTGATGCAATTTAAAATTATTTAAAATCTCGGGATATTACAATTGCCTATTTGAATATTTGAGTATATTTTAGGTATATTTTAGGTATATTTTTGGTATATTATAAAATAAATGCATGTTTTTCTTTTCAATTAAATATAGCTTGTTTTTAAATATATTATTGGTTTAATTTAATATGTTTCATGATTTATTTAAGTTGGTTATACGTATATATACTTGAAATATACTTAGTTTATTTTAGGTATATTTCTGGTATATATATGGTTTATTTGTTTATTTTAAATATCATTATGCATCATTTATTTTCTTGAATGTATGTTTTAATATAAATGAAGGATATCGATAGAACGTGCTTCCTAGTGGGCAGCACTAGGACCGAGTACGTACCGGTACGATAGATGATAGGGTGAATTACTAACTTATTTGAGGAAATATGACATGATTGATATGATTGAGATTGATGTGATTGAGAGTGTGATTGCTGGAGCTCGGTTGACCAAGTGTCTCAGGGCCAATCACACTGACAGTCAGACTGTTGGAGCTCAGTTGACTTAGTGTCTCGGGGCCAGTCTATTGTCCAATTGGACTAAATGAATTATTTAGAACTAAGTGGGCTTGTATGGCTAAAGGGAGTTCAATTGATATTTGAGGTTGTGAAAATATAGGGTTCTATTTGATCCTTCATAAACTGATGGTTTTCAATATTAAAATGATTTTCTTTGCATCTATGTGTATTTGCCTATATATATATTTATTATATATACTTTTGGGTGTCTGCATTTGACATTTAGTCATGCATGTATATGTATTATAATAATTCACTCAGTGAGGTCTGACTCCCCTTTATTGATATTTTTCAAGAGAGTCTTCATCTTCAGACCTTAGCAGTAGACCTGTTCATTGGATTTCTTCCGTTTGGCTCTATTATGTAAATCACTTACTTGAGTTTATTTTGTACTCTAGATACTGCAGTAGTTGTTGTATTTAAATCTGTAGTGAGTTATATTTGTATTTATGCATGTAAGAGGATTTTACTTCAGAGTGTTACTCTGAATATTGTATTAAAAGATTTCTATTTATGATATATATAAGATGTGATTTTATGATATTAAAGGATTTTAGAGAATTTATTTTATTATTTGAGATTAAATTTTCATTATAATAATACTTTATTTATTTTATTATATTGCATGCTTTTATTTTAAGGCTTGCTACAGGTTCCGAATTTGAAAGAATTCCTATTCCATAGCGCCGGTCATGGCCCTTGTTTTGGGTCATGACAATATAAAAGCAAAGTTTGACATTTGTGTGTAATGCATGTATATATATATATATATGCGGGTGCCTGATTGTTATGGTTTAGATTGCATGTATATATAGTATAATAATTCACTTAGTGAGTCCCTCAATTATTTTTTTTCAGGAGATCTTATGTCATGACCCAAAACTAGGAGTCATGACCAATGCTAGGGAATGGAATTCTTTCGAATCCGGAACCCGTAGCAAGCCTTAGAAGATAAAAACATGCAATAAATAAATAAAAAGTATGACTGAATTAAAATTTTTTGAATCGATATATAAAATAGATACTCAAAATCCTTTCATAAATAAATATATTCATACAATATTCATATACAATGCTCAAAGTATAAAGTATCAAAACAAAATAATACTCTTTTGATACAATAACACTACTACTACAGTTTCTAAAATAAAAATCAGAGTTCAAAATATACATTTACATAAAATAGCCGGGACGGAAGAACACTGGTGAAGAGCTCTATTACTAAGTTCTGATGATACAAGATCTCTTGAAAAAAAAATAATTAAGGGGGGTCATACCTCACTGAGTGAATTATTATACTATATATATAGGCAATCTAAACCATAACAATTAGGCACCCGTATATATATATATATACACACACACACACATGCATTATACACAAATGTCAAACTCTGCTTTTATATATATAATAAATGCAGAAAAAATTTATTTTAATACATGAAGGATAAAATAGAACGCTATTAATTGCAACCTCAATCAACCATATCATCACTCTAGCCATACAGGCTCACTTAATTTCAAATAGATCGCTTATTCCATTTGGATAATAGACTGGCCCCGAGACACTAAGTCAACCAAGTTCCAGCAGTTTGACTGTCAGTGTGATTGGCCTTGAGACTATCATAACCCAATCCAGGGGCCATGACCGACGTTAGGGAACGGGAATTCTTTCGAATCCGAAACTCGTAGCAAGCCTAAAAAGAATAAAAACATGCAATAAATATAATAAAATAAAATAAATATGCAGCATAATTTAAATCTCAAATCCATATGATAAAATAAATTTCTCATATCATAAAATAAAATATCTTAAAAAAAATTTTCAAAGAAAAGCCTCTAAATTAAAATCACAATCAGCAATATAAATACAACCCACAACTAATACAAATTATGACTACTGCAGTTTTCTAGAGTACAATATAAAATAATTAAGTAGACAATTTACATAATAAAGATGAAGTGGAAGAAATCCGATAGATAGGCCTACTGCTAAGATCTGAAGAAGAAGACTCTCCTATAAAAATATCAACTGAGGGGAGTCAGACCTCACTGAGTGAATTGTTATAATATATATATACACAAATCTCCTATATGACAAATACAATCAATCATATGTATATAATAAATATATATATATGCAAGCAATTCACATAGATGCTGAAAATCACTTTATATATAATACTAAAAAAAATATCAATTTATAAAGGATCAAATAGAACCCTAAATGATCGTAACCTTAATCAACAATAACTCTCTAGCCATATAGGCTCTCTTAATTCCAAATAAATTCACTTAATCCATTGAGATAGTAGACTGACCCTGAGACACTAAGTCAACTGAGCTCCAGCAGTCTGACTATTAGTGTGATTGGCCCCAAGACACTTGGTCAACTGAGTTCCAACAATCACATCATTAATCACATCACATCTCAATCAAATCAATCAAATCATGATTTCCATAAATAATTTAGTAATTTAATGCTACAATCTATCGTACCAGTACGTACTCGGTCCTAGTGTTGCCCATTAGGTAGCACGTTCTATCAGTATCCTTCATTAAAATAAATCATTCGTTCAGAAAATAAATGATGCATGATATCAATTCAATTGGCAATATAAACCATATATATACTAGAAATATACCTAAAATAAATTAAGTATATTTCGAGTATATATATGTCAGATAAATTCAAATCAATTATAAAATATACCAAAAATAAACCATTAATATACTAAAACATGCTAGGTATATTTATTGAAGATAAAACATGCATTTATTTAGAAATATATTAAAAGTATACTAAAAATGTACCTAAAGTATACTAATAATTTATTAAAGCAATTTATGAAAAAAATTCAATTAAAACATGAATTTCTAAAAAATACAATATAAATGCAATGTATATATAGAATAACAACTCATAGGGATACGCTAAATGAGACTGGTCTGACGGGCCTGGTCCGCTAGGCCTTGGTCTTGGCGTAGCTAAACAAATAAAAATAATCATGAAAAAATTAGAATAAATCTAACTTAACTTCTAGAGACTTGATCTAGGATTACAAAATACAGACAGACACAAAATTGAAATTAGACCCGATGTCACATTTTATGAGAATTCTATCGAAAATTCAGTAGAACCTCCTCTGTAAAACGGACATCTCTCTACTAAAAAGTAGAGCCAGTCCTGCAAGAAAATACACTTCTAAACCAGAATTCACACAAATCCTTGGTTGGAATCCCAAACTATAAAAAAGTTCCCCAACCAAGGTCCATAATTCACCAAAATTCCAATAATAAATAAATATATTAAAAAAATCAAATATTTCCATAATTATCATCAAAATATCAAAATATTACATATTTAACATTAAAACACCAAAAATAATTATTTTCTCAATAATTAATTAAAATCCCAAATTATATTATAATATTATTAAAAACCAATTTTCCATTAATGTCACGACCCAAAACAGGGGGCCATGATCGGCGCTAGGGAACCAGAATTCTTTCGAATCCGGAACTCATAGTAAGCCTTAAAAGAAAAACATGCAATAAAATAAAATAAAGAAAATATTAATTCAGCAGAAATTAAATCTCAAATAATAAAATAAATTCTCAACTTCCTTTAATAACATAAAATCACATCGCATATCATAAATAAAATCTTTTAATACAATACTTCAGAGTAACACTCTGAATTAAAATCTCGTACATGCATAAATCATAAAAAACTTTCGACAGAATCAAATACAACTACTACTGTAGTGTCTAGAGTACAAAATAAAAATGAAGTAAGCAATTTACATAATAAAGCTGAAGCGGAAAAAATCCGACGAACAGGTCTACTGCTGAGGTCTAAAGATGAGGACTCTCATGTAAAAACATCAACAGAGGGGAGTTAGACCTCACTGAGTGAATTATTATAATATATATACATGTATAGCTAAATGTCAAATACAAACACTCAAAAGTATATATAATTAATATATATACAGGCAAATACACACAGATGCAAAGAAAATCATTTTAATATTGAAAACCATCAGTTTATGAAGGATTAAATAAAGCCCTGTATGATCGCAACCTCAATAAAAATAGAAAGTAGTCTAGCCATATAGGCTCACTTAATTCTAAGCAAATTCACTTAATCCATATGGACAGTAGACTGGCCCTGAGACACTAAGTCAACCGAGCTCCAGCAGTCTGACTGTCAGTGTGATTGGCCCTGAGACACTAGATCATCCGAGCTCCAACAATTACACTCTTAATCATATTAATCTCAATCAAATCAATATCAATCAATCATAATCACCACAATTAATTTTCACTTAGCTCTAATCTAACTTACCAGTACATACAAGGTCATAGTGTTGCCCACTAGGAAGCACGTTCTATCGATATCCTTCATTTATATTAAACCATACATTCAGAAAAATAAATAATGCATAATTACATTTAAAATAAACAAATAAACCATATATTGTCACAACCCAAAATAGGGTTATGACCGACACTAGGGAACGGGAATTCTTTCGAATCCGAAACTCGTAGCAAGCCCTAAAATAAAAGCATGCAATATAATAAAATAAATAAAATATTATACAGCAGAAATTAAATCTCAAATATAAAATAAATTCTCAACATCCTTTAATATCATAAAGTCACATCATATATATAATAAAATCTTTAAGTACAAATATTTCAGAATACCAATTTGAATTTAAAATCTCATATGTACATAATTATAAATACAAATCACAACAAATTAAAGTACAAAAACTATTGCAGTGTATAGAATACAAAATAAACTCAAGTAAGCAGTTTACATAATAAGGCCAGAGCGGAAGAAATCCAACGTACAGGCCTGCTATTGAGTTTGAGGACGAAGACTATCACGACCTAAACTGGAAGTCATGACCGGCGCTAGGGAACGGGAATTCTTTTGAATCTGGAACCCGTAGCAAGCCTTAGAAAATAAAATCATGCAATAATTAAATAAAAGTACGACAGAATTAAAAATTTTTTGAAATCAATATATAAAATAAATACTCCCAATCCTTCCATAAATAAATACATAATCGTACAGTGTTCAAATACAAATTCTCAGAGTATTTAATATCAAAACAAAATAATACTCTTCCAATACAACAACACTACTACTGTAATTTCTAGAATACAAATCAGAGTTCAGAATAGACATTTGCATAAAATAGCTGGGACTGAAGAACATCGACGAGGAACTCTATAATTAAGGTCTGATGATATAGGATCTCCTGAAAAAAATATAATTGAGTAGGGTCAGACCTCACTGAGTGAGTTATTATACTATATATACATGCAATCTAAACCATAACAATCAGGCATTCTTATATATTTATGTATATACACACATTTCACACGAATGCCAAACTTTGCCTTTATAAATATACTAAATGTAGAAAATGTTTAGTTTAATTCATGAAGGATCCATAGAACCCTAATAATAGCACCTCAAACATCCCCATCATCACCATAGCCATACAGGCTCACTTGATTCCAAATAGAACACTTATTCCAATATGGACAACAGACTGGCCCCGAGACACTACGTCGACCGAACTCCAGCAGTCTGGCTATCAGTGTGATTGGCCTGAGACCCCTGGTCAACCGAGCTCCAGCAATCACACTATCTATCACCTCATATCTCAATCAACCCAATAGATCATTCATTCCACTATGGATAGTAGACTAGCCCCGAGACACTAAGTCAACTGAGCTCTAGCAGTCTAATTGTCAGTGTGATTGGCCCCACAATCACACTATCTAACATACCATTAATCTTAGTCAAATCAATCAAATCAATTATAATCACCATAATTAATTATCACTCAACCCTTATCTATCGCACCGGTACGTACACAGTCCTAGTGCTACCCACTAGGAAGCACGTTCTATTGATATCCTTTATTTATATAAATCATTCATTCTGAAAATAATTAATGTAAAACAATATTCATAATAGTAAAATCAATCGTATATATATATATATATATATACACACACACACACACCTAAAATATAAAAAAGATATACCCTAAGTACACAAATCACTTAATAAAACAATTATGCACAAATATTCATTTAAAACATATATATGTACTAAAACATGCATATATATATATATACACACACACACACACACACACACACACACACACACCTAAAATATAAAAAAGATATACCCTAAGTACACAAATCACTTAATAAAACAATTATGCACAAATATTCATTTAAAACATATATATGTACTAAAACATGCATTTTAGGTTTTCATATATTTACAAATAAACCCTAAGTATACCACTAATGTGTTAGGTTTGAATTAAATGATAAAACTTGTATTTATTTGGAAATATATCAAAATATACCAAAAATAAACTTAAAAACAATTTAAGTGTAGGTTTATAACATAGCATGCAATTGTTTAAGATTAAACCTAAAATATACCAAAACTATACCTAAAGTATACCAATTATTCAATAAAATAATTGTGATTAAATGTACATTTTAAAACTTGTATATATTACTAAAATGTATTAAACCTAAACCTAATTGTTTAATGTGCATATATCAGAACAACATGCATAATTATTTAATATGCATATATACAAAAATATGACCCTAGATATACCAAAAATGTTATAATTTAAATCACTTAAAAAACATATAATGAAAATGAAAAACCCTGAGTGATGCATCCTATAAGCAATGCATATATATGCAATATAATAACTCACATGTTAGCGCTCCACGAGACAAACTCGGTGGGCCTGGTCCGTTAGGCCTCGGTCTCGGCGCAGCTAGAAAAATAAAATAATGATAACCGTCAGAATAAACTTTTAACTCTATACTTCTAGGATTACTATAGACAAATTCAATCAAGAATTCAGAATTAGACTCGGACCAGTTGTCATGTTTTACGAGAAATCTACTGAAATTTCGGTAGAGTCTCCTCTGTAAAACGAACAACTCTCTACTCAAAGAGTAGAGCCAGTCTTGCAAAGAAACACACTTCAGAAATAAACAATCACACAACTCCTCGGTCGGACTCCCAAACTATAATTCTACCAACTAAGGTTCACAATTCACGAGGTAACACATAACACACTTGAAATGCCAAAAAATACCAAAAATACCATTGAATAATCAAAATATAGCAAATCAGGTATTTAAAATACTAAAAATAATTATTTCATCAACAATTACATAAAAACCCTAATTTTAATAAAATATTATTAAAAATCAAAAATTCTCGATAAATTCATAAATATTGACCAAAATACATTTTAATACTCCAAATTACACAGTTAACCCTAAAACATATTAAAAACCAATAAAAACTCATTTATTTAGAAAAATAGTATACTATATATAATTTGAAAATAATTTATGAAAAAATAGTTTTAATTAGTTAAAAATACTAAATAATTTGTAGAAATCATTTTTATACCTCAAATAACTATTAAAACTAATTTAATTATATTTTTTTGCCAATTTAGTGTCAAATTCCCAAAATACCCCTAGTTATATAAATTCCCTAAAATTAATATAAAATTCACCAAAAAATAGTATAATTACTCAAAAATTAATTTCTCAACATATAATTCAATAATATTAATAAATATACTCAATTAACCAATTAATTTCAATAAAACACATAATTAACCTAATTGTCTCAAAATTACATAAACTAAATAAATTCAAAATAAATATACAAAAATCATAAAAATTACAATTAAATTTCTAAAATTCATTTTAACACCTATAAACACCATAAATCAAAATTTCATAATTTAATTAATTAATTTTCGAAAATTAGAAAATATTAATAAAATAATAAAAAATTCACAAAAATCAAAATAATTCCCAAAAAATTCTAAAAAAATTCACAGAGCTAGATTAAGCTACTAGGATCAATGTTTATGAAGGAAGTTTGCGTAAATCAATCAAATCAAAGCTAAAAAAATAAAAAACCCTAGTAGGCCGAAATTGCAAAATCGAAACCTAGGGAAATCTATACCAGTTCAAGTGAAACAAAGCTTGGAAATGCACTCACCAGAGCTCAAAGAAGAGATAGAGATTGGTGGGGCTCAAAACGGTGGTCGAAAAGTGCTTGATTGGAGTTAATGGCACTTTCGGCAACTTTATGAGAATCTGACCAAACCACGCCGGAGAAGGACGCTTGAGACACCGAAAATGGCTAGAGGGGAAGGTGGCACACCGGAGGGCACAGTGATGATGAAAGAATGGGCTTACAGGCGACAGAAATGGCAAAAATCGATCGGGAGGGAGAGGAAGATGATAATGGCAATTCTGTAAATATATCAAACTTTAATTTAGGTAATAATATTATATGTATATATGTATATATATATCTTACTTTTTATTATTTTAATATATAAATTAATACACACAATAAATATCCACCACACACTTTAATAATAATATATATACACATATACATATATACACACATTTGATTAATTAATATTAAAACTACATAATATAATTTAATTTAATTAAATAACCCTAATTTAATTTAAATGCATGTACATATATGTATTTTATTTGACACTTTAAAATCATGCATGGACTTATGCAAATTCACTAAACCGCTTAAAATAATTAATATTTAATTATTTACGTTTTAATTTCCCCGAAAATAAAATCCCCGGGAAAATTTTATGTAAAGGACTTAAAAATAATTAAAGATAATTAAAGAAAAAAATTAAAATGACTTTAATAAATAATTAACTAATTAAAAATTCAAAAATATATATGAAAATTATTAACACTACATATCCCGATGCAGTTTAAAATTATTTAAAAACTCATGATATTACAAAGACTCTCCTGAAAAATATCAACAGAGGGCAGTCAGACCTCACTGAGTGAATTGTTATAATATATACACATGCATAACTAAATGTCAAATGGAAACACTCAATAGTATATATATAATAAATATATATATATGCAAATACACACGGATGCAACGAAAATCATTTAATATTGAAAATCATCAGTTATGAAGGATCAAATAGAATCCTATATGATCGCAACCTCAAATAATAATAATAGACAACACTTTAGTTATACATGCTCACTTAGTTCCAAATAAATTCACTTTTTCCATTTGGACAGTAGATTGGCCCCGAGACACTAAGTCAATCAAGCTCCAACAGTATGACTATCAGTGCGATTGACCCCGAGACACTTGGTCAATCGAGCTTCAGCAATCACACTCTTAAATCACATCTCACATCAATCAAATCAATCCAATCGTAATCCATAAATAGGTTAGTAATTTAACCTAAAATCTATCGTCGTACCAGTATGTACTCAGTCCTAGTGCTACCCACTAGGTAGCATATTTTATTGATATCCTTCATTAAAATAAACTCATACATTCGTAAAATAAATGATGCATGATATTAATTTAAATGGCAATATAAACCATATATACACTAGAAATATACCTAAAATAAACTAAGTATATTTCGAGTATATATATGTCAGATAAATTCAGTTCAATTATAAAATAAACCATATATATACTTAAAAACAATTTAGGTATAAATCAAGAATAAAACATGCATTTATTTCAAAGTATACCGAAAATATACTTAAAATATACTAATCATTTACTAAAGCAGTTTATGCATAAATCATGTGATTAAAATATATATTTCTAAAACATGCAACATGAATACACGTATATATAAAATAACAACTCATAGTTGTGCGCTCCATTAGAAGGGTCCGACGGGCCTGGTCTACTAGGCCTCAGTCTCGAAGCAACTAAACAATCAATCACAATACAAAAATCATAATGAATCTAACTTAACTTTTAGAGACTCGATTTAGAATTACAAAACACGGACAGATATAGAATTAGACCTGATGTCATGTTTTACGAGAATTCTATCAAAAATTCAGCAGAACCTCCTCGGTAAAATGGACATCTCTCTACTTAAAAAGTAGAGTCGGTCCTGTAAGAAAAATACACTTCGAATATAGAGTCCTCAAAACCCCTCAGTCGGACCTCAAACTACAATTTCCATTGATTGAGGTTCACAAATTACAAGATATACACAAAATATATTAAAATTCCAAAAATACCAAAAATACCCTTTATATACCAAAATATAGAAATTTACGTATTTAAATATTAAAAATAATTACTTCACCGATATTTAGTTAAAAAGTAATACACAAAATAATGATCATGCATGGAACCATATAATTTAATAAAATAAAATAACATTAATCAATAAAATATTATTTAAATATTATTTCCCAAAATAATGAGTTTCGGGAAAATTTTTACGTAAAAATTTTTAAATAAACTTAAAAAACATTAATTATTAACAAAAGAATTAAATAATAAAAAATTTATTAACACTGTATATTCCGACAAAATATAAAAACATTTAAAACTCGGGTTAATACAATCTTTCCCCTTTATAAGAATTCATCCTCGAATTCCAAAAGAAGAAATACAAAATCAAGGAGGAAAGAGATACGGGTAAGAAGTTCGCA
This sequence comes from Mallotus nudiflorus, assembly GCA_947683625.1. NCBI lineage: Eukaryota > Viridiplantae > Streptophyta > Magnoliopsida > Malpighiales > Euphorbiaceae > Mallotus > Mallotus nudiflorus. The sequence continues at coordinate 386,658 of CANTUR010000610.1, read as the reverse complement.
TCTCAGCTTCAGTCTCCCATGTATGCTGCTCTACCCGGTTGCTGCGCCATAAAACCTTGACCATCAGAATCTGCTTCGAATGCAATTGTCAAACTTGATAGTCAATGATCGCCACAGGTTCTTCTACGAACGTTAAATCTTCATTCACTTCCACACTGTCAGGCTGCAACATGTGTGAAGGGTCTGAGACATACTTCCTTAGCATCAAGATATGAAACACTAGATGCACTTGAGACATACTCAGAGGCAAAGCCAACAGATATGCAACAGTGCCAACTCTTTCCAGAATCTCAAATGGTCCGATATATCTTGATGCTAGCTTACCCTTCCTGCCAAATTTCATAACACCCTTCATTGGAGACACCTTCAGAAATACAAAGTCTCCAACTTGGAACTCCACATCTCTGCGCCTAGGATCTGCATAGCTCTTCTACTTGCTAACTACGGTCTCTAATCTATTCCTGATTATAACGACCTTCTTTGTAGCATCTTGAACCATCTCAGGTCCAGTCAGAGCTCTTTCTCCAATTTCATCCCAACTCAAAGGGGATCTACACTTCCTTCTGTATAAAGCCTCGTATGGTACCATTCCAATACTGCTATGGTAGCTGTTATTATAAGAAAACTCTACGAGTGGCAAATGATCATCCCAGGTACCTCCCAAATCTAAAACACACATTCTCAACATATCTTCCAATTTCTAGATCGTTCTCTCTGACTGACCATCTATTTGAGGATGAAAAGCAGTACTAAAATCCAACCTAGTGCCCATCACTTCCTGTAACTTCTACCAAAAATGAGAGGTAAGCACTGAACCTCTATCTGACACAATGGACATAGGTATTCTATGAAGGCACACAATATGCTTCACATACAGCTTCTCCATTCTAGCTACAGAAAAAGTGGCTTTCACAGGCAAGAAATGTGTAGACTTAGTCAACCTGTCCACGATCACTCAAATGGAATCGTATCCATCCTTCGAACGAGGTAAACCAATCACAAAATCCATAGTTATTCTTTCCCACTTCCACTCAGGAATAGGAAGAGGCTAAAGCTTCCCAGAAGGCTTCTGATGCTCAGCTTTCACTTGTTGACACATCAAGCACTTAGCAATATAATTAGCGACATCCTTCTTTAGTCCATCCCACCAGTATAAGTCTTTGATACTGTGGTACATCTTAGTGACACCCGAATGTACGTTGTAGGCTGTAGAATGTGCTTCCTCAAGGATCTCTTCTCTCAAATTATCCACATCAGGAACACACAATCAACCACTAATCCATAAAACACCATCATCATCGAGTGTGAAATCAGTGAACTTCCCTGCTCGGACATTCTCTGTAAGCTCTTCTAGAATAGGATCTCGGCTCTAAACTGCCTTAATCCTATCTCTCAGTATAGATCGTACCTTAAAATGAGCTAACAGTCCACCTGATCTACTAATCTTTATCATCAGACCTTCATCCACTAACAGATGCAACTCCTAGATCAACAGTCTCCTCTCTACACTGATATGAGCATGACTACTTAAGGACTTCCTACTTAAGGCATCTACTACCACATTAGCCTTGCCTGGATGATATAAAATCTCATAGTCATAATCTTTCAATAGTTCCAACCATCTCCTTTGCCTCAGATTCAGATCTTTCTGTTGGAAAATGTACTTAAGCTTTTGTGATCAGTAAAAATCTCATAAGTCACCCCGTACAGATAATGTCTCTAGATCTTGAGAGAAAAGATTACTGTAACCATCTCTAGGTCATGGGTAGGATAATTCTGTTCATGCTTCTTCAACTGCCTCGAAGCATAGGCTATCACCCTACCAGTATGCATTAACACACAACCTAGGCCAACTCTAGAGGCATCACAATACACTATGAACTTGTCCATACCATTAGGCAAAGCTAACACTGGGGTTGTGGTCAACTTTTCCTTCAATAATTGAAAACTATTCTCACAAGGTTCAGACCACTCAAACCTTGCATTCTTCTGAGTCAAGCGAGTCATAGGAGTTGCAATTCTGGAAAAATCCTGTACAAACCTCCTATAGTACTTGGCTAAACCCAGAAAACTCTGAATCTCCATAACTGAAGTCGGTCTAGGTCACTTAGACACTGCCTCAATCTTCTATGGATTAACTTGGATACCTTATTTTGACACTACGTGTCCAAGAAAAGCAACACTCTCCATCCAGAAATCACACTTTGAGAATTTAGTATAAAGTTGTCTGTAGTACAGTCCTCAAGTAATATACATGTTCCTCCATACTCCTCGAATACACCAGTATATCATCAATGAAGACTACCACAAAATGATCCACATATAGTCTGAATACCCTGTTTATCAGGTCCATAAAATCTACTGGTGTGTTAGTCAAGCCAAAATACATCACTAGAAGCTCATAGTGGCCATATCGAGTGCAAAATGCCATTTTAGGAACATCAGCTTCACTAATCCGCAATTGATGATAACCCGACCTCAAATCAATCTTAGAAAAGAACTATGCACCATGTAGCTTATCAAATAAGTCATCTATCCTTAGGAGAGGATACTTGTTCTTCACTGTCACTTTGTTCAACTCTTTGTAGTCAATGCACAGTCTCAGGGTACCATCCTTCTTCTTCATAAATAGGATTGGTGCACCCCAAGGAGAAACACTGGGTCTAATGAAACCCTTATCTAACAACTCTTGCAACTGTTGCTTCAACTTTTTCAACTCTGCAGGAGCCATTCTATAGGGTGGCATAGATATAGGGGTAGTGCCTGTAACCATATCTATGCAGAACTTAATCTCTCTATGAGGTGGTAACTCAAGAAAAACATCAGGAAACTCACAGGCAATAAGAACATCTGTGAGTGACAAATTCTCCACTGAAGTATCCCTGACCATTGCCAAATATCCCTAACAGCCCTTCCTCAGCAACTTCCTAACTGTAATAGTAGATATGAGATTCTGAGGTGCTGAACTCCTATCACCCACAAACTTAAATTCTTCATCATCAGGAATTCTGAAAGTCACCTCTTTACTCCGACAATCCACTAAGGCATAGTGCTGAGATAACCAATCCATACACAGAATAACATCAAAGTCTATCACATTCAATAGAATCAAATCAGCGGATAATTCTCTACCTCCAACAAGAGCTGGACAACCAGAAAGAACAATATCAATGTCCAAAGAATCACTTATAGGAGTGGCGACAGACAAAGGAAAAGCCATCCTCGAACCTTGCCAATAAAACTTGGAAGCAAAAACAAGAGAAATGAACGAATGTGTGGCACCCAGATCAAACAAAACCCATGCATCTAGGTAAAAAATAGAAATAATACCTGCCACGACCGCATTAGATGCCTGAGCATCCTGTTGAGTGAGATGAAAGACTCTGGCATATCCTCGACCTCCTTACTAGCTGGTAGAAGCCTGGCCAACACCTCTGGCACCTCCTCTAGTACCTCCACCACAACCCTGATGGGGAACAATTTGAAATATATATATACCAAAAATATACCTAAAATAAACTAAGTATATTTCAGGTATATATACGTATAATAAATTCAATTAAATCATGTTATATACTCAAAATCAACCAATAATATGCTTAACATAATTTGAAAATAAATCACAAAGAAAATATGCATTTATTTTAAAATATACCAATAATATACTAAAAATATACCTAAGCATTTAATAAAGCAATTATGCAAAAATTTACATTTAAAACATATAATTTCTAAAACATGCAACCTAAAACAATGCATATATATCATAATAACTCACAGTTATATGCTCTTTAAGATGGGTCTGATGGGCCTTGTCCACTGGGCCTCAGTCTCAGCGCAACTAACAATAAAAACGATCATGAATCAAAACAAATATCTAACTTAGACTTCTAGAGACTCGATCTAGAATTCTAAACACAAACTGATAATTGGAATTAGACCCGATGTTACGTTTTACGAGAATTCTATCAAACATTTGGCAGAACCTCCTTTGTAAAATGGACATCTCTTTACTTAAAGAGTAAAGCCAGTCCTGCAAGAAAATACACTTCGAATAAAATTCTTACAACTCCTCTATCAAAACCCCAAACTACAAATTCCCCCGACCGAGGTCCACAATTCATAACAAAATACAATAAAATATATTAAAATCCCATAAATACCAAAAATCCCCTTTAAGTACCAAAATATAGCAATTTAAACATTAAAAACACCCAAAAGTAATTATTTCATCGATTATTACTTAAAAACCCTAATATTTATATAATATTATTAAAAATCGATATTTCTCGATAATTCACAAATATAAATAAAAAATTCATCATATAAATCCAAATTACTTAATTAGTCCAAAAATATATTAAAAATTACTAAAAATCCATTTATTTACAAAAATAGTATATTATATTTAATTAGAAAATAATTTTTGAAAAATAGTATTAATTAGTTAAAATTAGTAAATAATTTGTAAAAATCATTTTTATACCTCAAATAATTATTAAAACTAATTAAATTTAATATTCAACTAAAAGTATCACCAAATTACCAAAATACCCCTAATATATAAAAATACACATAAAATACTAAAACCATTCAAAAATTCAATAAAAATTATATAAATACTCAAAAATTATTTTCTCAACATATTATTCTCTAAAATCTACAAATACACTTAATTAACCAATTATTTCTAATTAAATATATATTTAACCTCTATTTTCAAAATTAACATAAACTAAATATAATTATAAATTAAATTCTAAAATTATATTAACCACCAAAAACACCAAAAATCTCAATTTCATAATTTATTTATTTAATTTACAAAAATTATAAAATAATAAAAAATTCACAAAAATCAAAATAAATTCTAAAAATTACACAAAAATTTTAGGATGTAGATTAAGCTAGAGGGATTAACTTTTATGAAGGGATTTCTCATGAATCACAAGTAATCAAGCTCAAAAAATTCAAGAAACCAAAAATGGCCAAAACTTAAAATCGATCACCACAGAAATCTAAGCCAAACTAAGTGAAACAGAGCTTAGAAACACACTCATTGGCAAGAAAGGAAGAGAATGGGATCGGCGGTGAGTAAAATGGTGGCTGGAATCATGAGGAATGGAGGTGGTTTCAATTTTCAGCTTCCTCGGCTTTTCAATCGTCAACGGCACCGAAGAAGGGAAGAAATGGTGGTGAAGCTGGATGGAGGAAGAGGCGAAGGTCTGGGTGGCACACTGACGGTGGCTGATCGGAGTTGTAGTGACGGTGATGGTGAGGATCGGGAGGGGGAGGAAAGAGAAGGGTAGGTTTTGTAATTTAGGTATATATATATATATATATATATATATATATATATATATATATATATACAAGCTTATAAAATACACTTAAATAATGTCATTAAATAAAATATACCAAATAATATTATTTAAAATAAGGTATATATATATATTACACAATAAATTATTAAAATACTAATCATAATATATATACCGAAACCCTAATTAACAATAAATAATAATAGTAAAACTTATTAAATGAATAAATAATCACATTTATCTTTAAAATTTATTAACACTGCATATCCTATTTTATATTAAAATAATTTAAAAACTTGGGTTATAACAGTCTTCCCCCCTTATAAGAATTCATCCTCGAATTCCAAGAAAGAGTACATAAAAATCAAGGAGGAAAGAGATACGGGTAAGAAGCTCGCATCTCAACTTCAGTCTCCCAGGTATGCTTTTATACTCTGTTGTTGCACCACAATACCTTGACTATCGAAATCTACTTCGAACACAACTATCGAACTTGATAATCAATGATCGCAACAGGTTCTTCTATGAACGTCAGGTCTTCATTCACTTCAACACTGTCGGGCTGCAACACGTGTGAAAGGTGTTATGACCCAGACTAGGAGTCATGACCGGCGCTAGGGAACGGGAATTCTTTCGAATCCGAAACCCGTAGCAAGCCTTAGAAAATAAAATAAATGCAATAATTAGATAAAAGTACAACCGAATTAAAATTTTTCTGAATCAATTTATAAAATAAATACTCTAAATCCTTTTATAAATGAATACATATTCGTACAATGTTCAAATACAAATTCTCAGAGTATTTAATATCCAAAGAAAAATAATACACTTCTAATATAATAACATTACTACTGCAGTTTCTAGAAAACAATTCAAAGTTCAGAATATACATTTGCATAAAATAGCCGGGACTAAAGAACACCGGCGAGGAACTCTAAAACTAAGGTCTGATGATATGGGATCTCCTGAAAAAAATAATGGAGGGGGGTCAGACCTCACTGAGTGAATTATTATACTATATATACATGCAAACTAAACCATAACAATCAGGCATTCTTATATATATATATATATGTATATACACGCATTTCACACAAATGTCAAATTCTATTTTTTATAAATATAATAGATGCAGAAAACATTTATTTTAATACATGAAGGATCAAATAGAACCCTATTAATCGCAACCTCAATCAATCATATCATCACTCTAGTCATATAGGCTTACTTAAATCCAAATAGATCACTTATTCCATTCTAGACAGTAGACTGGCCCTGAGACACTAAGTCAACCGAGCTCCAATAGTCTGACTGTCAGTGTGATTGGCCCCGAGACACTTGGTCAACCGAGCTCCAGCAATCACACTCCCAAATCACATCACACATCAAATAAATCAATTCCAATCAATATCCTCAAACAGGTTAGTAATATAGCCTAAATGCTATAAGCGTACCGGTATGTACTCGGTCCTAGTGCTGCCCACTAGGTAGCACGTTCTATTGATATCCTTCATTTTAAATATAAAGCATACATTCATAAAAGTAAATGATGCATGAATTTGAAATAAATTGCAACATAAACCATATATATACTAGAAATATACCAAAAATAAACCAGGTATATTTCGAGTATATATATGTCATATAAATCCAATTAAATTACAAAATAAACTAGAAATATACTTAAAAACATTTTAAACATAATTCATTAATAAAACATGCATATAGTTTAAAATATACCAATAATAAACCAAAAATAAACCAAAAATACCCTAAAAATAAACTTAAGTAATAATTAAATCATTATGCATATTTAATCAAAATAAAACATATATTTCTAAAATCATGCATCCTAAAGCATATATATATATATATATATATATAATAGTAACTCACACTTAGTGCGCTCCTCGAGATGGGTCCGATAGGCCTGGTCCACTAGGCCTCAGTCTCAATGCAATTAAACAAACAATAAATAACAGACATCAGAAATAACCTAACAGAAAATCCTAGAAACTCGATCTAGAATATTAGACACAGAATTAAAAATCAGAATTCAACCGGACATCACGTTTCACGAGAATTCTATCAAAAATCCGACAGAACCTCCCTTGTAAAAATAGATATCTCTCTACTCAAAGAGTAGAGTCGGCCCTGCAAAGAAACACACTTCGAAAACAAACACAAAAACACATCCACAACCCCTCGGTCGGACTCCAAACTATAGTCTATCGACCGAGGTTCACAATCACAGAATATTTATGAAAATACCAAAAATGCCCTCATATCATAGAAATACATTTAATAAGTAGAATTTACATAATTAACCCTAAAACACATTAAAAACAAACAAAAACTCATTTATTTAGAAAAATCATATATTATATATATAATTGAAAATAATTCACGAAAAATAGTTTTAATTAATTAAAAATACTAAATAATTTGTAGAAATCATTTTTATACCTTAAATAACTATTAAAACCAATTTAATTACATTTTTAGTCAATTTATGGTAAAATTACCAAAATACCCCTATATATGTATATATACTAAAATTACTCCAAAAATTCACTAAAAATAATATAATTGCACAAAATTAATTTTCTCAACATATTTATCAATAATATCAATAATTAAACTCAATTAACTAATTAATTTCAATTAAAAACACAATTAACCCTATTTTTCCAAAATTACATAAACTAATTAAATTCAAAATAAATACATAGAAATAAAATAATAATATTATTAAAAATAATAGTAATGAAAATGAGTTTGAGTATTTTAAATAATAAAACTCACAAATTAATTATTTCAAGTAAATAAAATATTTAGAATAAAATAAACGAATAATGTAAACAATTAATGATAATATATAGTTAAAATTTAAATTTTATTAACACTGTATATCCCAAAATAATATTATTATAATAATTTAAAATATTGGGTCATTACAATCTTCTCTCCTTATAAGAATTCATCCTCGAATTCCAAATAAAAGGACTGATACAAGAATTTACCGAGGAAAGAGATAAGAAGAAACAACTTGTATCTTAGCTTTAGCCTTCCAAGTATGCTTCTTCATGTTTACTTCGCCACCATACTTTAAACATCGAAAACTATCTCGAACATAACTAGTCGAATTTGATAATATACAATTATAACTAACTCCTTCTTAAACTTCATATCTTCGTTCATTTCTACATTATCCAGCTGCAACACGTGCGAAGGGTTCGAGTTACACTCTCTTAACATCAAGACATGGAACATTGGATGCACTTAAAAATAGATTTGGAGGCAAAGCAAACCAATATGCAATCTTACCAAGTCTCATCACACCATTCTTCAGAGACACCTTTAGAAATACAGTTCCCAATCTAAAACTCCATATCTCTGCATCTTGGATCCGCATAGCTCTTCTGCCCGCTAATTGTGGTCCCTAATCTTTTTCTAATCACAACAACTTTCTCCGCTGCATTTTGGACAATCTTAGGTCTAGTTAAGACTTTCTTTCCAATCTCTTCTCGACACAAAGAATATCACATTCCCTTCTATACAGTGCCTCATATGGTGTCATTCTAATGCTGCTATAATAGCTGTTATGATAAGCAAACTCCACAAGAGACAAATAATCATCCTAGCTACCCCCCAAATCCAGGACACACATCCTCAACATATCTTCTAGTGTCTGGATCGTCCTTTCAGACTGACCATCTGTCTGAGGATGAAAAGCAGTATTGAAGTCCAACCTAGTGCCCATCGCTTCCTATAACTTCTGCCAAAAATGAGAGGTAAACACTGAACCTCTATCTGACACAATGGACACAGGTACTCCATGAAGGCACACGATATGCTTCACATATAACTTCACCAATCTAGCTACATAATAAGTGGCTTTCACAGGCAAGAAATGTGCAGACTTCGTCAACCTATCTATAATCACCCAGATGGAATCGTATCCATCCTTAGAACAAGGTAAACCTACCAAAAAATCCATAGCTATCCTTTCCCACTTCCACTCGGGAATAGGAAGAGGCTGAAGCTTCCCAGAAGGCTTCTGATGTTCAGCTTTCACTTGTTGACACGTCAGACACTTAGCAACGTAATCAGTGACATCCTTCTTCAATCTATCCCACCAGTATAAGTCTCTAATACTGTGGTACATCTTAGTGACACCCGGATGTACGCTATAAGCTGTAGAATGTGCTTCTTCTAGGATCTCTTCTCTCAAATCATCCACATCAGGAACACACAATCTACCACTGATCCACAAGACACCATCATCATCGAGTGTGAAATCAGTGAACTTCCCTGCTCTGATACCAACTTTGTCATGACCCAAAATAGGGGCCATGACCGGCACTGGGGAACGGGAATTCTTTCGAATCCGAAACCCGTAGCAAGCCTAAAAATAAAATAAACATGCAATAATAATAACAACAGCTCTTAATGCAGCAGAAATAAAATCATAAATATAAAAATAATAATCCGTATCTCATTTTTAAATAAATCTCTTAATACAAGTTTCAGTTCAAATTCTCAAAATACATAACTCACACAAATGTAATACATAAAACCCATAATTTATCTACAACTACTACAGTGTCTAGATTATAAAATAAAACTCAAGACTCAAATAAGCAGTTTACATAAAGAAGTCAGGGCCTAAGAAATCCAGCGTACAGGCTTGCTATTGAGGTCTGAAGACGAAGACTCCCCTCTGTTGACCATTTTTCAGGAGAGTCTTCATCTTCAGACCTCAGTAGCAGGCCTGTATGTCGGATTTCTTCCACCCCGGCTTCTTTATGTAAACTGCTTATCTGAGTCTTGAGTTTTATTTTATAATCTAGACACTGCAGTAGTTGTAGATAAATTATGGGTTTTATGTATTACATTTGTGTGAGTTATGTATTTTGAGAATTTGAACTGAAACTTGTATTAAGGGATTTATTTATATATGAGATACGGATTATTATTTTTATATTTATGATTTTATTTCCGCTGCATTAAGAGCTGTTATTATTATTATTGCATGTTTATTTTATTTTTAGGCTTGCTACGGGTTCCGGATTCAAAAGAATTCTCGTTCCCTAGCGCCGGTCACGGCCCCTATTTTGGGTCGTGATAAAAGGTCTGAAATGTACTTTCTTAACATCGAGATATGAAATACCGGATGCACTTAGGACATACTCGGAGGCAAAGCCAACCAATACGCAACAGTGCAAACTCTCTTCAGAATCTCGAATGGTCCTATTATATGACACTGTTGACGTGTTTTAGATGCGAGTAGACAAGAAATTTTGCTAGATCGTGTCCCTATTCCTAGTATCAGCAGTCGCTGATTCCGCGATTTCCTCAGTAGTCAATTGCTAGTGTTGCACCCATTCCTTTTCAGTTGCCTCCAGCCCAACATTAGAGTTCTACTCAGCTTATTCCCTAGCAGGGTCATGGTAGAGGTACCAGAGGAGGCGCCAGAGGTGTTGGCCAGGCTTTTACTAGCTAGCAGGGAGGTCAAGGACATGCCAGAGTTTTCCATCTCACTCAGCAAGATGCTCAGGCATCCAATGCAGTCGTGGCAGGTATTGTTTCTCTCTGTTTCCTGGATGCATGGGTTTTGTTTGATTCGGGTACCACGCATTCATTCGTTTCTCCTATTTTTGCTTTCAAGTCTTATTAGCAGGCTTCGAGGATGGCTTTTCCTTTGTCTGTCGCCACTCCTTTAACTGATTCTTTGGACACCAGTATTGTTCTTTCTGGTTGTCTAGTTCTTGTTGGAGGTAGAGAATTATCTGCTAATTTGATTTTGTTGAATATGATGGAGTTTGATGTCATTTTGGGTATGGATTAGTTATCACAGCACTATGACATGGTGGATTGTCGAAGTAAAGAGGTGACTTTCAAAATTCCTGGTGAAGAAGAATTTAAGTTTGTGGGTGATAGGAGTTCAGCACCTCATAATCTCATTTATGCTATTATAGCTACGAAGCTGCTGAGGAAAGGTTGTCAGGGATATTTGGCATTAGTCAAGGATACTTCAGTGGAGAAGTTGTCACTCACAGATGTTCCTGTTGCCTGTAAGTTTCCTGATGATTTTTCTGAGGAGTTGCCAGGTTTACTACCTCATAGAGAGATTGAGTTCTGTATAGATGTGGTTCTAGGCACTACTCCTTTATCTATGCCACCCTATAGAATGGCTCCTGCAGAGCTGAAAGAGTTGAAGGAGCAGTTACAAGAGTTGTTGGACAAGGGTTTCATTAGACCCAGTGTTTCTCCTTGGGGTACACCAGTCCTATTTATGAAGAAGAAGGATGGTACCCTAAGACTGTGCATTGACTATAGAGAGCTGAACAAGGTGACAGTGAAAAACAAGTATCCTCTCCTGAGGATAGATGACTTGTTTGATCAACTACAGGGTGCACAGTTCTTTTCTAAGATTAATCTGAGGTTGGGTTATCATCAGTTACGGATCAGCGAAGCCGATGTTCTTAAAACGACATTTCGCACTCGATATAGTCATTATGAGTTTCTGGTGATGTCTTTTGGCTTGACTAATTCACCAACAGCTTTTATGGACCTGATGAACATGGTATTCAGACTATATGTGGATCAGTTTGTGGTAGTCTTCATCAATGATATATTAGTGTATTCGAGAAGTATGGAGGAGCATGTATAATATTTAAGGACTGTACTACAGACACTGAGAGAACATCAGCTTTATGTTAAATTCTCGAAGTGTGATTTCTAGATGGAGAGTGTTGCTTTTCTTGGACATATGGTGTCTAAAGAAGGTATCCAAGTTGATCCACAGAAGATTGAGGCAGTGTTTGAGTGGCCTAGACCGACTTCTGTTACAGAGATTCAAAGTTTTTTTGGTTTAGGCAGGTACTATAGGAGGTTTGTACAGGATTTTTCCAGAATTGCAGCTCCTATAACTCACTTGACTCAGAAGAATGTAAGATTTTAGTGGTCAGAAGCTTGTGAGCATAGTTTTCAATTACTGAAGGAGAAGTTGACTACAGCCCCGGTGTTAGCTTTACCTAATGGTGTAGACAAGTTCACAGTTTATTGTGATGCCTCTAGAGTTGGCCTAGGTTGTGTGTTGATGCAGAATGGTAGGGTGATAGCCTATGCTTCAAGGTAGTTGAAGAAGCATGAGTAGAACTATCCTACACATGACCTTGAGATGGATGCAATGATCTTTGCTCTCAAGATTTGGAGACATTATCTATACGAGGTGACTTGTGAGATTTTTACTAATCACAAGAGCCTCAAGTATATTTTCCAGCAGAGAGATCTAAATCTGAGGCAGAGAAGATGGTTGGAACTGTTGAAAGATTATGACTGTGAGATTTTATATCATCCAGGCAAGGCTAATGTGGTACCATACGCCTTGAGTAGGAAGTCCTCAGGCAGTCTTGCTCATATCAGTGTGGAGAGGAGACTGTTGATCCAGGAATTACATCTGTTAGTGGATCAAGGTCTGATGATGAACCTTAGTAGATCAAGTGGACTGTTAGCTCATTTTAGGGTGCGATCTGTACTGAGAGATAGGATTAATGCAACTTAGAGCCGAGATCCTATTCTAGAAGAGCTTGCAGAGAATGTCCGAGTAGGGAAGTTCACTGATTTCACACTCGATGATGATGGTGTTTTATGGATCAGTGGTAGATTGTGTGTTATTGATATGGATAATTTGAGAGAAGAGATCCTAGAGGAAGCACATTCTACAGCCTATAGCATACATCCGGGTGTCACTAAGATGCACCACAGTATTAGGGACTTATACTGGTGGGATGGATTGAAGAAGGATGTCGCTGATTATGTTACTAAGTGCTTAACATGTTAGTAAGTGAAAGCTGAGCATCAGAAGCCTTCTGGGAAGCTTCAGCCTCTTCCTATTCTTGAGTGGAAGTGGGAAAGGACAACTATGGATTTTGTGGTCGGTTTACCTCGTTCTAAGGATGGATACGATTCCATCTAGGTGATTATAGATAAGTTGACTAAGTCTGCACATTTCTTGCCTATGAAAGCCACTTATTCTGTAGCTAGATTGGCGAAGCTGTATGTGAAGCATATTGTGTGCCTTCATGGAGTACCTGTGTCCATTGTGTTAGACAGAGGTTCAATGCAGAAGTTACAAGAAGTAATGGGCACTAGGTTGGACTTTAGTACTGCTTTTCATCCTCAGACAGATGGTTAGTCTGAGAGGACGATCCAGACAAAGGATGTGTGTTTTGGATTTAGGAGGTAGCTGGGATCATCATTTTCCACTCATAGAGTTTACATATAATAACAGCTACCATAGCAGTATTAGAATGGCACCATACGAGGCTTTGTATTGAAGGAAGTGTAGATCCCCTCTGAGTTGGGATGAGATTGGTGAGATTGCTTTGACTGGACCTGAGATGGTTCGGGATGCTGTAAAGAAAGTTTTTGTGATCAAGTATAGACTAAAGACCATAGTTAACAGGCAGAAGAGCTATACGGATCCTAGGCACAGAGATGTAGATTTCCAAGTTGGAGACTTTGTTTTTCTAAAAGTGTCGCCGATGAAGGGTGTTATGAGATTTAGCAGAAAGGTAAGTTAGCACCGAGATATATCAGACTGTTCGAGATTCTGGAGAGAGTTAGCACTGTTTCATATCGGTTGGCTTTACCTCCGAGTATGTCTCAAGTGCATCCAGTGTTTCATATCTCGATGTTGAGGAAGTATGTCTCAGACACTTCCCACGTGTTGTAGCCCAACAGCGTGGAAGTGAATGAAGATTTGACGTTCATGGAAGAACTTGTGGCGATTGTTGACTATCAAGTTTGACATTTGTGTTCGAAGCAGATTCCAATGGTCAAGGTTTTATGGCGTAGCAATAGGGTAGAGGAGCATACGTGGGAGACTGAAGCTGAGATGCAAGCTTCTTACCTGTATCTCTTGCCTTCTTGATTTTTGTATTTCTTCTTTTTCTGAAATTCAGGGATGAATTCTTGTAAGGGGGGAAGACTGTAATGATCCGAGATTTTATATATTTTTAAACTGCATCGGGATATGCAGTATTAATAATTTTAATAAATATATTTGACTATTTAATTAATTTGTTAATTATTAAAGTTAATTTTTAATTATTTTAAGTTTCCTACGTAAAATTTTTTCGAGAATTATATTTTTGGGAAAATAAAACCTAAATAATTATTTATTTATTTACGTTAGTCCATTTTATTAAATTGCATGATTTCATGCATGGTTATGTTTTTCATATTAATATATACACATATACATGCATATATATATATATATATATATTTAACATTTTTAGGGTTTGTTATTATTTAATTATATATATATATATATATATATATATATATAACTAATCAAATTTACAAAAACTGCCATTCACCTCTAAACCTCCATTCTCGACATCCCTCTCTCCTCCATTCGCTGCCAGACGCCATTCCCCCTATGTCAGTGTGCTTGTCGGTGTGCCACCGCCTCCCTTAGCTACTCTGCCACCTCCTACCATCTTCTCTGGCGTTGTTTGGCTGAAAAATTGAGAATCAAAACCAACTCCGTTCTCCCTCATTCGGCCACCGTTCTTGATGATTCCAGTGTGGTTTTGCTCCTAGAACTCCATAGAAGTCGATTCTAAGCTCTTGGAAGCTTGAAAAATTGAATTGGTAAGGATTTAAGCTTAGTTTCAAATTTGGCCTCTTTTGCTTATTGAATTTTTTGAACTTCAATCTTGATGATTCAAGCTTAATTCCTTTACAAAAGTTGCTTCTAGTAGCTCAATCTTCATCCTGGAATTTTTGTAGAATTTTTGGAATTTATTTGATTTTTATGAAGTTTTGATTATTTTATTAATATTTTCTAATTTCGTAAATTAATTAAATAAATTATGAAATTGTGATTTATGGTGTTTGTAGAGGTTGAAATTAATTTTATAAATTAATTTATACTTAATTTTGTGATTTTTGTGTAATTATTATGATTTTATTTAGTTTAGGTGAATTTTGGAAAATTAGGTTAAATGAGTAATTTGTTAAAATTAATTAGTTAATTGAGCATAATTATTGATTTTATTGAATTATATGTTGAGAAATTAATTTTTGAGTAATTAAATAATTTTTAGTGAATTTTTGAATAACTATTGTCTATTATGTGAATTATTATATATTAGGGGTATTTTGGTAAATTGGTAGTAATTTTAGTTAAATATTAAGTTTAATTGGTTTTAATAATTATTTGAGGTATAAAAATGATTTTTACAAATTATTTACTATTTTTAACTAATTAAAACTATTTTTCGAAAAGTAGTTTCAAATTATATATAATATACTATTTTTGTAAATAAATGAGTTTTTAGTGAATTTTAATATGTTTTTGGGCTAATTATGTAATTTGGATTTATAAAATGAATTTCGGTTAATATTTATGAATTTATCGAGAATTTTTTATTTTAATAATATTTTATTAAAATTAGGGTTTTTATGTAATTATCGGTAAAATAATTATTTTTAGTGTTTAAATACCTAAATTGCTATATGTTGATATATAAAGGGTATTTTCGGTGTTTTTGGAATTTAATGTTTTCTGTGTATATGTCATGAATTGTGAACCTCGCTCAGTAGAATCGTAGTTTGGGAGTCTGACCGAGGGGTTATGTGACTATATATATACTCGAAGTGTGTTTTCTTACAGGACCAGCTCTACTTTCTGAGTAGACAGATGTTTATTTTATAGGGGAGGTTCTACCGAATTTTTGATAGAATTCTCGTAAAACATGACATCCGGTCAAATCCCTAATCCTAGTCTGTGTTCGGTATTTTAGATTGAGTCTCTAGGAATTTCGTTAGATTTATTCTAATTTTGTGTTGTCATTTATTTGTTTAGTTGTGCCGAGATCAAGGCCTAGTGGACCAGGCCCGTCGGACTCATCTCGTGGAGCATACAACTGTGAGTTGTTATTTTATATATATCTGTATTAGGATGCATGTTTTTAGAAAATGTATGTTTAAATTTTATGAATTATGCATAAATAATTTAATAAATGCTTAGGTATACTTTAGGTATATTTTAGTATATTTTTGGTATATTTTGAATTAAATACATGTTTTATCCATGATATATACTTAAATTGATTTAAGTATATATATAGTTTATTTCTGGTTTATTTTGTAATTATACTGAATTTGTTTGACATATATATACTCAAAATATGCTTGGTTTATTTTTGGTATATTTCTAGTATATATATGGTTTATATTGTCATTTTAATTAATGTCATGCATCATTTATTTTATGAATGTATGGGTTTATTTTAAATGAAGGATATCAATAGAACGTGCTACCTAGTGGGCAGCACTAGGACCGAGTATGTACCGGTACGATGGTAGAAATTAGGTTAAATTACTAACCTATTTATGGATATTGATTGGATTGATTTGATTGATGTGAGATGTGATTTAAGGGTGTGATTGCTGGAGCTCGGTTGACCAAGTGTCTCAGGACCAATCACACTGATAGTCAGACTGCTGGAGCTCGGTCGACTTAGTGTCTCGGGGCTAGTCTACTGTCCAAGTGGAACAAGTGAATTTATTTGGAATAAGTGAGCATGTATGGCTAGAGTGTTGTTTAACACTATTTAAGGTTGCAATCATTTAGGGTTCTATTTGATCCTTCATAAACGATTATTATTTTCAGTATTATATAAAATGGTTTTTGCAGCATCTGTGTGTATTTGCCTGTATATATATATTTATTATATATACTCTGTTGATTGTTTGCATTGTTATTGAGTTATGCATGTATATATATTATAACAATTCACTTAGTGAGGTCAGACTCCCCTCTGTTGATATTTTTCAGGAGAGTCTTCATCTTCAGACCTTAGTAGCAGACCTTTACGTCGGATTTCTTCCGCCCCGACCTTATTGTGTAAACTGCTTACCTGAGTTTATTTTGTATTCTAAACATTGCAGTAGTTGTTTTAGTGAGCTGTATGTATTATATATGTTTGAGATTTAAATTTCAAAAGTTGAAACCGAGAATTTGCATTGAAAGATTTTATATTTATGAGATGGATTTGTGTTATTAAATAAGTGGATGAGTTATATTATTACTTATGAGATTTTAATTTCCACTGCAAGATATTTTATTTATTTTGTTATTATTGCATGCTTTTATGTTATTTTTTAAGGCTTGCTAAGGGTTCCGGATTCGAAAGAATTCCCGTTCCCTAGCGTCGGTCATGGCCCCTGTTTTGGGTCGTGGCATACGTACACAGTCCTAGTATTGCCCACTAAAAAGCACGTTCTATCGATATCCTTAATTAAAATAAAACATACATTCGAGTAATAAAATAATGTATAAAGACATTCAAAAGGATCAAATAAACCATATATATACGAAAAATATACCTAAAATAAACTATGTATATTTCAGGTATATATATACGTAAAATAAGTTCAATTAAAGCATGAAATATACACAAAATCAACCAATAATATATTTAAACATAAATTGAATATAAATAAAAAAGAAGACATGCATTTATTTTAAAATATACCAAAAGCATACTAAAAATATACCTAAAATATACTTAAACATTCAATAAAACAATTATGCAAAATCTTACATTTAAAACATAGAATTCTAAAACATGCAACCTAAGTAATGTATATATATCATAATAACTCATAGGGATGCATTCCTCGAGACTGGTCCGATGGGCCTGGTCCGCTAGGCCTCTGTCTCGGCACAACTAAACAAATAAAATGATCACAACATTAGAATATATCTAACTTAAGATTCTAGAGACTCGATCTAGAATTCCTAAGTACAAATAGATACAGAATCAGAATTAGACCCGATGTCACATTTTATGAGAATTCTACCAAAAATTCAGCAGAACCTCCTCTGTAAAACGCACATCTCTCTACTTAAAAGTAAAGCCGGTCCTGTAAGAAAAATACTGTCATGACCTAAACTAGGAGTTATGATCGGCGCTAGGGAACGAGAATTCTTTCGAATCTGGAACCCGTAGCAAGCTTTAGAAAATAAAATCATGCAATAAATAAATAAAAAGTATGATAGAATTAAAATTTTTTGAATCAATATATAAAATAAATACTCCAAATCCTTTCATAAATAAATATATTCATACAATGTTCAGATACAACTCTCTAAGTATTAAATATCAAAACAAAATAATACACTACTACTGCAGTTTCTAGAATATAAATCAGAGTTCAAAATATACATTTACATAAAATAGCCGAGACGGAAGAACACCGACGAGGACCTCTACTACTAAGGTATGACGATATAAGATCTCCTGAAAAAAATAATTGAGGGGGGTCAGACCTCACTGAGTGAATTATTATACTATATATACATACAATCTAAACCATAACAATCAGACATTCTTATATATATATATATATACAACACACACACACACACACACTTCACACAAATGCCAAACTCTGCTTTTATAAATATAATAGATGCAGAAAACATTTATTTTAATACATGAAGGATCAAATAGAACCCTATTAATTGCAACCTCAATCAATCATATCATCACTCTAGCCATATAGGCTCACTTAAATCCAAATAGATCACTTATTCCATTATGGACAGTAGACTAGCCCTGAGACACTAAGTCAATCGAGCTCCAGCACTGACTGCTAGTGTGATTGGCCCTAAGACACTTGGTCAACTGAGCTCCAGCAATCACACTCTCAATCACATCATATCTCAATCAAATCATAATCACCATAATTAATTCCTCACTCGTACCTAAATCTATCGCACCGATATGTACACGGTCATAGTGCTGCCCACTAGGAAGCACGTTTTATTGATATCCTTCATTTAAAATAAATCATTCATATGAATAAATAAATAATGCAGAATAATAATCATAATGATAAAATAAACCATATATATACTAGAAATATACCTAAAATAAACTAAGTATATTTCGAGTGTATATATATTGGATAAATTCAAATCAATTATAATATATACCAAAAATAAAACCATATATATACCGGAAATATACCTAAAATAAAGTATATTTCAAGTATATATATATGTAAAATAAATCTAAATAAATCATGAAATATACTAAAAAAAATAAACCAATGGTATATTATAAACATGCTAAGTTTAAATCAACAATTAAACATGCATTTATTTAAGAATATACCTAAAATATACTAAAAATATACCTAAAAATATACTAAAAATATACCTAAAGTATACTAATCATTTAAATAAACACTTATAAATAAACTTACATTTAAAACATGTATATGTACTACAATATACTAAAAATAAACCTAATTATACCAAATCATATTATAATTTAAATCACTGTTAAAAGCATATAATGAAAATGAAAAATCCTAAATCATGCATTCTATATGCAATGTATATATGTATAGTATAATAACTCACAGATTCGCGCTCCATGAGATAGACTCGGCGGGCCTGGTCCGTTAGGCCTCGGTCTCAGCTCAGCTCGAAAAATAAAATAACATCAACAATTAGAATAAACTTCTAATTATACGCTTCTAGGATTACTATAGAAAGACTCAATCAAAAATTCAAAA
This sequence comes from Mallotus nudiflorus, assembly GCA_947683625.1. Classification (NCBI taxonomy): domain Eukaryota; kingdom Viridiplantae; phylum Streptophyta; class Magnoliopsida; order Malpighiales; family Euphorbiaceae; genus Mallotus; species Mallotus nudiflorus. Next base: position 366,724 of record CANTUR010000610.1, on the reverse strand, counting down.
CTAGACTCGGACCGATTATCACATTTTACGAGAAATCTATCAACATTTCGGCAGAGTCTCCTCTGTAAAACGGACATCTCCCTACAAGGGTCGATCCTGCACAGAAAAACACTTCTAAAATTACAAAACACAATACCTCGGTTGGGACTCTAAACTCCACAAATCCCCAACCGAGGTTCGCAATACACAAACAAACAATATTAAATAGTAAAATAATAAAAAAATCAAGAACCCATAAAAATATTTAAAAACCTTTATTTTCCAATTAAAACATAAAAGTTTAATTTAAATAATATTTGATAATAAAAATTCATAAATGGAATAAAATTCCCATTTTACAATTAAATTAACATAAATTGCAAATAACATTTAAAATCACAATTTATCATCACAAAAATAATAAAACACACATTTAATCTCAAAATAACAAATACACTTATTATTTACACAATATTCTCAAAATTATCACAATTTAACTAATAAGATCTCAAATAGTATATAATATTAATAAAAATTCAATTTTACAATTATTCAACATAACATAATAAAGTTCACATTTAATTGCTTAAATAGTTTAATTATATAATAAAATTAGTTTAAAACCCATTTTATTTCCAAAATAATATATAATATATTATTTGAAAACAATTTTTGAAAAATAGTATTAATTAGTTAAAAATAGTAATTAATTTGTAAAAATCATTTTAATACCTTAAATAATTATAAAATCAACTAAACATAATATTTAACTATAATTAACATAAAATTACACATTTATCCCTATAATATAAAATATCCAATATACTAAATAATTTCCTCAAAAATTATATAAAATCATTAAAATTATTTAATCATCATATAATATACTAATATCAACCAAAACACTTATTTAACCAATAATTTCTATAAAAATACATATTTAATCTAATAATTCTAAAATACACATAAATTGTATAAAATTCCATAAAAATTATATAAATTCATAAAAATTATTTAATCAATAAATAACATTTTAATATCAACTCAAGCACACAATTAAACTTTAAATTCAACCAAAATACTCATTTAACTCAATTATCCAATATTTACATAAACTAAAAATATTCATAAAAATTATATAATAATCCCAAAAATTAATTTCTCAACACCAAAATTAATAAAAATATATAATAAAAATAATTTAACCAAATTCATAATTTATATAATTTATTTTCGAAAATTCACTAAATATTAATAAAATATTCAAAATAATTTAGAAAAATAAACAAAAAATATATATGAGTAGATTGAGATGCATACTTCAACATTTCCAAAAGAAATAATCAATAAACAATCAAACTCAACCTTAAAAAAAATAAAAACCAAAATAGACATAAACTATAATTGAAGAAAACTCATAATCTCGACGTCGTGAGCTTGAACCGACTTGAGAATCGAGACGTACATACCATAAGGAGTCTAACACGCCCAAGAACTTGATCTAAAATCACCAAAAAAATTTCAGTGCTAAGTAACTACCCATGATTTCTTGCAAAAATCCGACAACCGGAGCTCTCTGGAGGCTATGAGAAGGAAGAGGAGGAAAGTAATATCCCGTGTTTTTAAATATTTTAATACTGCATCGGGATATGCAGTGTTAATAATTTTTGTATATATTTATGATATATTATGAGTTGTTATTTAATTAAAATTTATTTTTATTTATTTTATGTTATTTTAAGCACTTTACGTAAAATTTTCCCGGGACTTGCATTTCCGGGGAAATTGACACGTAAATTATTTATTATTAATTATTTTAAATAGATTTTCATATTTGCATGAACTCATATGTATTTTTAAAGTACTAAATAAAGTGTATATATGTGTGTATTTATTTAAATTAAACTAGGGTTTAATTAATTACCCTAATATTTTTATTATTTATTAATTATTAATTAGTTTTAATATTATTTGATTATTTTTTTAGTGTATAAATTATTAAAATATTAAATTATATGTGTGTGGTGTATATTTAATGTGTGTGAGTTTATATTATTTTAATATATAGTGTAAATGTATATATATATGCATATATATTTAATATTTAACAAAAAAAATAAAGTTTGATTTAATTACGATTTTGCCATTCATCCTCCTCCTTCTTCCCTGATTGCCTCCATCGCCGTTCCGCCGCCTGACATCCCATTTTCTCACCGTCGGTGTGCCGTATGGTGTGCCACCTCCTTCCTCAGCCTTCTCCGCCACCTGCTGCAGCTGTTTCCGGCGTCGGGAAGCTCGTTTTGGCCAGAGAAGCTGAAACTCTTCTCACTGTCGTTCACAGCGTTTTCGGCCACCATTTTTGACACCGCTGATCTCTTTATTCTTCTTGAGCTCTAGTGAGTGTGATTCCAAGCTTTGTTTCACTTAAAATGGTCTAGATTTGCCTAGGTTTCAATTTTTGCAATTCGGCCATTTTAGGGTTGTTGATTTTTTTGAACTTTTAATTGATTGATTAATGAAAAATTACTTCACAAATGTTGATCCTAGTAGCTTAATCTACATGTGTGAATTTTTGTAGAATTTTTGGAATTTATTTTGATTTTTGGGTATTTTTTATTATTTTATTATTATTTTCTAATTTTCAAAAATTAATTAATTAAATGATGAAATTGTGTTTTATGATAAATATAGGTGTTTAAATGAATTACAGAAATTTATTTGGAATTTTTATGAATTTCTATGTATTTATTTTGAATTTAATTAGTTTATGTAATTTTGAGAAAATAGGGTTAATTGTGTTTTTAATTGAAATTAATTAGTTAATTGAGTTTAATTATTAATATTATTGATAAATATGTTGAGAAAATTAATTTTTTGCAATTATATTATTTTTGGTGAATTTTTGGAGTAATTTTAGTATATTTATATATATAGGGGTATTTTGGTAATTTTACCCTAAATTGGCTAAAAACGTAATTAAATTGGTTTTAATAGTTATTTAAGGTATAAAAATGATTTCTAAAAATTATTTAGCATTTTAAACTAATTAAAACTATTTTTCGTAAATTATTTTCAATTATATATATAACATACGATTTTTCTAATAAAATGAGTTTTTATCGATTTTTACTGTGTTTTAGGGTTAATTATGTAAATTATACTTATAAAATGTATTTTTAGTATACAAGGGTATTTTTGGTATTTTGTGAATATTCAGTGAATTGTGGACCTCGGTCGGTGAACTATAGCTTGGAGTTCGACCGAGGGGTTATGATTTTGATTATGTGTCTATTTTTTGAAGTGTGTTTCTTTGTAGGGCCGGCTCTACTCTTTGAGTAGAGAGATGTCCATTTTACTGGGGAGGTTCTGCCGGATTTTCGATAGAATTCTCGTAAAACGTGATGTCCGATCGAATTTTGATTTAATTCTGTGTCTAGTAATATAGATCGAGTCTTTAGATCTTCTGTTAGATTTATTCTGATTCTTATCGTTATCTATTTGTTTAGTTGCACTGAGACCGAGGCCTAGTGGACCAGACCCATCGGACCCATCTTGAGGAGCGCACTAATTGTGAGTTACTATTCTATATATATATATATGCTTTAGGGTGCATGATTTAGAAATGTATATTTTATTTTGATTAATTATGCATAAATAATTCAGTTAGTATTTAAGTTTATTTTTAGTTTACTTTTGGTTTATTTTTGGTTTATTATTGGTATATTTTAAACTATATGCATGTTTTATTAACGAATTATTTTTAAAATGTTTTCAAATACATTTCTAGTTTACTTTATAATTTAATTGGATTTATTTAACGTATATATACTCGAAATATACCTGGTTTACTTTTGGTATATTTCTAATATATATATGGTTATTGTTGTTATTATATTTAAATTCATGCATCATTTATTTTTATGAATGTATGCTTTATATTTCAATGAAGGATACCAATAGAACATACTACCTAGTGGGCAGCACTAGGACCGAGTACGTACCAGTATGCTTATATCATTTAGGTTATATTACTAACCATTTGTGGATATTGATTGGATATGATTATTTGATGTGTGATATGATTTGGGAGTGTGATTGCTGGAGCTCGGTTGACCAAGTGTCTCGGGGCCAATCACACTGACAGTCAGACTGCTGGAGCTCGATCGACTTAGTGTCTCGGGGCCAGTCTACTATCTAAATGGAATAAGTGAATATTTGGAATAAGTGAGCCTGTATGGCTAGAGTGTTGTCTAACACTGTTTTGAGGTTGCGATTTTCTAGGGTTCTATTTGATCCTTTATAAATAGTGATTTTCAATAAAAATATATAAAATAATTTTTATTGCATCTGTGTGTATTTGCTTGTATACATACATATTATATATACTTTTGACTGTGTGCATTGACATTTAGTATGCATGTACATATATTATAGTAATTCACTCAGTGAGGTCTGACTCCCCTTCGTTGACTATTTTTTTCAGGAGAGTCATCTTCCTTAGACCTCAGTAGCAGGCCTGTACGTTGGATTTCTTTTGCCTCAGCTTCTTTATGTAAACTGCTCACCTGAGTTCTATATATATTTTTTTATAATCTAGACACTGCAGTAGTTATGGTTGACTATGAGATTATTATATTATATTTGTATAAGTTATGTATTCTAAGAATTTGAACTGAAACTTGTATTAAAGTTTATTTATATATATGAGATGAGGATTTGATTTAATTTCATCTGGTGTAAATATTATTTTGATATTTATGATTTTATTCCGCTGCAAATTATGTTATTATTAGTATTGCATGTTTTATTTATTTTTAGGCTTGCTACGAGTTCCGGGTTCGAAAGAATTCCCGTTCCCTAGTGCCGGTCATGGCCCCTATTTTGAGTTGTGACAGTGGGGAGCTTGGTGGTGGTCCGTGGTGGCTGACGGCATGCTAGTGAAGCTTTGGGAGTCGGCAATGGCGGAAGGCAAGAGAAGAAGAAGAAGAAGAAGAAGAAAAGAAAAAGAAAAGAAGAAAAAAAAATATTGACCCGTAGTAATGCTTTTGACTATTTATATATATATATATATATATATATATATATATATAATAACCACTTGTCACAATCACACACACATACATATATATATATATACAACACATGGACCAAATACACACATGCACATGTTATTAACACAATATAATAATAATAATAATAATAATAATAATAATAATAATATTATTATTATTATTATTATTATTATTATTATTATTATTATTATCATCATCATCATCATCATCATCATCATCATCATCATCATCATCATCACATGCATAATAGCAATAAAATGATAATACTACTAACAATAATAATAACAACAATAAAAATAATAATAATAATACCAATAAAATAATAACACTAATAATATTAAAAATAATAGAAATAAAATAATAGTAATAATAATACTATTAAAAATAATAGTAATGAAAATGAGTTTGAGTATTTTAAATAATAAAACTCACGAATTAATTATTTCACGTAAATAAAACATTTAGAATAAAATAAATGAATAATGTAAACAATTAATGATAATATATAGTTAAAATTTAAATTTTATTAACACTGTATATCCCAAAATAATATTATTACAATAATTTAAAATATTGTAATATCCTGAGTTTTTAAATAATTTTAAACTGCATCGGGATATGCAGTGTTAATAATTTTTATATATATTTATGATTATTTTCATATGTTTGATAATTATTAAGTTATTTTAATTATTCTTAATTATTTTAAGTTCTTCATGTAAAAATTTCTCGGGAATGTTATTTTTGGGGAAATTAAAATGTGAATAATTTAATATTAATTATTTTAAATAGTTTTACTAAATTGCATGAGTTCATGCATTATTTTAATTGTTGCACTAAAATATATACATATACATGCATATATATACATATATTTAATAATTTTAGGGTTTATTAATTATTTTTAATTATGTATGTATATATTATATAGTTGTTATTTTAATTAACATGTGTATATGTATATATATTAATTATTTTAAATTATGTGGTGTAGAATTTTTGGTGAATATAAAATTATATATATATATATATATATATATATATATATATATATATATATATATATATAACTTCTTCAAATTTACGAATTTTGCCCCAGACCCTTCTCCCTCACGTCCGGTTGTCTTCTTCCCTTCCCCTCATTGCACGACTTCGTTCATTGCCATTCAGTGTGCTTGCCAGACATCCATCGCCTTCCTCCAACTGCTTAGCCCCTCCTTCCACCCTCTCTGGCGCCGGTGAATGCAGCAACAACCCGAGAAGCTAAAAATTGACCCTAGCTCTGATCGACGTGATTCCAGTCACCAAACTCGACGCCACTAGTCTCTATCTTCTTCTTGAGCTCCGGTGAGTGTGATTCCAAGATTTTTTTCACTTAAAATGGCCTAGAATTTCCTAGGTTTTGATTTTCCATTTTCGGCCATTTAGGGTTCTCAAATTTTTTGAGCTTCAATTTGATTGATTCAAGCAAAATCCCTTCACAAACTTTGATCCTTGTAGCTTAATCTACATGTGATAATTTTTGTGGAATTTTTGGGAATTATTTTGATTTTTGTGAATTTTTTATTATTTCATTATTATTTTCTAATTTTTGCAAATTAATTAATTAAATTATGAAATTGTGTTTTAGGGTAATTATAGGTGTTGAAATTCATTTTATAAATTTATTTGTAATTTTTGTGAATTTTATATAATTATTTTAAAATTTATTAAGTTTATGTAATTTTGCAAAATTAGGTTAATTATGTGTTTAATTGAAATTAATTGATAAATTGAGTATATTTATTGATATTATTGAATTATATATTGAGAAAATTAATTTTGAGTAATTATATTATTTTTGGTGAATTTTTGATTAATTTTAGTAAATTTATATATATATGGGTATTTTGGTATTTTAACACTAAATAGGTTAAAAATGTAATTAGATTGGTTTTATTAGTTATTTAAGGTATAAAAATGATTTCTAAAAATTATTTAGTATTTTTAACTAATTAAAACTATTTTTCATAAATTATTTTCAAATTATATATATAATATACAATTTTTCTAAATAAATGAGTTTTTATCCGTTTTAATGTGTTTTAGGGTTAATTATGTAAATTGGATTGATAAAATGTGTTTTATTATAAAAGGGAATTTTTGGTATTTTTGTAATTGTTCTATGAATTATGGACCTCGGTCGGTAAATTGTAGTTTGGAGTCTGATCGAGGGATTGTGGTTGTAAATATTGTGTTATTTCGAAGTGTGTTTCTTTGCAGGATTGGATCTACTCTTTAAGTAGAGAGATGTCCATTTTACAGGTGAGGTTCTGTCGGGTTTTCAGTAGAATTCTCATAAAAATTGATGTCCGATCGAATTTTGATTCTAATTCTGTGTCTAGTATTCTAGATAGAGTTTCTAGGATTTTTCATTAGATTTATTCTGATTTTTGTTGTTGTTTGTTTGTCTAGTTACGCCGAGATTGAGGCCTAATGGACCAGGCCCGTCGGACCCATCTCGAGTAGCGCAATAACAATAAGTTGTTATTATATATATATATATATATATATATATATATATATATATATATGTTTTAGGGTGCATGTTTTAGAAATGTATGGGTTATTTTGATAAAATAAGCATAAATGATTTAATGAGTAATTAGGTTTATTTTTGGTATATTTTAATATATTCTAAATTATATGCATGTTTTATCAAACATTTATACTTAAAATGTTTTTAAATATATTTCTAGTTTATTTTGCAACTATATTGGATTTATTCGACGTATATATACTCAAAATATACCTGGTTTATTTTTGGTATATTTCTAGTATATATATGGTTTATGCTGTTATTTATTTTGAATTCATGCATCATTTATTTATGAATGTATGTTTTATTTAATAATGAAGGATATCAATAGAACGTGCTACCTAGTGGGCAGCACTAGGACTGAGTACGTACCAGTACGCCGATAGCATTTAGGCTATATTACTAACCTATTTATGGATATTGATTGGATTGAATTGATTTGATGTGAGATGTGATTTGGGAGTGTGATTGCTGGAGCTCAGTTGACTAAGTGTCTCGAGGCCAATCACACTGACAATCAGACTGCTGGAGCTTGGTTGACTTAGTGTCTTGGGGCCAGTCTACTATCCAAATGGAACAAGTGAATATATTTGGAATAAGTGAGCCTGTATGGCTAGAGTGTTGTTTAACACAGTTTGAGGTTACGATTTTCTAGGGTTCTATTTGATCCTTCATAAACGGTGATTTTCAATAAAAATATATAAAATGATTTTGCTGCATTTGTGTGTATTTTCCTATATATATATTTATTATATATACTATTGATTGTGTGCATTGCCATTTAGTATGCATGTATATATATTATAACAATTCACTCAGTGAGGTCTGACTCCCCTCCGTTGACTATTTTTCAGGAGAGTCATTGTCTTCAAACCTCAGTAGTAGACTCATACGCCAAATTTCTTCCGCCCCGGCTTCATTATGTAAACTGCTTGTCTGAGTTTTATTTTATAATCTAGACACTGCAGTAGTTGTATATAGTTATGGAGTTTATGTATTTATTTGTGTGAGTTATGTATTTTAAATATTTGAATTGGATTTGTATTAAAAGTTTATTTATATGAGATGAGTTGTTCGATTTAATTTCATTTGGTAGATTATTATTTTAATATTTATGATTTTATTTCTGCTACTGAATATATTATTTATGTTATTATTATTATTGCATGTTTTAATTTATTTTAAGGCTCACTACGGGTTCCAGATTTGAAAGAATTCCCGTTCCCTAGTGCCAGTCATGGACCCTATTTTGGGTCGTGACAAATATTGGGTCATTACAATCTTCTCTCCTTATAAGAATTCGTCCTCGAATTCCAAATAAAAAGACAGATACAAGAATTTATCGAGGAAAGAGATAAGGATAAATAACTTGCATCTTAGCTTCAGTCTTCCAAGTACGCTCCTTCATGTTGTTACTTCGCCATAACACTTTAAACATCGAAAACTATTTTGAATGTAACTATCAAATTTAATAATATACAATCGTAACTAATTCCTTCTTGAACTTCAGATTTTTGTTCATTTCTACATTGTCCAGCTGCAACATGTGCGAAGGGTTTGAGTTACACTCTCTCAACATCGAGACATGGAACACTGGATGCACTTGAAATAGATTTGGAGGCAAAGCCAACCAATATGCAATCTTACCAAGTCTCATCACACCATTATTCGGAGATGCCTTCGGAAATACAGTTCCTAATCTGAAACTCCATATCTCTGCATCTTGGATCCACGTAGCTCTTCAGCCTGCTAATTGTGGTCTCTAATCTTTTTTTGATCATAATAACTTTCTTCGCTGCATTCTGGACAATCTCAGGTCTAGTTTAAGACTTTCTTTCCAATCTATTCTCAACAGAAAGAAGATCACATTTCCTTCTATACAGTGCCTCATATGGTGTCATTCCAATGCTGGTATAATAGCTGTTATGATAAGCGAACTCCACAAGCGATAAATAATCATCCCAGCTACCTTCCAGATCCAAAACACACATCTCCAATATATCTTCCAGTGTCTGGATCATTCTCTCAGATTGACCATCTGTCTAAGGATGAAAAGCAGTACTGAAATCCAACCAGGTGTGCCTATCGCTTCTAGCAACTTTTGTCAAAATCAAGAGGTAAACTGTCACAACCCAAAACAAGGGCTATGACCGACGCTAGGGAACGAGAATTTTTTTGAATCCGGAACCCGTAGCAAGCCTATAAAATAAAATAAAAGCATGCAATAATAATAAAAATAATAAAATATCTTGCAGTGGAAATTAAAATCTCATAAGTAAAATAATAATCCACCAACTCATTTGATAGCATAAAATCCATCTCAATACAAATTCTAGTTTCATTCCTTTAAAATTTAAATCTCATAAATATATAAAACATACATCCCATAACCTAACTACTGCAGTGTCTATAATACAAAATAAAATCAAGTAAGCAGTTTACATAGTAGAGCCGGGGCAGAAGAAATCTGGCGTAGAGGTCTGCTATTGAGGTATAAGGATGAAGACTCTCCTAAAAAATAATCAACGGAGGGGAGTCAGACCTCACTAAGTGAATTGTTATAATATATATACATGCATAACTAAATGACAAATGCACACATTCAATAGTATATTTAATAAATATATATACAGGCAAATACACACAGATGCATAAAAAATCATTTTATACAATACTGAAAATAATATCAGTTTATGAAGGATCAAATAGAACCCTAAATGATAGCAACCTTAAACAATGTTAGAAAACATTCTAGCCATACAAGCTCACTTATTCCAAATAAATTCACTTGTTCCATTTGAACAGTAGACTGGCCCCCGAGACACTAAGTCAACCGAGCTCCAGTAGTCTGACTGTTAGTGTGATTGGCCCCGAGACACTTGGTCAACCGAGCTCCAGCAATCACACTCTCAAATCACATCACACATCAATCAAACCAATCCAATCATAATCCATAATTAGGTTAGTAATTTAACCTAATTTCTATCATCGTATCGGTACATACTCGGTCCTAGTGCTGCCCACTAGGTAACACGTTCTATTGATATCCTTCATTCAAAATAAATCCATTCATTCATGAAATAAATGATGCATAACTTTAATTAAAATAACAATATAAACCATACATATACTAGAAATATACAAAAAATAAACCAAGTATATTTCGAGTATTTATACGTTAAATAAATTTAATTTAATTATAAAATAAACTAGAAATAAACTATATATATAATTAAAAACATTTTAAGTGTTATTCAATAATAAAACATGCATTTAATTTAAAATATACCAAAAATATACCTAAAATATACCTAAGCAATTATTAAACCATTTATGCATATTTTATAAAATTTAAACATACATTTCTAAAACATGCAATCCTAAAACATGTATATAAAATAACAACTCACAGTTGTGCGCTCCACGAGATGGGTCGGACGGGCCTGGTCCATTAGGCCTCGGTCTCGGCACAACTAAACAAATAAATAACAACACAAAATTAGAATAAATCTAACGAAATTCTAGAGACTCGATCTAAAACACTAGACAAAGATTAGGAATAGGGATTTGACCGAATGTCACGTTTTACGAGAATTTTATCAAAAATTCGGCAAAACCTCCCTTATAAAACGAACATCTCTTTACTCAAAAAGTAGAGTCGATCCTACAAGAAAACACAAGTCGAGTATAAATAGTCACATAACTCCTCGGTCGGACTCCCAAACTATAATTCTGCAGACCGAGGTTCACAATTCACGAGATATGCACATAATACATTTAAATTCCAAAAATACACTTTAATAATCAAAATTTAGCAAATTAGATATTTAAAACACTGAAAATAATTATTTTACCAATAATTACATAAAAACCCTAATTTTAATAAAATATTATTAAAAATCCATAATTCTTGATAAATTCACAAATATTAACCGAAACTCATTTTATAAATCCAAATTACATAATTAGCCCAAAAACTTATTAAAAACTCATTTATTTACAAAAATAGTATATTATACATAATTTGAAAATAATTTTTGAAGAATAGTTTTAATTAGTTAAAAATGCTAAATAATTTGTAAAAATCATTTTTATACCTCAAATAATTATTAAAACCAATTTAACTTAATTTTCAACCAATTTATTATCAAATTACCAAAATACCCCTAATTATATATAATTCACATAATATACTATAATTATTCAAAAATTCACTAAAAATTATACAATTGCTCAAAAATTAATTTCTCAACATATAATTCAATAAAATCAATAATTATACTCAATTAACCCATTAATTTTAACAAAATGCTCATTTAACCTAATTTTCTAAAAATCACCTAAACTAAATAAATTCATAATAATTATACAAAAATCACAAAAATTAAAAATAAATTCACAAATTCACAATTTATTTAATTAACTTACAAAAATTAGAACATATTAATAAAATAATAAAAAATTCACAAAAATAAAAATAAATTCCAAAAATTCGACAAAAATTAAAAGATGTAGATTGAGCTACTAGGAACAATCTTTGTGAAGGAAGTAAGCTTGAATCATTAGAATCAAAGTTCAAAAAATTAAAGAACTCAAAATGGCCAAAAATGAAAATTGATCACCAAAGAAAATCTAGACCAAATCAAGTAAAACCAAGCTTAGAAATGCACTCGCTGGAGCTCAACAAAGAGATAGAGACTGGTGGCGTCTAATTTGGTAGCCAAAAACACGGTGAACAGAGATGAGTTTGACTTTCGGCTTCTCGGGTTAAAAATGGTCAAAACTCGCTGGAAATGGAAACAACAGGTGGCGGAAGGAGCTAGAGAGGGTGGTGGCACACTAATAATAAGGAAGGAGTTGGCAGCGGTGGAAATGGAGGTGGGGGGCATTGGAGAAGAAGAAGAAGAGGGCATGGCACAAAACGTAAATAAGGTAAACTTTATATATATATATATATATATATATATATATATATATATATATATATATATATATATTGTAAGCACCCAATTTCGGGATGCAATTGTGCACAATTGCGGCGTAAGCCCCTATGATGAAATTTATTCAAAAATTAAACTTCGTTGTTGATTTTTTGGACTTTGGGGACTAAATTGTAACTTTTTTTAGGATTTGATTGCAAATAAGTCATTTTTAGGGGTCTTTTAGTAATTAAAAGTTAAAAAAAAAATTTAGATCAGCATTGGTGTAATGCCGATCGGCATTATACAATGTTGGTCGGCATTGCACAGTACCGATGCGTAATAATTCCATTTTTTGATTTTTTCGCGTTTTTTTCCTTATTTTTGTTAATTTTTTCAGTATTTTAATTGGTTAAAAAATTCAAATTTTATCCTTGATTATCTGAAGTTTTTTTAAAATGCAGAAGGCTTTTTGTTTTTAAATCAAAACAAATGCTATTTGGTCATCAGTCCATTCCTCCTTTAGAGGAAGTTCAGTACGCGAAGACTCTGCATTTAAAAGCAGAGTCTGCATGTGTGCGTGCATGAGAGAGGAGATTTTTTGGAGAGGTTTTTTGTTGGGGGGAAACCTTTTTTTTCTTCTAGTTTTCGAAAGGATTTTTCTTTATGGAGGAGATTTTTTTGAGAGGTTTGGCTGGGGGGAACTTTTTCCTTCTGGTTTTTGAAAGGATTTTTCTTTCTGGAGAGGTTTTACAAAAAAAAAATGCAGAAACCCTACTTAAAAGCAATCAAGTCCGAGTCCAGAGTCAACAAACAATTTAATTTCAATGGTGAAAATCCTAATCTAAAGGGCCAAAAAATAGCATATGCAAAGCATCTAAATCTCCAGTGATATTTTTCTATTTCATTTTCACTCTTTTCTATTGTTTTCTTTTTGTGATTTTTCTTTTATTCTGTTATTCTTTTTTATTATTTAATTTCATTACTAATCTGATTACTTGTTTTTTTTTTTTATGTGTGCATGTGGATTAAAGAGGATACCGCCTATATTTGAATTGAACGGAAGGTCCATGAAATGCCATGGATGAACTTGTATTATTTTCTTAGGATTTTTTTTATTTATTATTTTTTCCATTTTTGATGTTCTGTATAGTTATTTTAAATTTTGGGTGTATAATTTTAATTTTTTACGTAGTTTGTAATAGTCCCAATAGTGGGAATAGTAAATTTTCATTTTCTGTATTTTAAAATTGATTAGTAATTAGGTTCAATTGGGTAAAAAAAATAAATTAAAATCAATGGTGGCAGTAGCTTAAATTAGGGTTTGTATATAATTAAATTAGGTTTTTTTTAGAAAATCACTATAATGTTTATTTGATTTTTTTTTGTGTTTTATTTATTTTGGGCTTATTTTTTTTTTTAATGTTTTTGGGCCCCAAGCCCACGTTTAGGTCTAACCCACTAAATAAATAGGTTTAAAAATGGTTTAGAACTTTAAACAATTAAAATCAACTTAGGCCTATTAGGTTAATTAGATTTTAGGCCTGCTTAGTTAATTAAAATTGTTTGGACTTAGCTCAGCCTATTTAATTGTATATCTTTTAAAATAAATAGACCTAAGCCCACATTTCATTTAAAAATAAAACTAGATTAAGACTTAGGGCCACTAATTTAATTTTTTCTTTAAAATTGAATAGACTTAAGCTCTTATCTTAGAAAGACTAAAAAATATAGAATAAGGCTCATTAATTAATAAAATGTAGGCCCACTTTTTCTATTTCACTTGTAAATAAAATGTAGATTTAGCTAACTTATTTAATAAAATTAACATAGTTTAGACTTAGGGATAACGCGATCTTGAGTGCATTTTTTACTTGTAATTTTATTGACTTTTTGACTTTTTGGGTAGATGGATGTTAATTAGGGTTTAATAAAATTGCATGTAATTAGAGGATGAAATAATCATTTATAAAATCATTCTAAATGAACACGAGACTAAGAGAAGTTAGTATTCCGTATCCAGAATCTCCTAGTTGTGGTGTTAATTTTCTTTTAGAGAATCGAGTACCACCAATCAAATTGTCCTAGTTATTACCCTGGGTGGCGACTCCTCATCTCCATGCCATGTTTTTACGACAGTGGTTAGTGTGTTCTCTAAGGCTCTGAGCCTAAACAATGTCGTAGTTAATAAAATCTTGGACGTGCGCTAAACCCTGCCGTCTACAGTGGCGACTCCACTGGGGATAAGAGATACTGATTCTACTTATGTTCTTTAGAATTGTTTTATCGATTATTATTTCATTCTTGCATTCATTCTACATGTCCCTACTAAACCGATGGCGTTGGTTTATGATTCCATGATTCCACTAGCTTCATAGGGTTATAGATTGGCTAACCATCACTCTTAGCCTTAACTCGGTTCAAGAGAGATTACCGGGCTCATCTGACCAGAGTCTATAACCTAAGTCCCTAAGGGGGGGTAATCTTCTCTCGAGTTGGTAAAGGATGCTGGGCCCCTCTGACCTTGGCATGTAACTCAAAGTTCATAATGGAGAGCATCTTGTTAAGGGAACCTTAACTTTTCATCGGACCCTAACCACATATAATGGCATAGTTACTTCCCCTAGGATCTTCACCTAAAGTGCTTGTTTGTTTGAATTGCCATAAGGTATTTCTATTTATAAAAGCCCAGACCTATACCTTTGAAGCTCATTCAGGCTAATAAGGATTAGGCTAGACCTTTATATTTAGAAATGCTGCTTCTATGCTTTTTTCTTTTAAGAGAGATTTGAAATCCGCGTCGGCTCTTAATATCCCCTGTTGATATGAAGGCCAAGATAAAAAATCCTAGGAAAAGAAACTCGCCATTGAACACGTGTGTGGGACGAATAAGGTTGGAAGGCTTATGCTTGCATGTTGCTTCTTGATTGCTTCTTGCTACTTGCTACTTGCTAAGTGCTTGCCTGCTACTTGTTGCATAGCGCATGCATCATGCATACATGCAGTCCATGCATCATACTAATACCTTGTTTTGTAGCCATCATAGATTCATCCGGGTCTTCTCATATATAGGGATGAAGAGGTGGCAGATTGACCAGAGTTGATTTAAATCCGAAGTCCATAGCTCAAGACATTCTTCATAAATTGGAAAGATTGGAGGGGAGTCTAATTAACCCACTATTCCTAGAAGCTGAATCAGCTCAGACTGAACATACTGAAATGGAACAACAAAAACAGATGTGGACCTTAGAGGAAATTAAGGGAGCTTTGATGGATGACATGAGAGCTATGATGCAAGATGAGCTGAGATAGGCTTTGGTTGGACTAGTGCAACCTGTTGTTGCATAACCACCTGCTTCTACTATTGAACAGCCACCTGTTGTAGGAGCTCCACCTGTTTTTGTAGCTCCTCCACCTACTGCTAACAATACTGGGGGGCAACCTGCTCCTAGAAATGTGCCTACTACTTATGTGAGAATGGAAGATGTTGAAAACTACATGGTAGAAAAGGCGAAGAGAGAGTCACTTGAATTGGTTCAAGACCTTGAGTCTAAGTAGATGCAAGCATTGACTTAGAAAATGTCCAAGATGGAAGAGCTGATTAAAGGACAAGGAATGGGATATTCTTTTGACTTTGATGATATGGTGTAAATGGAGGAAGATAAGCTACCTGAAAAATTCAAAATGCCTCAACTACAGAAGTTTGATGGGAGAGGAGATCCAAGGATTCATTTAAGTCAATACACCACAACCATGAGCACTACTAAAGCACCATTGTCAGTAGTTGCTAGGTTATTTATGTTGTCCCTGGAAGGAATGGCTGTGAACTAGTACTATGGGTTAGAAAAGTCTGTTAGAGCTAACTGGAAGGAACTATGTACTACATTCTTGAAGCAATATGATTATAACACTCGATTAGAAGTGTCAATTAGGGATTTAGAGTTGACTAAATAGAAATCAAATGAGTCCTTTTCTGATTTCTTAACTCTTTTCATGAATAAAGCAAGGATGATGAAAAACAAGTTTGCTGAGAAGGATCAACTTAGAATGATAGTCCATAATATGTCACCTAATTTGGTTGAGAGGCTACAGATGATGAATCCCAAAACCTTTGTGGATTTGTATGATAATGGGTTACAAGCTGAGGAAATTGAGAGTGAGAAAAAGAAAATTATTAAAGGCACAGGAACGCGAAACTACCCAACTGGGGGCATAAAATAAGGAAGTACTAGCCGAGCTGTAGAAGTGCATGCAGTTCAGCAACCTCGAAGGTTCTCCAACTTCAACCAACCACTTCCCAAAGTCCTAGAGAGGCTAATCCAAAAAGGCCTACTCTGACCTTTAACCTTTTCCAAACCCCCGAATCCAAATCTCCCTGGCTATGATCCAAACAATTACTATAAATTCCACCAAGCTACTGGCCATCCCATAGACAATTGTATTCACTTGAAACATGAGATCCAAAACCTGATAGACTCCAGAAAAATCACCGACCTTGAAAAATCCAACTCTAACCCAAACACCAGAAACAACCCTTTCCCAAACTACCAAAACGTTCCACCACTAACCACTATGATGATCAACTCAGGAGTTAGTGAGGAAGAAGTGCTAAGCTCCTTTGAGGACCTAAACCCTATACCCAATGGAGAACCTTTTAGACAGCCACAGAGAGGAGTGGAAGATTAGTTGGGCCAGCCCTCAGGCAAGTTTGATTATAGAGTATTTTACTCGAAACCACCCTCTGTTGATATCCCTATTGAATCAATTGATCCCTTAGGTTGGGGAGATGAGTTTGATGATAAGCCAGTAAAATAAGAGCCTGAAATTCCCAAGCAGTCGCTAAGAGGAGTTGAAGATCTGTTGGGACAACCTTCGGGCAAGTTCAATTACAGAGTGTTCTATTCTAAACCCGCTTTTACTGACATCCCCATTAAATCGATTGTGCTGATAGGATGGGGTGATGAGTTTGAAAAAGATGAATTCTTAACCCCAAAAATGTCCTAAGAAGAGGTTAAAGAGCTGCTAAGTCAACATATGGACAAGCTGAGGAAGTTTGGAAAAATAGAAAAAAAGAACGGATCATTGGGTCTGTGGACATCTGGTATGATTCTGATGAAGAAAAACCCACTGGAGTCGATGTATGGAGTGATACTCCAAATGTAAATCATGTTACCAAAAGTGGGAGGAATTACCGGGCAGCAGAAAAGCAAAATGAAAAAGTAGCAAAAATAGAGGAAACAGAAGATGCAAAAGTAGAGGAAGGACAGAAAGAAGACCTGATCCTGGAACAACTCAAGAAGGCTAAAGTGAGTGTGAGTATCTAGGAACTACTGATGCATTCAGGCAGCCATAGAAGGGCTCTAGTTAAAGCTTTATTAAACATGAGCATTGAAACAGCCGCTACTCCAGAAGTTATGGTGGCAAAGGTTATAGAAAAGAAACATGGGCTGGTAGCATTCTCAGATGATGACTTGCCTTTGGAGGGAAGAAATCATAATAAGGCATTATTTATCCCAGCTGAAGTAAAAGGGAAGAGAACCAACTTTGTGATGGTGGATGATGGTTCAGCTATAAATGTATGCCCACTAAAGATCCTACCTAATATGGGTCTGAAAGTAGATGACTTGATGGCTTCAAACCTCATAATCAGAGCTTATGATGACAATATCAGGAATGTGGAAGGAACATTTCAAGCTTTGGTTAAAACAGGGCCTGTAGAATCAACTGTTGAATTTATTGTACTAGACATCCCTGTTACCTATGCCCTGCTGTTGGGAAGGCTGTGGTTTCATGCACTGGGAGGAGTACCTTCAACAGTGCACTAGAAAATAAAATTCCCTCATGAAGGAGATGTCGTGACAATAGAAGCTGGAACCAATATAGTTGTGGCAGCCATACTTGATAAATAGAAGCAAGTATGTGTTCTGCCTGGATTCCAAGTCGCTGGAATATTTGATGAGATGGATCCTAGGGTTGCAAAAATGATGGAAAGCATGAATTATCAACCTGGACAGGGGCTCAGGAAGAATGAACAAGGAAGCCCTAACCCCCGAACATCAAAACCCAGGACCATATGAAGGGTTTAGGATATACTGAGGCAGGACCAACTAGTAGAGGAGCAAAGAACAAAGAGAAAGCAAAAAGAAACAAGCCTTTAGGAAGGATTGGACCACTAAGTGAGAATTTCATCAAGCCAAGGGAAGGCAAGTATTATCTGGGCACTAAAGAATCTGTTAATGTGGCTGGAAAAGATGTCCCTAGATTTGAGATCTTCAAGGAGAAAATTATGGAAAGCCTAGTGACCAGCAACAAAAAGGATGTCATGAAGCAAGTAATTGAAAGGATGGGTGATGATGTCGTTGAAGAGCTACTGTGTCTGCCACCTGAGAAGGAATCACCCCAGGACTTAGCAACTGTCATTAGTGATAGTTTCATTGATTTTTTTTATGAAGAAACTGATATAATAATGTTCGATCTTTATGCGAACGAAGATGTTGTTTTTCCTATGGTCAATGATATAAATGCTGGTTTTGCTTACTTATGTGATGTGCATCCTGATAGTTCTGTGCATTATAATTTTGATCGGTCATGCATGTTTGACATTAATTCAATTCAATTTGATTCATTTAACATGGGCACAAATGATAATCCAAAGAACATTTCTATATCACATGATGTAACTCCTGAAAAGAGAAAAAATTTTGAGAGAATATTAACAAAAAGAAAGGTAGTATTCGCTTGGACTTATGAAGACATGCCAGGTTTGGATAGGGAAATAGCAGAGCATCATATTCCAACTCATCCAGAAAATAGGCCGGTTAAACAAAAATTGCGCAGATTAAGACCAAAATGGACAGAAAAGATAAGGGAGGAAATTGCCAAGCAAATACAAGCTAACTTCCTAGAAGTAGTAGACTACCCTCAATGGCTAGAAAATATAGTACCTATTCCTAAGAAGGATGGCAAAGTACGAATGTGTGTAGATTTTAGGGATCTGAACAAAGCCTATCCAAAGGATGACTTCCCGTTACCTCACATTGATGTAATAGTGGATAGAGCTGCAGCAAGTGCAATGTATTCTTTTATGGATGGATTTTCTGGGTACAACCAGATCATGATGGCAGTCATGGATAAGATTAAGACAACTTTCATTACTGAATAGGGGACCTATTATTACAAGGTGATGCCTTTTGGACTGAAGAATGCAGGTATAACTTACCAAAGAGTCGCTACTGCACTTTTCCATGATATGATGCATAAGGAGGTTGAAGTGTATGTGGATGACATGATGATTAAATCAGAGACAAGAGGAGGACATTTTGAAGCCTTAGACAAATTCTTAGCTTGAATTGAAAGGTACAACCTGAGACTCAACTCGAAGAAGTGCATTTTTGGGGTTACTTCAGGGAAGCTGTTAGGACATATAGTGAGCAGCCAAGGAATTGAAGTGGATTCGGATAAAGTGAAAGCCATCCAGGAAATGTCGGCACTAAAGATGGAGAAAGAAGTAAGAGGATTCCCTGGCAGATTGCAGTATATTAGTAGGTTTATCTCAAAACTCACTGACATTTGTGACCTTATCTTTAAGCTCTTAAGGAAAGATCAGCCGGTTAAGTGGAATGATGATTATCAAAAAGCTTTCGATAAGATCAAGGAGTATCTTATTAATCCACCTATTCTAAAACCACCTAGATAGGGTAAGCCATTGGTTTTATACTTGGATTTAGAAGAGAATGCAATAGGGGCAATGTTAGCACAAGAGGGGTCAAATGGAATAGAGCACGCAGTGTACTACTTGAGCAAGAAGTTTCTGCCATACGAGGAAAAATATGATTTAGTAGAAAAGACATGTCTGATCATGATTTGGGCTATGAGAAAATTGAGGCATTATTTTCAATCTTACAAGGTTCAAGCTGTTTCAAGAATAGACCCTCTAAGGTATCTATTTCAAGCATCGACTTTAACTGGAAAAATGTCTCGATGGTTGGTACTCTTAATTGAATTTGATATAGAATACATTACTACAAAGGTAATCAAGGAAAGAGTAGTAGCATAATTCTTAGCTAAGAATGCGATCAAAGATGAAGAACAGTGGAATTTGGAGTTTCCAAATGAGAACTTAGTAGTTGTAGAGCACCGGGAGTGGAAAATTTACTTTGATGGAGCTGTAAACAACAAAGGAGCTGGATTGGGAGTGATTCTTGTTACACCAAAAGGAGAAACCATACCAATGGCAAAGAAATTGGATTTTAAGGTCACAAATAATATGGCCGAGTATGAAGCATGTATCTATGGGATTGAGGCGGCTATGGCCACTGGAGCAAAAGATTTTTTGGTCTATGGAGATTCAATGTTAGTCATCAATCAGGTTAATGAAGAATGGGAAGTAAAAGAGGAAAGGCTGAAGCTTTATATTTGCTATTTGAGAGCCTTAATGAAGAATTTCACCAAATGTCTCTTTATCCATCTATCCGGAGATGATAATCAGATGGCAAATGCACTTGCAACACTCTCTTCAATGTGGGATGGTGCAACTGGGTTGACTATGAAACCTTTAGTGATCATGAAATCTAAAGCACTGTGTTATAGGGGTGAGCAGATTATGAATGTTCAAATGGGGCCTGAAGAAAAGGCTTGGTTTTATGATGTCTAGAAGTTCATTAAAAAGAGAATTTATCCAGATGAAGTGACCTCGAAAGAAAGATATGCTCTTCGTGTTCTTGCACATAACTATGCAAGTCATGATAGGGTATTATACAAAAGAATGCCAAACGGGATACAGCTCAAGTGTCTCAAAAAGGATAAAGCTGAAGAGGTGATGTAAGAGATTCATGCAGGGGCTTGCGGTTCTCATATGAACGGGATGATTCTAGCAAAGAAGATACTCAGACAAGGGTACTACTGGATGACTATGGAAAAGGATTTTATCAGGACAGTAAGACAATGCCATCAATGTCAGATCCACGAGAATCTTAGTCACATGCCTCCATTAGTGCTGAATAGTTTATCATCCCCTTGGCCCTTTGTAGCATGGGGAATTGATATCATATGAGAAATAAGACCGACATCATCAAATGGGCATAAATACATAGTGGTGGCAATCGATTACTTTTTGAGATGGGTAGAGGCAGAATCTTTCAACACTCTGAAAGCAAAACAGATGGCACGGTTCATCAAGAAGAGCCTTATTTACAGATATGGGGTTCCACATCATGTCGTGACAGATAACGGGGTTTAATTTCAAGCAGAAACAACAGAGTTGCTATAAAAGTATGGGATTGAACACCATAAATCTTTGCCTTATCGCCCTCAAGCTAATGGAGCAGTGGAAGCAGCTAACAAAGATGTCAAGAAAATCCTTTCTAAGATGGTTAAAACCTATAAGGATTGGTCTGAATATCTTCCTTTTGCCTTATGGGGATATAGGACTATAGCTCAAACTGCCACAGGCCAAACACTGTTCTCATTGGTATATGGTTGTGAAGCAGTTTTGCCTATAGAAAATGAAATTAAATCCTTGAGAGTAGTCATTGAAGTTAAAATAACTGAGAATGAATGGGCGCTGAAAAGATATTATCATCTAGTATCTCTAAATAAGAAAAGGATGGATGCTTTATTCCATACTCAAATATATCAGAGAAGGATAGCAAGGGCATTTAACAGGAAGGTTAAGCCTGGGAAGATCAAAGCTGGAGATATGGTGCTGAAATAGTCTAGAGCCATGGTGTTCGATCCAAGAGGTAAATTTAGACCGAATTGGGAAGGACCATACTTAGTCAAATCAGTCTTACCTAAAGAGCTGCTAAGATATCAGATTTTGAAGGGAATGAGTTTATGGAACTGGTCAATCTGGATCGCCTCATGAAGTACTACCTGTAAAAAAAATAAAAAAAATAAATATGAATAAAAGTAGAATAAAGAAAATAAAGTCCGCTGGTTAGAAAACCTGAAAAAGCTAGTCAGGCAAAAGTCAGGACATTCTCACTGTTTAGAAAACCTGCAAAGGGCTGACAGGCAAAAATTAGGGAAATAAATAAAAAAATAATGGTCCCGCTGATTAGAAAACCCGTAAAGGGCTAGTCAGGCAAAAATTAAGGAAATAAAATATGAGTGAAAAATATTCAGTTAGAAAATCCATGAGGACTAGCTAATAACAGGAGTTATGTCATGTGATGTATTAAATGTACTTATTTTGGCCCTAATTAATGAATGAAATTGAAATTGAAGTCTTGTTAAACTTTGCATATCCTTCTTTATTATAAAGCATAAGTACTTAAAAGAATAACAAAACATAAGAAAGCCTAAAACTAGCTCTATGAGACCATTCTATCTAGTGATGTCTTTGTTTATTCCTTTGCGATCCATCATACAAAGCTTGAGTCCTCTTGTACCTAGCAAATCCTGGTGGTTTTTTCTTTTAGATAACAACCTAAGTTTTGTAATCATCATTAGTAGTAACATCCGCATCTAGGTGTATGTTTCATTCAAGGGCTCTATAAGGCCACAAGCTCCTAATCTTATCCAGAGAATCTTATCTCAAAGGAAAGCCTTCAAAGTCAGTCATAATAGTAACGATGAACTGAAGGCGACCATATTGATGACAAAGGCATAAAGGGGTAAAAAAGGTAGAGAAGTGCAACCCGGGAATAGGAACACAGTGCTCATACAGCTCAATACTCATAAACTTCAATCTCCACCAAGGGTAGACCCATGTAATCTCAACATCTGAAATCTTCTTCAACCAGTCAATCCATTGGTCCATAGAACATTTGTCCTTCATTATCAAAGGACGAGATTGTAGCTGATGAGGTTGATAAGTCAAAGGATTAGGGGGTACATTAAGCAAGCTCAACTTTTCCTATAACCAAATCTAAAAAAAATGATATAAGAATAATAAAATAAAAGCTCGTTAAGTTGAAAACCCAAAAGGGTGGCTTAGGAAAAAATAAAATAAAAATAAAAAGTTTTGGATGCACACCTGAAGAAAAAGTAAACTGCCTGAGAAAATGGTTATGAATCTTGAAACTGTCGAGCCCAATGATGGTCTCAGCAAGGATAACTGGCATAGGATTAGCTCCAAGTTCTACTTGTTCTAAGATACTGATAATGCGTGTATCAGCACCACCATGGTGAGAAACTAGCAAAAATTGAGCATACAAACAGAGAGCAACTGTTCTAGTCTAAGAAGCAGTGTTCTTGTCCCGAGTCCCACAACTGATGATCAGAGAAAAAAGATTGATGGTCCCAGGGTTATGCATATACATATAAATATCAGCTGGGGGCAAATCAAAGAATGTAACCAATTTGCCAGGAAATTGCATCTCCAAATCAGGAAGGGCTATCATAGCAGTTGAGTCTAATGTGCATCCTAGAATAGCAGCGAACTCTTCAATCATTGGACAAAGCTCTTGCCCATTAAACCTGAATACATGGTCCTTGACATCCCAGAAGGTAGAAGCAGCATGTAGGAGAAGGAGAGTGTTATCAATAGTCAGGTGCTGAAGAGATTTTAGGGATTAGATGTGGAAAGGTTGAAGCTTATTCCAGTCATCACCATTGAGACTTTTAAGAAATTTCTTTATTATTTGAAGAGATGCTTGAGTCATGATGAGGGTATAGAGAATGAAGGAGAATGCCCCTTAAATAGTCTTATATAGGGAAAGAAGATGAGTTCAGGTGGAAAAAGGATTCTGCTAGCAAAGAAGGATGTGGATAAGGTGATAGAATTTGAGAAGGATTGGGATAAATAGATAATTGGGAAGATAATCCATTCTTTTAATTATTTATCTATCCAATATTATTCGTCTTGGAAAAAGATTAAGATAAATGGATAATTAATGACCGGCACTAGGGAACGGGAATTCTTTCGAATCCGGAACCCGTAGCAAGCGTTAAAAGAAAAGCATGCAATACAATAAAATAAATAAACTATTTATGCAGCGAAAATTAAATCTCAATTGATAAAATAATATCCTCAACTTCCTTTAATAAAATAATATCACATCTTATATCATAAATAAAATCTTTTAATACAAATCTTTAGAGAAACACTTTGAATTAAAATCTTATACATGCATAAAATCAAATACAACTCTTGACATAATCAAATACAACTACTACTGCAGCATATAGAGTACAAAATAGAATCAAGTAAGTAATTTACATAATAGGGCCGAAACGGAAGAAATCTGGCGGATAGGTCTATTGCTGAGGTCTGAAGATGAGGACTCTCTTGTAAAAACATCAACGGAGGGGAGTCAAACCTCATTGAGTGAATTGTTATAATATATATACACACATTACTAAATGTCAAATACAATCAATCATATGTATATAATAAATATATATACAAGCATGTACATACAGATGCTAAAGATCACTTTATTTATGATACTGAAAAATATTAGTTTAAAAAGGATCAAATAGAACCCTAAATGATCGCAACCTCAAATAATAACAGACATCACTCTAGCCATGCAGGCTCATTTGTTTCCAAATAAATTCACTTAATCCTTATTGACAGTAGACTGGCCCTGAGACACTAAGTCGATTGAGCTTCAGCAGTCCGACTGTCATTATGATTAGCCCCGAGACACTAGGTCAACCAAGCTCCAGCAATCACACTCTTATTCACCTCACATAACAATAAAAACAATTAAGTCATGATCCACAAATGGGTTAGTAATTTAACCTACAATCTATCGTCGTACCAGTACGTACTCGATCCTAGTGCTGCCCACTAGGAAGCACGTTCTATTGATATCCTTCATTAAAAATAACTCATTTCATTCATAGAATAGTGATGCATGTTATCATTATAAATACATTATAAACCTATATATATATATATATATATATATATATATATATATATATACTAGAAATATACCTAAAATAAACTAAGTATATTTCAAGTATATATACGTAAAATCAATTCAAATAAATCATGGGATATATTAAATTAAACCAATCATATATTTGAAAGTAATCTACATTTAATTAAAAAGAAAAACATGCATTTATTTCATGATATACCGAAAATATACTGAAAATATACCTAAAATATATTTAAGCATTTATTAAGTTATTTATGCATAAATCATACAATTAAAACATATATTGCTAAAACATGCAACCTAAATGCACGCATATATAAAATAACAACTGACAGTTTTGCGCTCCTCGAGATGGGTCCGACGGGCCTGGTCCATTAGGTCTTGGTCTCGATGCAACTAACAATAAAATAATAACATGAAAATCAAAATAATTCTAACTTAGCATCTAGAGACTCAATCTAGGATTACTAACATAGACAGAGAATAGGAATTAGATCCGATGTCATGTTTTATGAGAATTCTACCAAAAATTTAGCAGATGCTTCTCTGTAAAATGGACATCTCTCTACTTAAAAAGTAGAGCTGGTCCTACAAGAAAAATACACTTCGAATAAAAATTCTCACAACTTCTCGATCGGGATTCCAAACTACAAATTCCCCCGACCGAGGTCCATAATTCACAACAAAATAAAATAAAATATATTAAAATTCAATAAATACTAAAAATGCCCTTTAAGTACCAAAATATAGTAATTTAAATATTAAAACATCAAAAGTAATTATTTTACTGATAATTACTTAAAAACCTTAATAATAATATAATACTAATAAAAATTGATATTTCTCGATAATTCCACAAATATTAATAAAAATTCATTTTATAAATCCAAATTACTTAATTAGTCCAAAAACATATTAAAAATTACTAAAAATCCATTTATTTACAAAAATAGTATATTATATATAATTTGAAAATAATTTTTGAGAAATAGTATTAATTAGTTGAAATTAGTAAATAGTTTGTAAAAATCATTTTTATACCTCAAATAATATTTAAAACCAATTAAATTTAATATTTAACTAAAATTACTACCAAAATACCCCTAATATATAAAAACACACATAAAATATTAAAAACATTCAAAAATTCAATACAAATTATATAATTACACAAAAATTATTTTCTTAACATATTATTCACTAAAATCAACAACCATACTTAATTAACCAATAATTACTAACAAAATATATATTTAACCTAAATTTCAAAAAATAACATAAACTAAAAATAATTATAAAAATTAAACAAAATACACAAAAATTATAAATTAAATTCTAAAATTAATATTAACCACGAATAACACTAAAAATCACAATTCCATAATTTATTTAATTAATTTATGAAATAATAAAATAATAAAAAATTAACAAAAATCAAAATAATTCCCAAAAATTACACAAAAATTCTGGGATGTAGAATAAGCTAAGGGGAACAACATTTGTGAAGGAATTAGGCATGAATTAAGCAAGAATTATCGAGAAAAAAAAAAATCAAAAACCCTATAATGACCGAAAATGAAAATGAGTTCAAAACCCTACCAAATCACATTTTCAAGCTACAAGAAGCTTGGAATCCTCCTCTATGAAGTTTCAGGAGTCCAACGACACTAGAATCATCAATTTTGGTGGCTGGAAATGACTTGAATGGAGGAGGGAATGACTTTTGGGTTTTCAGCTTCCACAGGTTACAAACGGTGCTGGAGAAGGTGGCTGATGGTAACGGCGACATAAGCAGGTGGAGGAGGCACTTTGCCAACCGGTGAATGGAAGAAACAGATGATGATGGTGTAGCAAGAAGACGATCAGGAAGAAGAGATGTGGGAGGAAGGTTTTTGGTGATTTTTGTGTATGTATGTATATATATATATATATATATATATATATATATATATTAATAAAACTTTATAATAAAATATAATAAACTTTATAATATATTATTCAACAAAACACACACACCGCATATTTAATACACACACACACATATATATACAACTCATGAAATTACATTTAAATGATGTAATTTATTTAAAATATTAATATTTAAAATGCTAAGGCACCAAAATAAAGATTAATAAAATACCATCTCCTAAAATAATAACTTAAAGACATGTATTTATGTAATAAATATTAATTAATCGTAAAATAATAATGATAATAATTTTTCAAGATAATGAAATAATCAATTATTATTTTAAAATTATTAACACTGCATATCCTATTATACAATAAAATAATTTAAAACTCGGGTTATTACAATAGTACAACTTTTGACTAATATAAATGAAACTACTGCAGTTTTGTAGAATACAATAATAAATAATTAAGTAGACAATTTACATAAAAAAGCCAGGGCGGAAGAAATCCGGCGAATAGGTCTACTGCTGAGGTTTGAAGAAGAAGACTCTCTTGTAAAAATATCAATGGAGGGGAGTCAAACCTCACTGAGTGAATTGTTATAATATATATACACGCATTACTATATGTCAAACACAACAATCATATGTATATAATAAATATATATACAGGCATGTACACACAGATGCTAAAAATCACTTTATTTCATGTCACAACCCAAAACATGGGCCATGACCGACGCTAGGGAACAAGAATTCTTTCGAATTTGGAACACATAGCAAGCCTTAAAGAAAAGCATGGAGAAAAATAAAATAAATGAAATATTATTCAACAAAAATTTAATCTCAAATAATAAAATAAATTCCTCATTCTGCCTTTAATAAAATATTATCACATCTCATATCATAAAATAAAATCTTTTAATGCAATCTTTAGAGAAACACTCTGAATTAAAATCTCATACATGTATAAATACAAATACAACTCTCGACATAATCAAATACAACTACTACTGCAGTGTCTAGATTACAAAATAAAATTCAAGTAAGTGACTTACATAATAGAGATGGAGTGGAAGAAATCTGGCGGATAGGTCTATTGCTAAGGTCTGAAGAAGAGGACTCTCCTATAAAAACATCAACGGATGGGAGTTAGACCTCACTGAGTGAATTGTTATAATATATATACACACATTACTAAATGTCAAATGCAGACACTCAAAAGTATAAATAATAAATATATATACAGGTAAGTACACACAGATGCAAAGAAAATCATTTTTATAATAACACTGAAAATCATCAGTTATAAAGGATCAAATAGAACCCTAAATGATTGCAACCTCAAATATCAACAGACTTCACTTTAGCCATATAGGCTCACTTGTTTCCAAATAAATTCACTTAATCCTTATTAATAGTTGACTAGCCTTGAGACACTAAGTCGACCGAGCTCCAACAGTCTGACTGTCAGTGTGATTGGCCCCGAAACATTAGGTCAACCGAGCGCCAGCAATCACACTCATTCACCTCACACAATTAATCACATCAATCAAGTCATGATCCACAAATAGGTTAGTAATTTAACCTACAATCTATCATCGTAACGGTACGTACTCGTTCTAGTGTTGCCCACTAAGAAGTACGTTCTATTGATATCCTTCATTAAAAATAACTCATTTCATTCATAAAATAATGATGCATGATATCATTATAAATAACATTATAAACCATATATATACTAGAAATATACCTAAAATAAACTAAGTATATTTCAAGTATATATACGTAAAATCAATTCACATAAAATCATGGAATATATTAAATTAAATCAATAATATATTTGAAAGTAATCTAGATTTAATTAAAAAGAAAAACATGCATTTATTTCATACTATACCGAAAATATATTGAAAATATACTTAGAATATACTTAAGCATTTATTAAGTCATTTATGCATAAATCATACAATTAAAACATCTATTTCTAAAATATGCAACCTAAATGCACGCATATATAAAATAACAACTCACAGTTGTGCGCTCCTCGAAACGGGTCCAACGGGCCTGTTCCACTAGACTTCGGTCTCGGCGCAACCAACAATAAAATAATAACACGAAATCAGAATAAATCTAACTTAACTTCTAGAGATTCGATCTAGGATTACCAACACCGATAGAGAATAGGAATTAGACCCGATGTCACGTTTTATGAGAATTCTACCAAAAATTCAACAGAACCTCCTCTCTAAAATGGGCATCTCTCTATTTAAAAAGTAGAGTTGGTCCTACAAGAACAATAAACTTAGAGTAAAAATTCTCACAACTCCTCGGTTGGGATCCCAAACTAAAATTTTCCCTAACCGAGGTCCACAATTCGCAACAAAATACAATAAAATATATTAAAATTCGATAAATACTAAAAATGCCCATTAAGTACCAAAATATAGCAATTTAAATTTTAAAACACCAAAAGTAATTATTTTACCGATAATTACTTAAAAACCCTAATAATAATATAATATTAATAGAAATCGATATTTCTCGATAATTCCACAAATATTAATAAAAATTCATTTTATAAATCCAAATTACTTAATTAGTCCAAAAACCTATTAAAAATTACCAAAAAACCCCATTTATTTACAAAAATAGTATTTTATATATAATTTGAAAATAATTTTCGAAAAATAGTATTAATTAGTTAAAATTAGTAATTAATTCATAAAAATCATTTTATACCTCAAATAATTATTAAAACCAATTAAATTTAATATTTAACCAAAATCATCACCAAATTACCAAAATACCCCTAATATATACAAATACACATAAAATACTAATAATATTCAAAAATTCAATAAAAATTATATAATTACATAAAATTTATTTTCTCAACATATTATTCATTAAAATCCATAAATACACTTAATTAACCAATTATTTCTATTTAAATATATATTTAACCTATATTTTCAAAATTGAAATAAACTAAATATAATTATAAAAATTACACAAAAATCAAAAAAATTATAAATTAAATTCTAAAATTAATATTAACCACCAATACCACCAAAAATCACAATTCCATAATTTATTTAATTAATTTACGAAAATAATAAAATAATAAAAAATTCACAAAAATCAAAATAATTCCCAAAAATTCAAGGATGAAGATTAAGCTAGAAGGATAAACTTTTGTTAAGGAACATCTCATGAATCAAGCAAAACAATCAAAAAAAATCAAAAACCCTAAAATGGCCGAAATCAAAAACTTCCTAAACACCCAACCAAATCGAGTTTTCAGTCAAAAGGAAGCTTGGATTTACACTCATCGGTAAGAAAGGAAGAGAATGGGATTGGCGGTGAGGAAAATGGTGGTCGAAATCTTGAGGAACCGAGGGGAGGCCAACTTTTTGTCTCTTATTGCCACGGTCGATCGACAACGCCAGAGAAGGAGGTGGAAGACAGCGGAAGGTGACTGGAGCTGCTAGAAGGCCGAACGGCACACTGACGGTGGCTGATCTGTGGTGACAGGCAGAGGGTGATGGTTTACAGGAAGATTTGTATATATATGGGTATATGCTTGTGTTCATATGGTTGAAGGTATGTATATATATGTATATAATACTATATTATATAATTTAAATAAACTTTATTTAATAATATTATAATATATAGTTTAAATCTACATCGCACACTTATTTTACATATATATATATATATATATATATATATATATATATATATATATATATACACACACACACACATATATAACACACATAATAATAATAATAAACCCTAATTATTATAATATATAACACATAAAATACTAATACGATTAATAATATAATTTATTAATAAAATAATTAGGGAAAATAATAAAACAATAATAGAATATAAATGTTAAAGTAATCATACAAATCAAATGAAAAAAAAAATTATATTTACGTAGGAAATTTATTTAAACATAGAATAAAATTAATTAATCATAAAACAGTAAAATAAAAATAAAAGAATCAAATTTAACTTTAAAATTTTATTAACACTGCATATCCTGATTAAAGAAAATAGAATAATTTAAAAACTAGAGTCATTACAGTCTTCCCCCCTTATAAGAATTCATCCTCAAATCCTAAGAAAAGAATACACAAAGATTAAGGAGGAAAGAGATACGGGTAAGAAGCTCGCATCTCGGCTTCAGTTTCCCAGGTGTGCTCTTATACTTTGTTGCTGCGCCATAACACCTTGACCATCGAAATTTACTTTGAATGCAACTGTCGAACTTGATAGTCTACGATCGCAATAGGTTCTTTTATAAATGTCAGGTCTTTATTCACTTCAACACTGTCAGGCTACAACACGTGTGAAGGGTCTGAAACATACTTCCTCAGTATCGAGATATGAAACAATTGATGCACTTGAGATATACTTGGAGGCACAACCAATTAATATGCAACAGTGCCAACTCTCTTTAGAATCTTGAATGATCCTATATATCTCGGTGCTAGCTTACCCTTCTTGCCAAATCTCATAACACCCTTCATCGAAGACACCTTCAGAAAAATAAAGTCTCCTACCTGGAACTCCACATCTCTACGTCTAGGGTCCGTATAGCTCTTTTGCCTACCAACTGCAGTCTCTAATCTACTCCTGATCACAGCAACTTTCTCCGTAGCATCCTGAACTATCTCAGGTCCAGTCAAAGTTCTCTCACCAATCTCATCCCAACTCAAAGGGGATCTACACTTCCTTCCGTACAAAGCCTCATATGGTGCCATTCCAATACTGCTATGGCAGCTATTATTATATGCAAACTCTATGAGTGACAAATGATCATCCCAGCTACCTCCTAAATCCAAAACACACATTCTCAACATATCTTCTAATGTCTACATCGTCCTCTTAGACTGACCATCAGTATGAGGATGAAAAGCAATACTGAAATCTAACCTAGTGCCCATTGCTTCCTACAGCTTTTGTAAAAAATAAGAGGTAAATACTGAACCTCTGTCTAACACAATGGACATAGGTACTCCATAAAGGCACACGATATGCTTCACATATAGCTTCGCCAATCTAGTTACAAAATAAGTGGCTTTCACAGGCAAGAAATGTGCAGACTTGGTCAACCTATCCACAATCACCCAAATGGAATCGTATCCATCCTTGGAAGGAGGTAAACCAACCATAAAATCCATAGCAATCCTTTTCCACTTCCACTCAGGAATAGGAAGAGGTTGAAGCTTCCCAGAAGGCTTCTGATGTTCATTTTTCACTTGCTGACATGTCATACACTTAGCAACATAATTAGCTATATCCTTCTTCAGTCTGTCCCACCAGTACAAGTCTCTGATACCATGGTACATCTTAGTGACACCTGGATGTATGTTGTAGGATGTAGAATATGCTTCCTTTAGGATCTCTTCTCTTAAATTATCCACATCAGGAACACACAATCTACCACTGATCCATAAAACACCATCATCATCGAGTGTGAAATTAGTGAACTTCCCTGCTCGGACATTCTCTGCAAGCTCTTCTAGAATAGGATCTCATCTCTGAGCTGCCTTAATCCTATCCCTCAATATAGATCGCACCTTAAACTGAGCTAGCAGTCCACCTGATTTACTCACCTTCATCATTAGACTTTGATCCACTAACAGATGCAACTCCTGGATTAATGGTCTCCTCTCCATACTAATGTGAGTGAGACCGCCTAAGGACTTCCTACTCAAGGCATCTACTACCACATTAGCCTTGCCTAGGTGATATAGAATCTCACAGTCATAATCTTTTAATAGTTCTAACCATTTCCTTTGCCTCAGATTCAGATCTCTCTATTGGAAAATGTACTTAAGGCTCTTGTGATCAAAAAAATCTCATAAGTCACCCCATACAGATAATGTCTCCAGATCTTGAGAGCAAAGATCACTATAGCCATCTCTAGGTCGTGGGTAGGATAGTTCTGTTCATGCTTCTTCAACTGCCTCGAAGCATAGGCTATTACCATACCATTCTGCATCAACACACAACCTAGGTCAACTCTAGAGGCATCACAATACACTATGAACTTGTCCACTCCATTAAGCAAAGCTAAAACTAGGGTTGTGGTTAACTTCTCCTTCAGCAACTGAAAATTATTCTCACAAGCTTCTGACCACTCAAATCTCACATTCTTCTAAGTCAAGTGAGTCATAGGAGCAGTAATTTTAGAAAAATTCTATACAAACCTCCTATAATACCCAGCTAAACCTAGAAAACTATGAATCTCTATAATTGAAGTTAGTCTAGGCCACTTAGACATTGCCTCAATCTTCTGTGGACCAACTTGGATACCTTCTTTAGACACCACGTGTCCAAGAAATGCAACACTCTCCATTTAGAAATCATACTTTGAGAATTTAGCATAAAGTTGATGTTCTCTCAATGTCTGTAGTATAGTCCTCAAATGATACACATGCTCTTCCATACTCCTCGAATACACCAGTATATCATCAATGAAGACTATCACAAACTGATTCATATATGGTCTGAATATCCTATTCATCAGGTCCATAAAAACTGTTGGTGCATTAGTCAAACTAAAAGACATCACCAGAAACTCATAATGGCTATATCGAGTGAGAAATGTTATTTTAGGAACATCGGCTTTACTGATCCGCAACTGATGATAACCCGACATCAAATCAATCTTAGAAAAAAACTGTGCACACCGTAGTTGATCAAACAAGTCATTTATCCTCGAAAGAGGATATTTGTTCTTCACTATCATCTTATTCAACTCTCTATAGTCAATGCATAGTCTCAACGTACCATCCTTCTTCTTCACAAACAAGACTAGTGCACCCCAAGGAGAAACACTGAATCTAATAAAACCCTTATCTTATAACTCTTTCAACTCTGCAGGAGCCATTATATAAGGTGGCATAGAAATGGGGGTAGTGCCTAAAATAACATTTATACAGAACTCAATCTCTCTGTGAGGTGGTAAACTTGGCAACTCCTCAGGAAAAACATCAAGAAACTCATAGGCAACAGGAACATTCGTGAGTGACAACTTCTCCACTGAAGTATCCCTAACCAATGACAAATATCCGTGATAACCCTTCCTCAATAACTTCCTAGCCATAATAGCGGAAATGAGATTTTGAGGTGCAGAACTCTTATTACCCATAAACTTAAACTCTTTTTCACCAGGAATTCTAAAAGTCACCTCTTTACTTTGAAAATCTACCACGGTATAGTGCTGAGATAACCAATCCATACCCAGAATAACATTGAATTCCATCACATTCAATAAAATCAAATCAGCGGATAATTCTCTTCCTCTAACAAGAACTGCACAACTAGAAAGAACAACATCGATGTCCAAAGAATCATTTAGAGGAGTGGCGATAGACTAAGGAAAATCCATCCTTGAAGCTTGCCAATAAGACTTAAAAGCAAAAATAGGAGAAATGAATAAATGTGTGGCTCCCAGATCAAACAGAACCCATGCATACAGGTAATAGACATAAATAATACCTGCCAACACTGCATTAGATGCTTGAGCATCCTGCTAAATGATATGGAAGAATCTGGCCTGTCCTTGACCTCCTTGTTGGCTGGTAGAAGCCTAGCCAACACCTCTGACACCTCCTCTGGTACCTCTACCATGACCCTGTTGGGGAATAATCTGAGTAGAACTCTGGTGCTAGGCTGGAGGCAACTGAAAAGGAACATGTGCAACACTAGCAATCAACTACTGAGGAAATCACAGAATCTACGGTTGCTGATAACCAAAGTAGGGACACGATCTGGCAAAATGTCCTGTCTGTTCGCATCTAAAACGCGTTAACGGTGTCATGTAAAATAGTCCCTGATGGACTCTACCGCATGTCTGACATACACTAGCAGCTGACCCAAAACTACGACCACTGTTGCAGCTCGAAGCACCTAAACCAAGTCTGAACAATCTACACTGACCTCCACGGCTATGTCTACTTGTAATATCCCGAGTTTTTAAATATTTTTATATTGCATCAGAATATGCAGTGTTAATAATTTTTGTATATATTTATGATATTTTATGAGTTTGTTGTTTGTTTAAAGCTAATTTTAATTATTTTATATTATTTAAAGTACTTTACATAAAATTTTCCCGGGAATTATATTTTCGGGGAAATTGACACGTAAATAATTTAATATTAATTATTTTGACTAGTTTTACGAATTTGCATGAACTCATACATAATTTTTAAGTGCTAAATAAAATGTATATATGTGTATTTATTTAATTAATTAGAGCTTAATTAATTTCCTTAATTTTATTATTTAATTTTTTTGTATTAATTAATTAATTTTAAGTGTATAAATTATTAAATATATTAAAATATTTGTGTGGTGAGTATTATTTATGTTTGGGAATATATATAATATTATTATATAAGGTGGACATATATATATACATATATACAAAATTTTTAATCAAAAAAAAAAATAAAAGTTTACAAAAATTACAGTTTTGCCATTTTCTGCATCTTCTTCTTCCCAATATGTTTTCTTCCATTTTTGGCCATTTTTAGTTGGTTTTCTTTATTTTCACTATACCCCTCAGCCTTCCTCCTCCACCTCCAGCCATTTCCACAACCTCAAGCTTCCTTTTTCAGTGTGTTTTGGCCGAAAAATCAAGTAGAGGCCAAATTTCATCTCAACTCCGATCAAGCCATTTTCGGCCATCTTTTTTGACATCGTCAGTCTCTATCTTCTTCTTGAGCTCTGGTGAGTGTGATTCCAAGCTTTATTTCACCTGATTTGGTCTAGAATTGCTTAGGTTTCAATTTTTTCATTTTAGCCATTTAGGGTTTCAAATTTTTTTTAGCTTCAATTTGATTGATTCATGAAAAAATACTTCACAAAATTTGTTCCTAGAAGATTAATATACATGCTTTAATTTTTTTAGAATTTTTGGAATTTATTTTAATTTTTGTGAATTTTTAATTATTTTATTAATATTTTCTAATTTTCAAAAATTAATTAATTAAATTATGAAATTTTGTTTTATGGTGATTATAGGTGTTGAAATGAATTATATAAATTTATTTGTAATTTTTGTGAATTTTTATATATTTATTTCGAATTTATTAAGTTTATGTAATTTTGAAAAATAGGGTTAATTATGTGTTTAATTGAAATAAATTGGTCAATTGAGTATATTTATTGATATTATGGATATATATGTTGAAAAGATTAATTTTGAGTAATTATATTATTTTTGGTGAATTTTTGGATTTATTTTAGTAAATTTATATATATAGGGGTATTTTGGTAATTTTACACTAAATTGGCTAAAAATGTAATTAAATTAGTTTTAATAGTTATTTAGGGTATAAAAATGATTTCTACAAATTATTTAGTATTTTTAACTAATTAAAACTATTTTTCGTAAATTATTTTCAAATTATATATATAATATACGACTTTTCTAAATAAATGAGTTTTTATCGGTTTTTAACGTGTTTTAGGGTTAATTACGTAATTTGGATTTATAAAATGTATTTTTATTATATAAGGGCATTTTTGGTATTTTGTAATTATTCTGTGAATTGTGAACCTCGATCGGTGAATTGTAGTTTAGAGTTCGACCGAGGGATTGTGGTTGTGAATTTGGTGTTATTCCGAAGTGTGTTTTCTTTGCAGGACCGGCTCTACTCTTTGAGTAGAGAGATATCCATTTTACAAGGGAAGTTCTGTCGGATTTTTGGTAGAATTCTCGTAAAACGTGATGTCCGGTCAAATCCCTATTCTAATTTTGTGTCTAAAATTCTAGATCGAGTCTTTAGAATTTCCGTTAAATTTATTTTGATTTCATGTTGTCATTTGTTTGTCTAGCTGCACCAAGACCGAGGCTTAACAGATCAGGCCTGCCGAGTTTATCTCATGGAGCACTAACATGTGAGTTATTATACTATATATATATACATTGCATATAGGATGCATGACTTAGGATTTTTATTTTCATTATATGTTTAAACAGTAATTTAATTATAATATGATTTGGTATATTTTTGATTTATTTTTAGTATATCTTGATTTATAAATGTTTGTATATTTTCTATATACATTTAATATATCATTGGTATATTTAGAGTTTATTTTTGATATATGTATGTTAGATATTTAGGTTTATGTTTGTTATAATTTAATATTTATATATGATTTAAATGTGCATCGAACCATAATTATTTTATTAAATGATTAGTATAATTTAGGTTTATTCTTAAATAATTGCATGCTATATTATAAACCTCCACTTAAATTATTTTTAAGTTTATTTTTGGTATATTTTGATTTATTTCCAAATAAATACATGTTTTATTATTAAATTAAACCTAACACATTAGTGGTATATTTAAGGTTTATTTTTATATATGCATGCTAGATAATTAGGTTTATTTTTAGTATATTTGTGAATATATGTTAAACCTAAACACATATTTAAATGAATATTTATATATAAATGTTTTATTAAATGATTTGTGTACTTAGGCTATATCTTTTGTATATTTAAGTATATTTTTAAGAAAATGCATGTTATATTATTGTTACTCATTTAAATTTTTTTTTTACCATATTAATGATTTTTCTTTAATTTATTTCATATTTTATTTGACATATATATATATATATATATATATATATATATATATATATATATATATATATATATATATATATATATATATATATATATATATATATATATATATATATATACCCGAAATATACTGGGTGTATTTTAGGTATATTTTTGGTGTATATATATGGTTGATTTTATTATTATGAATATCGTTCCACATTAATTATTTTTAGAATAAATGATTTTTGTAAATGAAGGATATCAATAGAACGTGCTTCCTAGTGGGCAGCACTAAGACTGTGTACATACCGGTATAATAGATAAGGGTTGAGTGAGAAATAATTATGGTGATTATAATTGATTTGATGGATTTAACTAAGATTAATGGTATGTTAGATAGTGTGATTGCAGGGCCAATCACACTAACAATCAGACTGCTGGAGCTCGGTTGACTTAGTGTCTTGGGGCCAGTCTACTTTTGGTATATTTTAAACTATATGCATGTTTTATTAATGAATTATGTTTAAATGTTTTTAAGTATATTTCTAGTTTATTTTGTAATTAAATTGAATTTATTTGACGTATATATACTCGAAATATACCTGGTTTACTTTTGGTATATTTCTAGTATATAAATGGTTATTGTTGCTATTATATTTAAATTCATGCATCATTTATTTTTATGAATGTATGCTTTATATTTCAATGAAGGATATTAATAGAACATGCTACCTAATGGGCAGCATTATGACCGAGTACGTACCGGTACGCTGATAGCATTTAGGCTATATTACTAACCATTTGTGGATATTGATTGGATATGATTATTTGATGTGTGATATGATTTGAGAGTGTGATTGCTGGAGCTCGGTTGACCAGGGGTCTCGGGGCCAATCACGTTGACAGTCAGACTACTGGAGCTCGGTTAACTTAGTGTCTCGGGGCTAGTCTACTGTCCAAATGGAACAAGTGAATATATATTTAGAATTAGTGAGCCTGTATGGCTAGAGTGTTATTTAACATTATTTTGAGGTTGTGATATTCTAGGGTTCTACTTAATCCTTCATAAACTGTGATTTTCAGTAACAATATATAAAAAATGATTTTATTGCATCTGTGTATTTGCTTGTATATATATAATTATTATATATATATACTTTTGACTATGTGCATTGCCATTTAGTATGCATGTATATATATTATGGAAATTCACTCAGTGAGGTCTGACTCCCCTCAGTTGACTATTTTTCAGGAGAGTCATCTTCCTCATATCTCAGTAGCAGGCCTGTATGCCGGATTTCTTCCGCTCCAGCTTCTCTATGTAAACTGCTTATCTGAGTTTTATTTTATAATCTAGACACTGCAGTAGTTATGGTTGACTATGAGATTGTTATATTATATTTGTATGAGTTATATATTTTAAGAATTTGAACTGGATTTGTATTAAAAGAGTTTATTTATATATGAGATGAGGATTTGATTTAAATCCCGTGATGGTGGATTATTATTTTGATATTTATGATTTTATTCCGCTGCATAATATTTTTCTTAATTGTGTTGTTATTATTTCTATTGCATATTTTATTTTATTTTAGGCTTGCTACGGGTTCCGGATTCGAAAGAATTCTCGTTCCCTAGTGCAGGTCATGGCCCCTGTTTTGGGTCGTGACAAAGTTGGTATTAGAGCGGAGTTCTGTGTAAGGACTTAGTTGTGTGAGTCGTGGCCCTAGTTTTCAAGTTATGTTTTCTTTTGGTTACTACTGCAGTGAATGAGTTTCGAGTATGTCTTAATGAGTATTCCTTGCTTTAGTTTTCTGCGTTATTTCCTCTGTTGTTTGTTTTGTCTGAATCATTCTATTGTCTTTTCATAATGAGGAGGCGAGCACGTGTCGCTCCACCAGTCGTTGAGGTTGAGGATGACGAGTCTTTTCAGGATGAGGTTTTACCTCCTGAGCAGCCAATTAGGCGCAGAGGTCATGGCAGAGGTAGACCTCGAGGAGCAGTAGGTCGCCGTAGGTAGAGAGAGTTACAGGATGAGGAGCCTGAATTTGATGTTCATGTACCTCTAGTTGTTCAGCCTATTCAGCCTGCCTATCAACAGGGTATGTCTGACCCTGAGGCAGCTTTGTTCTATGCCAGAGTTGGCAGGATTGCATTCGATGGGACTTCTTATCCATTAGATTTTCTACACGCGATCGAGACTCGGACTCAGACTACTCACACTGAGTATCAACTGATTATGATCATCAAGCTATCTGTCGAGGGACCAGCCCTAGACTAGTTTATTCAGATGATCGAGCCCTATATGATAACGATGACCTGGGCTTAGTTTTGAGAGTGGTTTATGAGGAGATTCTGTCCAGAGCCTCTCCGTATGAGTTATCGTCTCTGACTGACCAATATTTCTCATGGTGATCGATTTGTAGAGGAGTACACCAGAGAGTTTCTTCGGCTGGGTAGATATGCAGAGGATCTGATGCGAGACCAGTACTTCGCAGTCACTACCTATGTTACTGGATTGGGTTCAGCATTTACTGGTATGCCTACAGCAGGCCTTACTTTGGAGTCTATGATAAAAATGGCCAAGGAGATTGAGCTGAGGCTAGTTAGGCAGGGAGCGATGCCTGATTATTACTAGTTGGGAGTTCAATCGAGTGGATTGCAGGCTACTCCGTATTCGAGTTTTCATGTTGGTTCGAGTAGTCAGCAGAGAGGTCCGACTCAGCAGAGTCAGAGGCAGCAGCAGCGAGTGCATCAGAGCAGTAGACATGGCCGTGGAGGTCAGCGTAGACCATTCAGATTAAGGTCAGGTGCTTTGAAGTGGTCACAGTTCTGGATCAGCTGCCAGTGTTTGCCAGACCTACGGTAGAGTCCATCAGGGACCGTGATACCTAACACCACTAACATGCTTCAGATGCGGGCAGACAGGACATTATGCCAGATCGTGTCCTTACTCCGGGTATCAGCAGTCGCAGATTCCATGATTCCCACAGCAGTCGATTGCTAGTACTGCACCCATACCATTTCAGTTACCCCCAGCCCAGCATCAAAGTTCCACTCAGCTTGTTCCACAGCAGGGTCATGGTAGAGGTACTAAAAGAGGTGCCAGAGGTGTTGGCAAGGCTTCTACTAGTCAGTAGGGGGGTCGAGGATAGGCCAGAGTCTTCCATCTTACTCAGCAGGATGCTCGGGCATCCAATGCAGTCATGGCAGGTATTGTTTCTGTCTGTTACCTGGATGCATAGGTTTTGTTTGATCTAGGTGCCACGCATTCGTTTGTTTCTCTTGTTTTTGCTTCCAAGTCTTGTTGGCAAGCTTCGAGGATGGCTTTTCCTTTATCTGTTGCCACTCCTTTGAGCGATTCTTTAGACACCGATATTGTTCTTTCTGGTTGTCCAGTTCTCGTGGGAGATAGAGAATTACCCGCTGATTTGATCCTGTTGGATGTGATGGAGTTTGATGTTATTCTGGGAATGGACTGGTTATCTCAGCATTATGCCATGGTAGATTGTAGGAATAAAGAGGTGACGTTTAGAATTCCTGATGAAGAAGATTTTAAGTTTATGGGTGATAGGAGTTCAACACCTCAAAATCTTATTTTTGTTATTACGACTAGGAAGTTATTGAGGAAAGGTTGTTAGGGACATTTGGCATTGGTCAGGGATACTTCAGTGGAGAAGTTGTCACTCACAGATGTTCCTATTGCCTGTGAGTTTCCTGATGTTTTTCCTGAGGAGTTGCCAAGTTTACTACCTCACAGAGAGATTGAGTTCTGTATATATATGGTTCCAGGTACTACTCCTATATCTATACCACCCTATAGAATGGCTCCTGCAGAGTTGAAAGAGTTGAAGGAGCAGTTGCAAGAGTTATTGGATAAGGGTTTTATCAGACCCAGTGTTTCTCCTTGGGGTGCACCAATCATGTTTGTGAAGAAGAAGGATGGTACCCTGAGATTGTGCATTGACTATAGAGAGCTGAATAAGGTGACAGTGAAGAACAAGTATCCTCTCTGGAGGATAGATGACTTGTTTGATCAGTTATAAGGTGCACAGTTCTTTTCCAAGATTGATCTGAGGTCGGGTTATCATCAGCTACGGATCAGTGAAGCCGATATTCCTAAAACGGCATTCCGCACTCGATATGGCCATTATGAGTTTCTGGCGTTGTCTTTTGGTTTGACTAATGCACCAACAGCTTTTATGGACCTGATGAACAGGGTATTCAGACCATATATGGATCAGTTTATGGTAGTCTTCATCGATGATATACTAGTTTATTCAAGGAGCATGGAGGAACATGTATATCACTTGAGGATTGTACTACAGACATTGAGAGATCATCAGCTTTATGCTAAATTCTCAAAGTGTGATTTCTGGATGGAGAGTGTTTCTTTTCTTAGACACGTGGTGTCTAAAGAGAGTATCCAGGTTCATCCACAGAAGATTGAAGCAGTGTCTGAATGGCCTAGACCAACTTTTGTTACTGAGATTCGGAGTTTTCTGGGTTTAGCCGGGTATTATAGGCGGTTTGTACAAGATTTTTCTAGAATTGTAGCCCCTATGACTCGCTTGACTCAGAAGAATGTTAGATTCGAGTGGTCAAAAGCTTATGAGAATAGTTTCCAGTTATTGAAGGAGAAATTGACCACAACCCTAGTGTTAGCTTTGCCTAATAGTGTAGACAAGTCATAATTTATTGTGATGCCTCTAGAGTTGGCCTTGGTTGTGTGTTGATGCAGAATGGTAGGGTGATAGCCTATGCTTTAAGGTAGTTGAAGAAGCATGAGCATAACTATCCTACACATGACCTTGAAATGGCTGCAGTGATCTTTGCTCTAAAGATTTGGAGACATTATCTGTATGGGGTGACTTATGAGATTTTTACTGATCACAAGAGCCTTAAATACATTTTCCAGCAACGAGATCTGAATCTGAGGCAGAGGAGATGGTTAGAATTATTGAAGGATTATGACTGTGAGATTTTATATCATTCGGGCAAGGCTAATGTGGTAGCAGATGCATTGAGTAGAAAGTCCTCAGGCAGTCTTGCTCATATCAGTGTTGAGAAGAGACCGTTGATCCAGGAGTTACATCTGATGTTGGATCAAGGTCTGATGATGAAGATCAGTAGGTCAAGTGGACTGCTAGCTCAATTTAAGGTGCGATCTATAATGAGGGATAGGATTAAAGCAACTCAGAGCCGAGATCCTATTCTAGAAGAGCTTGTAGATAACGTTCGAGCAGGGAAGTTCATTGATTTCACACTCGATGATGATGATGTGTTGTGGATCAGTGGTAGATTGTGTGTTCCTGATGTGGATGACTTAAGAGAAGAGATCCTAGAGGAAGCACATTCTACAGCTTATAGCATACATCCGGGTGTCACTAAGATGTACCACAGTATCAGAGATTTATACTAGTGGGACGAACTGAAGAAGGATGTTGCTAATTATGTTGCTAAGTGCCTAACATGTCAGCAAGTGAAGGCTGAACATCAGAAGCCTTCTGGGAAGCTTCAGCCTCTTCCTATTCCCGAGTGGAAGTGGAAAAGGATAGCTATGGATTTTGTGGTTGGTTTACCTCGCTCTAAGGATGGGTACGATTCCATCTGGGTGATTGTAGACAGGTTGACAAAGTCCACACATTTCTTGCCTGTGAAAGCCACTTATTCTGTAGCTAGATTGGTGAAGCTATATGTCCATTGTCCATGTGAAGCATATTGTGTGCCTTTATGGAGTACCTGTGTCCATTGTATCATATAGAGGTTCAGTGTTTACTTCTCATTTTTGGCAGAAGTTGCAGGAAGCGATGGATACTAGGTTGGACTTCAGTACTGCTTTTCATCCCCAGACAGATGGTCAGTCTGAGAGTATGATCTAGACACTGGAAGATATGTTGAGGATGTGTGTTTTGGATCTGGGAGGTAGCTGGGATGATCATTTTCCACTCGTAGAGTTTGCATATAATAACAGCTACCATAGCAGTATTGCCATGGCACCATATGAGGCGTTGTATGGAAGGACGTGTAGATCCCCTTTGAGTTAGGATGAGATTGGTGAGAGAGCTTTGACTGGACCTGAGATGGTTCAGGATGCTGCAGAGAAAGTCACCGTGATTAAGCACAGATTAGAGACCACAGTTAGCAAGCAAAAGAGCTATGTGGATCCTAAGTGTAGAGATGTGGAATTTCAGGTTGGAGATTTTTTTTTTCTGAAGGTATCTCCGATGAAGGGTGTTATGAGGTTTGGTAGGAAGGGTAAGTTAGCACTGAGGTATATCGGACCATTTGAAATTTTGGAGAGAATTGGCACTGTTGCATATCGATTGGCCTTGCCTCCGGGTATGTCACAAGTGCATCCAGTATTTCATATCTCGATGTTGAGGAAGTATATCTCAGACCCTTCACATGTGTTGCAGCCCGACAGTGTAGAAGTGAGTGAAGATCTGATGTTCGTGGAAGAACCTGTGGCGATCGTTGACTATCAAGTTCAATAGTTGCAGTCGAAGCAGATTTCGATGCTCAAGGTTTTGTGGCGTAGCAACAGAGTTAAGGAGCATATGTGGGAGACTGAAGCTGAGATGCGAGCTTCTTACCTGTATCTCTTCCCTTCTTGATCTTGTGATCATTTTCTTTCTGGAATTCGGGGATGAATTCTTGTAAGGGGGGAAGATTGTAATATCCCGTGTTTTTAAATATTTTAATACTGCATCGGGATATGCAGTGTTAATAATTCTTATATATAATATTGATATTTTATGAGTTGTTATTTAATTAAAGCTAATTTTAATTGTTTTATATTATTTTAAGTGCTTTACGTAAAATTTTCTCGAGAA
This sequence comes from Mallotus nudiflorus, assembly GCA_947683625.1. NCBI lineage: Eukaryota > Viridiplantae > Streptophyta > Magnoliopsida > Malpighiales > Euphorbiaceae > Mallotus > Mallotus nudiflorus. The sequence goes on along the minus strand of CANTUR010000610.1, from coordinate 321,967 downwards.
TTCTATTTTCGGGAAAATTGACACGTAAATTATTTATTATTAATTATTTTAAATAGATTTCCACATTTGCATGAACTCATATGTATTTTAAAAGTACTAGATAGAGTGTATATATGTGTATTTATTTATTTAACTAGGGTTTAATTAATTACCCTAATATTTTATTATTTATTATTAGTTTTAATATTATTTAATTAATTTTTTTTAGTGTGTAAATTATTAAAAATATTAAATTATATGTGTGTGGTGTATATTTAATGTGTGTGAGTTTATATTATTTTAATATATAGTGTAAATGTAAATGTATATACATATACATTTATTATTTAACAAAAAAATAAAGTTTGAGTTATTTACGTTTCTTGCCATCGTCTTCTTCTTCAACCCGACGCACGCCTCCCTCGCCATCACCGTTGTCTGTCAGCCTTCCCCTTGCCGTCGGTGTGCCTCTCGGCGTGCCACCTCCTTCCCTAACCTTCCCTGCCACCACCAGCTCCCTATTCCGTCGTGGTTTGGCCGGAATAAGCTCGAGAAGCCGAAACTTGAGTCACCATCGTTCACAGCATTTCCGGCCACCATTTTCAACACCGCCGGTCTCTTTCTTCTCCTTGAGCTCCGGTGAGTGTGATTTCAAGCTTTGTTTCACTTAAAATGGTCTAGATTTGCCTAGGTTTTAATTTTTGCAATTCGGCCATTTTAGGGTTCTTGATTTTTTTTAAGCTTCAATTGATTGATTCATGAAAAATTCCTTCACAAATGTTGTTCCCCTTAGCTTAATCTTCATGTGTGAGTGAATTTTTGTAGAATTTTTGGAATTTATTTTGATTTTTAGGTATTTTTTAATATTTTATTATTATTTTATAATTTTTGAAAATTAATTAATTAAATTATGAAATTGTGTTTTATGGTAATTATAGGTGTTGAAATGAATTATAGAAATTTATTTGGAATTTTCGTGAATTTTTATGTATTTATTTTGAATTTATTTAGTTTATGTAATTTTGGAAAAATAGGGTTAATTCTATGTTTAATTGAAATTAATTAGTTAATTGAGTTTATTTATTGATATTATTGATATATATGTTGAGAAAATTAATTTTTAGCAATTATATTATTTTTGGTGAATTTTTTGATTAATTTTAGTATATTTATATATCTAGGGGTATTTTGGTAATTTTACCCTAAATTGGCTAAAAACGTAATTAAATTGGTTTTAATAGTTATTTAAGGTATAAAAATGATTTCTACAAATTATTTAGTATTTTAAACTAATTAAAACTATTTTTCGTAAATTATTTTCAATTATATATATAATATACAATTTTTCTAATAAAATGAGTTTTTATCGGTTTTTACTGTGTTTTAGGGTTAATTATGTAAATTCTACTTATAAACTGTATTTTTAGTATACAAGGGTATTTTCGGTATTTTGTGAATATTCAGTGAATTATGGACCTCGGTCGGTGAATTGTAGTTTGGAGTCCGACCGAGGGGTTGTGATTGTGATTCTGTGTTTATTTTTTGAAGTGTGTTTCTTTGTAGGGCCGACTCTACTCTTTGAGTAGAGAGATGTCCGTTTTGCTGGGGAGGTTCTGCCGGATTTTTGGTAAAATTCTCATAAAATGTGATGTCCGGTCGAACCTTAATTCTGATTCTGTGTCTAATATTCTAGATTGAGTTTCTAGGATTTTCTGTTAGATTTATTCTGATTCCTGTCATTATCTGTTTGTTTAGTTGCACCGAGATCAAGGCCTAGTGGACCAGGCCCATCGGACCCATATCGAGGAGCGCACTAATAGTGAGTTGCTATTTTATATATATATGCTCTAGGGTGCATGATTTTAGAAATATATGTTTTATTTTGATTAAATATGCATAATGGTTTAATTAGTACTTGAGTTTATTTTAGTTTACTTTTGGTTTATTTTTGGTATATTTTAAACTATATGCATGTTTTATTAATGAATTATGTTTAAATGTTTTTAAGTATATTTCTAGTTTATTTTGTAATTAAATTGAATTTATTTGACGTATATATACTCAAAATATACCTGGTTTACTTTTGGTATATTTCTAGTATATATATGGTTATTTTTCCTATTATATTTAAATTCATGCATCATTTATTTTTATGAATGTATGCTTTATATTTCAATGAAGGATATCAATAGAATGTGCTAGCTAGTGGGCAGCACTATGACCGAGTACGTACCGGTACGCTGATAGCATTTAGGCTATATTACTAACCATTTGTGGATATTGATTGGATATGATTATTTGATGTGTGATATGATTTGAGAGTGTGATTGCTGGAGCTCGGTTGACCAGGGGTCTCGGGGCTAATTACGCTGACAGTCAAACTACTGGAGCTTGGTTGACTTAGTGTCTCGGGGCCAGTCTACTGTCCAAATGGAACAAGTGAATGTATATTTAGAATAAGTGAGCCTGTATGGCTAGAGTGTTGTTTAACATTGTTTTGAGGTTGCAATATTCTAGGGTTCTATTTGATCCTTCATAAACTATGATTTTCAGTAACAATATATACAAAATGATTTTATTGCATCTGTGTATTTGCTTGTATATATATAATTATTATATATATATACTTTTGACTATATGCATTGCCATTTAGTATGCATGTATATATATTATGACAATTTACTCAGTGAGGTCTGACTCCCCTCCGTTGACTATTTTTCAGGAGAGTCATCTTCCTCATACCTTAGTAGCAGGCCTGCACGCCGGATTTCTTCCGCTCCGGCTTCTCTATGTAAACTGCTTATCTGAGTTTTATTTTATAATCTAGACACTACAGTAGTTATGGTCGACTGTGAGATTATTATATTATATTTGTATGAGTTATATATTTTAAGAATTTGAACTGGATTTGTATTAAAAGAGTTTATTTATATATGAGATGAGGATTTGATTTAAATCCCGTGATGGTGGATTATTATTTTGATATTTATGATTTTATTCTGCTGCACAGTATTTTTCTTAATTGTGTTGTTATTATTTCTATTGCATGTTTTATTTTATTTTATTTTAAGCTAGCTACGGGTTCCGGATTCGAAAGAATTGCTGTTCCCTAGCGCCAGTCATGGCCCCTGTTTTGGGTCGTGACAGTTCACCTCGATTTCGGCCACCAAATTGGACACCGCCGGTCTCAATCTCTTCCTTGAGCTCCAGTGTGTGCATTTCTAAGCTTGGTTTCACTTGTTTTGGTCTAGATTTTTGTTGGTGATTAATTTTCTATTTTGGCCATTTTGAGTTCTTTAATATTTTGAACTTCAATCTTGATGATTCAAGCTTTATTCCTTCACAAAAGTTTCTCCTAGTAGCTCAATCTACATCCTATATTTTTTGTAGAATTTTTGGAATTTATTTTGATTTTTGTTAATTTTTTATTATTTTATTAATATTTTCTAATTTTCTTAAATTAATTAAATAATTTTTGAAATTGTGATTTATGGTGTTTATAGAGGTTGAAATGAATTTTAGAAATTAATTTGTAATTTTTGTGATTTTTGTGTAATTATTATGAATTTATTTAGTTTAGGTGAATTTTGGAAAATTAGGTTAAATAAGTATTTTGTTAAAATTAATTGATTAATTGAGTATAATTATTGATTTTATTGAATTATATGTTGAGAAATTAATTTTTGAGCAATTGTATAATTTTTAGTGAATTTTTGAATAATTATTGTATATTATGTGAATTTATATATAATTAGGGGTATTTTGGTAATTTGATACTAAATTGGTTGAAAATTAAATTAAATTGGTTTTAATAATTGTTTGAGGTATAAAAATGATTTTTACAAAATAATTACTATTTTTAACTAATTAAAACTATTTTTCAAAAATTATTTTCAAATTATGTATAATATACTATTGTTGTAAATAAATGAGTTTTTATTGATTTCTAATATGTTTTTGGGCTAATTATGTAATTTAGATTTATAAAATGAATTTCGGTTAATATTTATGAATTTATTGAGAATTATGGATTTTTAATAATATTTTATTAAAATTATGGTTTTTATGTAATTATCGGTAAAATAATTATTTTTAGTGTTTTAAATATTTAAATTTCTATATTTTAGTATTTAAAGGGTATTTTCAGTATTTTTAGAATTTTCATGTATTCTGTGTATATCTCGTGAATTATGAACCTCAATTGGTGGAATCGTAATTTGGGAGTTCGACCGAGGGATTGTGTGACTGTATATTCTCGAAGTGTGTTTTCTTGTAGGACCGGCTTTACTTTCTGAGTAGAGAGATGTCCATTTTACAGGGGAGGTTTTGCCGAATTTTCGATAGAATTCTCATAAAACGTGACATCCGATCAAATCTCTATTCCTATTCTGTGTCTAGTGTTTTAGATCGAGTCTCTAGAATTTTATTAGATTTATTCTGATTTTGTGTTGTCATTTATTTGTTTAGTTGTGTCGAGACCGAGGCCTAGTGGACCAGGCCCGTCAAACCCGTCTCGTGGAGCGCACAACTATGAGTTGTTGTTTTATATATACGTGTTTTAGGATTACATGTTTTAGAAATGTATGTTTAAATTTTATGAAATATGCATAAATGGTTTAATAATTGTTTAGTTATATTTTAGGTATATTTTGGTATATTTCTTTACAGGACCGGCTCTACTCTTTTAGTAGAGAGATGTCCATTTTACAAGGGAGGTTCTGCTGGATTTTCGGTAGAATTCTCGTAAAACGTGATGTCCAGTCGAATTCTTATTTTAATTATATGTCTGGTAATCTAGATCGAGTCTTTAGAACTTCTGTTAGATTTATTCTCATTCCTGTTATTATTTATTTGTTTAGTTGCGTCGAGACCGAGACCCAGTGGACTAGGCCCGTCGAACCCATCTCGAGGAGCGTAATAAATAGTGAGTTGTTATTTTATATATATATGCTTTAGGGTGCATGATTTTAGAAATATATGTGTTATTTTGATTAAATATGCATAATGATTTAATTAGTACTTAAGTTTATTTTTAGTTTATTTTTGGTTTATTTTCGTTATATTTTAAACTATATGCATGTTTTATTAATGGATTATGTTTAAAATGCTTTTGAATATATTTCTAGTTTATTTTGTAATTTAATTGGATTTATTTGACGTATATATACTCGAAATATACCTGGTTTACTTTTGGTATATTTCTAGTATATATATGGTTTATGTTGCCATTTTTAATTAAATTCATGCATCATTTATTTTTCTGAATGTATGTTTTATATTTTAATGAAGGATATCAATAGAATGTGCTACCTAGTGGGCAGCACTAGGACTGAGTACGTACCGGTACGCTGATAGCATTTAGGCTATATTACTAACCATTTGTGGATATTGATTGGATTGACTATTTGATATGTGAGATATGATTTGGGAGTGTGATTGCTGGAGCTCGGTTGACCAAGTGTCTCGGGGCCAATCACACTCACAGTCAAATTGTTGGAGCTCGGTTGACTTAGTGTCTCGGGGCCAGTCTATTATCCAAATGGAACAAGTGAATATATTTGGAATAAGCGAGCCTGTATGGCTAGAGTGTTGTCTAACACTGTTTTGAGGTTGCAATTTTCTAGGGTTCTATTTGATCGTTCATAAATAGTGGATTTCAATAAAAATATATAAAAATGATTTTTATTGCATCTGTGTGTATTTGCTTGTATATGTATATTTATTATATATACTTTTGACTGTGTGCATTGTCATTTAGTATGCATGTATATATATTATAGCAATTCACTCAGTAAGGTCTGACTCCCCTCTGTTGATTATTTTTCAGGAGAGTCATCGTCATCAGACCTCAGTAGTAGGCCTGTACGCTGGATTTCTTCTGCCCTGGCTTTATTATGTAAACTACTTACCTGAGTTTTATTTTTATGATCTAGACACTGCAGTAGTTGTAAAAATTGAAAAACTATGTTGTATTATATTTTTATGAATTATGTATTTTAAGGATTTGAATTGGATTTGTATTAAAAGTTTATTTGTATATATATGATATGAGGTTGTTGATTTAAATCTCGTAGCAGATTATTATTTTGTTTTATTTATGATTTATTTTCACTGCAGATTATTTTAATTATGATATTATTATTATTGCATTTTTTTTATTTTAAGGCTTGATACGAGTTCCGGATTCGAAAGAATTCTCGTTACCTAGCGCCGGTCATGGCCCCTGTTTTGGGTCGTGACATTATCATTATTTTATGTTTAAATGAATTTCCTATGTAAATATATTATTTTGGAACTTATTATTATAGACGTTTAAATCTCATTGTGTATATTTATTATTTTTGAATATTATTATTCTAATAACGTTAATTTAGTGCATGATTATTATTTTTATTATTATCATAGTATTATTTTAATATTAACATTTTAAGTACATTATTATTATTATCTTATTCCTATTGATTGACATTATTGTATAATTAAAATATTTCATAAATATTGTTTATATTATTGTTATTTTCAAATGTTATTATGTGTTATTATTATCATGGTATTATTTTTATTATCATTTTTATTATTTTCATTGTTTAATATTTTTAGGAATATTATTTTTATTATTCAAATTATTTTATTAATATTATTAATTTCTGTTGTTATATATATATATATATATATATATATATATATATATATAAGAAATGGGTCAGGCCATTCTTTTCATCCTTTCATTTAATTTCTTTCACTTCTTTTTTTTTTTTTTAGTTTAGTTTCCTTTCTTGTCTCCGTGTACACTAAAACCAGAGCAACCTTCCCCACACTTCTGGCCATTCTGCATCATCCTTCATCCTCATCACCTCTCTTCTTCTTTTCTTGTTTTTTTCTTCTTCCTTTGCATGCCGAATCATGACAGTAGGGAGGAAGCAGCAGCGACAATGGCTTCACCCTCTCGTCGGAGTCACGCCCGACAACGAGAGCTCGACTTCCTTCGCTCGATCGACTCCTTGAGTTGTGGGGAAGACGATCCCAAGCTCCATTCAAGTTTAAACTTGTTCATTTGAAAGTTTTGATTGATTTTTAGTTTATGTCAAATTTCTTCTTAATTTTTTTTAGCTTGAGTTTAATTGATTTTTTTATAATTTCTTTTTGAAATATTGATCTATGCATCTTAATCTACTCATAGATATTTTTAATTTATTTTTCTAATTTTTTTTATTTTTGGTTAATTATTGAATATTTTAATTATAAAAAAAATGAATTTTCGTTAATTAATAATTAAATTATGAATTTGGTTAAACTATTGTTATTAATTTTGGTGTTGAGAAATTAGTTTTTGAGAATATTTTGTAATTTTTAGAAATATTTATAGATTATGGAAAGTTTGGATATTGAGTTAAATGTGTTTTTTTGGTATAAATTACAGTTTAATTGTGTGTTTTAGTTGATGTTATGATGTTATTTATTGGTGAAATAATTTTTATGAATTTAAATAATTTTAATGGAATTTTATATAATTTATGTGTAGTTTGAATTATTAAGTTAAATAAGTAAATTGTTGAAATTATTGGTTAAATATGTGTTTTCATTGATATTAGTATATTATATGTTGATTAAATAATTCCTATGATTTTATATAATTTTTTTTGAGGAAATTGTTTAGTATATTTACGTATTTTGGATATTTAATATTATAAGGGTAAATGTGTAATTTTGTGTTAATTATAGTTAGATATTAGGTTTTAGTTGATTTTATAATTATTTAAGGTAATAAAATGATTTTTACAAATTAATTACTATTTTAACTAATTAACATTATTTTTTGAAATTTTTTTTAAATAAATATGTTATATATTATTTTGGAATAAAATGGGTTTTAAACTAATTTTATTATATAATTAAGCTATTTAGGAAATTAAATGTGAATTTTATTATGTTATATTGAACAATTGTAAAAATTGAATTTTATTAATATTATATAATATTTGAGATTTTATTAGTTAAATTGTAATAATTTTGGAATATTATGTAAATAATAAGTGTATTTGTTACTTTGAGATTTAATGTGTAATTTATTATTTTTGTGATGATAAATTGTGATCTTAAATATTATTTACAATTTATGTTAATTTAATTGTAAAATGGAGATTTTATCCCATTTATGAATTTTATTCTCAAATATTATTTAAATTAAACTTTTATGTTCAAATTGGAAAATAAAGGTTTTTAAATATTTTTACGGGTTCTTAATGATTTTTATTATTTTACTATTTAATATTGTTGTTTTGTAAATTATGAACCTCGGTTGGGGATTTGTGGAGTTTGGGGTCCCAACCCGAGGTGTTGTACTTTGAGATTTTATAAGTGTGTTTTCTGTGTAGGATCAGCTCTAGTTTTGTAGGGAGATGTCCATTTTATAAAGGAGACTCTGCTGAAATTTTGGTAGATTTCTCGTAAAACGTGACAACAGGTCCGAGTCTAGTTTTAAATTTTTAATTGAGTCTGTCTATAGTAATCCTAGAAATGTAGAGTTAGAAGTTTATTATGATGATTATTATTATTTTATTTTTTTATAGCTGTGCCGAGACCGAGGCCTAACGGACCAGGCCCGCCGAGTTTGTCTCATGGAGCGTTAATCAGTGAGTTATTATACTGTATATATATGCATTGCATATAGGATGCATGACTTAGGGTTTTTCATTTTTATTTTATGTTTTAAACAATAACTTAATTTATAATATGATTTTGCATATTTTTTGTTTATTTTTAGTATATCTGGATATATATGTGTTGGAATATTTTCTACATACATTTAATATATCACTGGTATATTTAGAGTTTATTTTTTATATATGTGTGTTAGATATTTATGTTTATTTTTAGTATATTTTGGACATATGTCAAAATTAAATACATGTTTTAAATATATTTATTCATGATTCTTTTATTAAATAATTAGTATACTTTAGGTATATTTTTAGTATATTTTAGGTATATTTCTAAATATTTGAATGTCATAGTATTGATTTATACTTAAATTGTTTTTAAGTATACTTTTGGTATATTTTTTATATATTTCCAAATAATGCATGTTATATTATCAATTCATACTCAATTATTTTTAGATATATCATTGGTTTATCTTTGGTATATTACATCTTTGATTTGACTTTAATTGACATATATATATACTCGAAATATACTTAGTTTATTTTACGTATATTTCTAGTACATATATATATATATATATATATATATGGTTTATTTTATCATTATGATTATTATTCTGCATTAATTGTTTGTCCATATGATGTTTTTATTTTAAATGAAGGATATCAATAGAATGTGCTACCAAGTAGGCAGCACTAGGACAGTGTACGTACTGGTACGACGATAGGTTGTAGGTTAAATTACTAACCTATTTGTGGATATTGATTTGATTGATCTGAGATGTGATTTAAGAGTGTGATTATTGCAGCTCGGTTGACCAAGTGTCTCAGGGCCAATCACACTGACAGTCAGACTGCTAGAGCTCGATTGACTTAGTGTCTCGAGGCCAGTCTACTGTCCAAAATGGAATAAGTGACCTATTTGGATTTAAGTGAGCTTGTATAGCTAGAGTGATGATATGGTTGATTGAGGTTGTGATTAATAGGGTTCTATTTGATCCTTCATGAATTAAAATAAATTTTTTCTGCATTTGTTATATTTATAAAAACAGAGTTTGGCATTTGTGTGAAATACATGAATATACATATATACATACATACATACATATATATATATATATATATATATATATGAATGCCTTATTGGATATGGTTTAGATTGCATGTATATATAGTATAATAATTCACTCAGTGAGGTCTGACCCCCCTCAATGATTTTTTTTTCAGAAGATCCTATATCGTCAGACCTTAGTAGTAGAGTTCCTTGTCGGTGTTCTTCCATCCCGGCTATTTTATGTAAATGTATATTTTGAATTTTGAATTGTATTCTAGAAACTACAGTAGTAGTGTTATTGTATCAGAAGAGTATTATTTTTATTTTGATATTAAATACTCTGAGAATTGTATTTGAACACTGTACGAATATATATTTATTTATGAAAGGATTTGGAGTATTTATTTTATATATTGATTCAAAAAATTTTAATTATGTTGTACTTTTTATTTATTTATTGCATGATTTTATTTTCTAAGGCTTACTATGGGTTCCGGATTTGAGAGAATTCCCGTTCCCTAGCACCGGTCATGGCCCCTGTTTTGGATCGTGACAAAGTTAGTATCAGAGCCTAGGTTTAGAGATGTGGACCTAGGTTATCGATGTCACGACCTAAAACAGGGGCCATGACCGGCGCTAGGGAACGGGAATTCTTTTGAATCCGGAACTTGTAGCAAGCCTTAAAATAAAATAAAACACGCAATAGTAATAATAACAACACAATTAAGTAAAATGTTATGCAGCGGAATAAAATCATAAATATCAAAATAATAATCCACCACGGGAATTAAATCAAATCCTCATCTCATATAAATAAACTTTTAATACAAATCCAGTTCAAATATTATACAACATCTTTTTAACAATTTTACAACTACTGCAGTGTCTAGATTATAAAATAAAACTCAAGTGAGCAATTTACATAGTAAAGTCGGGGCGGAAGAAATCCGACGTACAGGCCTACTACTGAGGTCTGAAGATGAAGACTCCCCTGAAAAATAGTCAACGGAGGGGAGTCATACCTCACTGAGTGAATTACTATAATATATATACATGCATACTAAATGTCAATGTACATAGTCAAAAGTATATATAATAAATATATATACAAGCAAATACACACAGATGCAATAAAATCATTTTATATATTTATTGAAAATCACTGTTTATGAGGGATCAAATAGAACCCTAGAATATCGCAACCTCAAAACATTGTTAGACAACACTCTAGCCATACAAGCTCACTTATTCCAAATATATTCACTTATTCCATTTAGACAGTAGACTGGCCTCGAGACACTAAGTCAACTGAGCTTCAGCAGTCTGACTGTCAATGTGATTGGCCCCGAGACACTTGGTCAACCGAGCTCCAGCAATCACACTCACAAATCATATCTCACATATCAATTAATCAAATCCAATCAATATCCACAAATGGTTAGTAATATAGCCTAAATGCTATCAGCGTATCGATACGTACTCGATCCTAGTGCTGCCCACTAGGTAGCACGTTCTATTGATATCCTTCATTATTAAATATAAAACATACATTCACAAATAAATGATGCATGAATTTAAATAAAATAGCAACATAAACCATATATATACTAGAAATATACCAAAAGTAAACCAGATATATTTCAAGTATATATACGTCAAATAAATCTAATTAAATTACAAAATAAACTAGAAATATACTTAAAAACATTTTAAACATGATTCATTAATAAAACATGCATATAGTTTAAATTATACCAATTTTAAACATGATTCATTAATAAAACATGGATATAGTTTAAATTATACCAATAATAAACCAAAAATAAACCAAAAGTAAACTAAAATAAACTTAAGTACTAATTAAACCATTATGCATTTTTAGTCAAAATAGAATGTATATTTCTAAAATCATGCACCCTAGAGCACATATATATAAAATAGCAACTCATGATTATTGCGCTCCTCGAGATGGATCCGATGGGCCTGGTCCACTAGGCCTTGGTCTCGACGCAACTAAACAAACAAAAATGACAGGAATCAGAACAAATCTAATGGAAACTCTTAGAAACTCGATCTAGAATGCTAGACATAGAATTAGAATTATAGTTCGATCGGACATCACGTTTTACGAGAATTCTATCAAAAATTTGGCAGAACCTCCCATGTAAAATGGACATCTCTTTACTCAAAGAGTAGAGTCGGCCTTGCAAAGAAACACACTTTGAAAATAAACACAAAACACAACCAAAATCCCTCAGTCGGACTCCAAACTACCAATCACCGACCGAGGTCCACAATTCACAGAAAATTTACAAAATATTAAAAATACCCTTATATAATAAAAATGCATTTTATAAGTAAAAATTACGTAATTAACCCTAAAACACAGTAAAAAATCAATAAAAACTCATTTATGTAGAAAAATCGTATATTATATATATAATTGAAAATAATTTATGAAAAATAGTTTTAATTAGTTAAAAATACTAAATAATTTGTAGAAATCATTTTTATACCCTAAATAACTATTAAAATCAATTTAATTACATTTTTAGCCAATTTAGGGTAAAATTACCAAAATACCCCTATATATAAATATACTAAAATTAATTCAAAAATTCACCAAAAATAATATAATTGTACAAAATTAATTTTCTCAACATATATTTTAATAATATCACTAAATAAACTCAATTAACTAATTAATTTCAATTAAACACATAATTAACCCTATTTTATCAAAATTACATAAACTAAATAAATTCAAAATAAATACATAAAATTCAAAAAATTACAAATAAATTTCTATAATATAAAACACAATTTCATAATTAATTTAATCAATTTGCAAAAATTAGAAAATATTAATAAAATAATAAAAAATAACCAAAAATCAAAATAATTTCCAAAAATTCTACAAAAATTCAAAAATGAAGATTAAGCTAAGGGGAGAAACATTTGTGAAGGAATTTTTCATCAATCAATCAAATTGAAACTCAAAAAAATCAAGAACCCTATTAGGCCGAAATTGCAAAAATTGAAACCTAGGCAAATCTAGACCATTTTAAGTGAAACAAAGCTTGGAATCACACTCACTGGAGCTCAAGGAGAAAATAAAGACTGGCGATGTCAAAAATGGTGGTCGGAAATGCTGTGAACGACGGTAAGAAGAGTTTCAGGTTTTCGGTGGATTTCGAGCTCTTCTGACGCCGAAAACGACTACTACAGGCGGCGGGAATGGCTGAGGAAGAAGGTGGCACACCGGGAGGCACATCGATGGCAAGAGAACGGTGTGACAGTGACCAGAGGGTGGATGGGAACAATCGGGAAGAAGGAGAGGGAGGAGTGGCAGTTTGGTAATTTTTGCAAACTTTATATTTTTGTTAAATAAATATGTATATATGTATATATATATATATATAATCACACTATATATTATAATAATATAAACTCCCACACACATTAAATATACTCCACACACATATAATTTAATATATTAATAATTTTACACTTAAAAATAATTAAATAATATTAAAACTAAATAATAAATAATAAAAATTAGGGTAATTAATTAAACCCTAGTTTAATTTAAATATATACACATATATACACTTTATTTTAGCACTTTAAAAATATATATGAGTTCATGCAAATTCATGAATTTGTTTAAAATATTTAATATTAAATTATTTCTGTATTAATTTCCCCGAAAATAGAATTCTCAGGAAAAATTTTACGTAAAGCACTTAAAATAACATAAATAATTAAAATCAATTTTAATTAAATAACAAACTCATAAAATATCATAAATATATACAAAAATTATTAACACTACATATCCCGATGCAGTATAAAACTATTTAAAACAATCGAGTCGTGTTTTCTTTGGAACTACTACAGTTAAATTAGGTTCGATCATGTCTATAAAAAGTCTTCCTTGCATTAGGAATTCCGCATAACCGTTAAGATGTCTATTAATGTTTGTAATTGGTTGAATTATTTATTTTATTTTTGTTCTTTTCTGATTGCCGCGAGTGAGAGTCGCTCCATCGATCAATGAGATCGATGATGGATAGTCTTTTGAGCATGAGGTTCAACCTCCTTGTGCAACCTGTTAGGCGTAGGGGTAGGGATGGACTTAGAAGGCCAAATGATCATCGTGGACAGCGGGAACAATGAATGAAGAGCTTGTGACTTAGTATTATGATGATGTTGCTTTTGAAACAGAAGTTCCATAGGGTGCAATGTCGATATTTTCAATCGTGCAACAGATGTAATTTCTATTTTCGCCGAGAACTCGGCATATATCAATTTTACGTATATTCTATATTCTAAATCCTATCAATTTCTTTGTCCTTTCAGCGTTTTGAATGTAAATTTTTTCTTCTATAGAGACAATATTGGTATCAGTCTTTTCAAGTTAAGGTTGTGGTTATAGTTTCAGCCCTACTACACCTATCTAGTATAGGGTAGGTCAGAGGCAACTGTAACTCACAGGTCGAAGTAGTTGTTGTTAGAAGTACAAGTAGCCCTTTGAATTTGAACAAGCAGTAATTGTAGCAACGATAACCGAGATTAATGAGAGCTTATGGGTATTTAGCTATGTTTGACAATTGTTTGAGTATGCTTTGATGGAGGAATTAGAAGATGTCTAATGAAGATGAAACACTCTTGTACTCTTTATGGCAAGCTGTCAGTTCTGACTGCAACACATAATTTGAGTTAAAGAGGGATTTCTAAGATGCTTCCATCCACCTTCAAGGAAGGATAATCATTTGTGGTTGTTATTGCACAAAGTAAAGGAAGAGCAGTCAATTGAGAAGAATACATATAAACTCTTCAATCTGTTACGTCATGCTGAAGACGTGATACAGTGTAGGAAGAGACTGGTAAAATTGTATGTTGCAGGATTAAGTTTGATATATATTAGCATTCGAACTGAGAATTGGGATTCAGAGAGTTATTCATGAATTTAGCCTTTTGGGTGTAATGGATTTTGGTGTGATGTGGAGAATGGATTGTTTGTTTCAGCACTATGCAGTGGTTGATTGTTAGAGTAAATAGGTGAATTTCAGAATTCTTAAAGAAGAAGAATTTAGATTTGTTGGTGGCATAAGTTCTGCACCTCAGAATCTTATCTCCACTATCACTGCTAGGAAGATGCTGAGGAAGGGTTGTCAGGAATACTTGGCTCTAGTCAGGGATACTTCAATAGAGAAGTTGTCTCTCACAGAGATTGAATTCTATATTGATGTGGTTCATGATATAATGTAGCCCTACAGAATGGCTCTTGTAGAGTTGTAGGAGCAATTGCAAGATCTGTTGGACAAGGGTTTTGTCAAACCTTTTGTATCTTCTTGGGGTGCACTAGTCCTATTGGTGAAGTATAAGGACGGTACACCCAAACTGTGCATTGATTATATATAACTGAACGAGTATCCTCTTTCAAGGATAAATAATCTATCTAATCAACTTCAAGGTGCACAGTTATTTTCTAAGAGTGATTTAAAGTCGGGTTATCATTAGTTGTGGATCAATTTGTAGTATTGTCATTAATGATATACTTGCATATTCGAAAAGAATGATAGGGCATGTATATCACTTGAGGACTGTACTAAATACACTAAAAGAGTGTCAGCTTTATGCTGAATTAATGAAGTGTGACCCCTGGTTGGAGAGTGTTGTTTTCTTGGGCATATGGCGTCTAAAGATAGTATTCAAGTTGATCCATAAAAGATTGAAGCAGTATCTGGGTGGCCCATACTGACTACAGCTATTGAGATTTGTAATTTTTTGGGTTTAGCTGGGTATTATAAGAGATCTAAGAAGAATTCTCTAGAATTGCAGCTCCTATGACCCACCTAACTCAGAAGAACGTGAAGTTATATGGCCAGATTTTGTTAGAACAGTTTCCAACTGCTGAAGAAGACCGTTGATCCAAGGGTTACATGGACTTTAGAGGATAAGATCTGACATTATTATAGTACTTCCTCATATCATTATAGCATCTCATTACAACATTTCATCACGACATTTCATTCCAGCATTTCATCATAACATTCATCATAGCATGTCATCATGGCATTTCATCATAGAATGATCTTCTAGTAAGAGATGCATAAATTAATTAAATAGGGTTGATGTTGGAATTTAATAAGAGAGATCATATATGAGCTTATAGCGTACATCTATATGTTACTAATATGTACCACAGTATTAAGGATCAAAGCTAGTGGGATGGATTGAAGATGATGTAGTTGATTATGTTTCTAAGTGTTTAATTTGCCAGCGAGTGAAAACTAAGCATCAGAAACCTTCTGGGAAGCTTCAATCTCTTCTAGACTTTAAGTGGAAATGAGAGAGAATTGCTATGAATTTTGTGGTTGGTTACATCATTCGAAGAATGGATACGATTCCATCTGGGTGACTGTAGATAGATTGACCAAGTCAGTTAATTTTCAGCTAGTGAAAGCCACTTATGTCGTAGCTAAGTTGACTAAGATATATATAAAGCATATTGTGTGCCTCTGTGGAATACCTATGTCCATTATATATGGTAGAGGTACATCGCTTGCCTCTCGATTTTAGCAGAAGTTACTGGAAGCGATAGGCACATGGTTGGATTTCAATACTGCTTTTCATCCTCATATAGATGGTCAGTCTGAGATGACGATCCAGACACTGGAAGATATATGAAAGATGTGTGTTTTGAATCTGGGAGGTAGCTGGGTTAATTATATGCTACTTGTAGACTTTGCTTATAATAACAGCTACCATAGCAGTATTGGAATGACACCACATGAGGCTTATGTGGAGGAAAGTTTTAACTAGACATAAGATGGTTCAGAATGCAATAGAGAGGATGTTATGATCAGAAGAATATTAGAGACCATAGTTAGCATATAGAAGGGCTATATGGATGCAAGATGCAGAGATATAGAGTTCTAGATTGAAGACTATAATTTTATAGGTGTCTCTGAAGAATGATATGAAGAGATTTGGTATGTTTGCATATCGGTTGGCTTTGCCTCCGAATCTATTTCAAGTGCATCCAGTGTTCCATGTCTCGATGTCGAGAGAATGTATTTTGGACACTTCACATGTGTTACAGTCGGATAATGTAGAACTGATGTCATGACCTAAAATAGGGGCCATGACCATCGCTAGGGAATGACAATTCTTTCGAATCCAGAACCCGTAGCAAGCCTTTAAAATAAAATAAAAGCATGCAATATAATAAAATAAATAAAACATTATGCAGCAGAATTAAATCTCATAAGTAAAATAATAATCCATTAACTCATTTAATAAATTAAATCCATCTCATATAACATAAAATCCTTTAATACAAATTCTCGGTTCAAACTTTTGAAATTTAAATCTTATACATATATAATACATACAGCTCACTGAAACCACTACTGCAGTGTCTAAAATACAAAATAAAACTCAGGTAAGTAGTTTACACAATAAGGCCGGGGCGGAAGAAATCCGGCATAAAGGTCTGCTACTAAGGTCTGAGGACGAAGACTCTTCTGAAAAATAAATCAACAGATGAGAGTCAAACCTCATTGAGTGAATTGTTATAATATATATACATGCATAACTAAATGACAAATGCAAACACTCAATAGTTTATATAATAAACATATATACAGACAATTACACACAGATGCAGTAAAAACCATTTTATATATAAAACAATGAAAAATATCCGTTTATGAAGGATGAAATAGAATCCTAGATGATCGCAACCTCAAATAGTGTTAGACAACACTCTAGCCATACAAGCTCACTTATTCCAAATAAATTCACTTGTTCCATTTGGACAATAGACTGGCCTCGAGACATTAAGTCAACCGAGCTCCAGCAGTTTGATTATCAGTGTGATTGGCCCCGAGACACTTAGTCAACCGAGCTCCAGTAATCACACTCTTAAAACACATCACACATCAAATGAATCAATCCAATCAATAACCACAATAAGTTAGTAATTTAACCTAAATTCTATTGTCGTACCAGTACGTACTCGGTCCTAGTGCTGCCCGCTAGGTAGCACGTTCTATTGATATACTTCATTTATAATCCATACATTCATGAAATAAATGATGCATGAATTTAATTAAAATAACAATATAAACCATATATATACTAGAAATATATCAAAAATAAACCAAGTATATTTCGAGTATATATACGTCAAATAAATTCAATTTAATTATAAAATAAACTAGAAATAAACTATATATAAACTTAAAAACATTTTAAATATAATTCAATAATAAAACATGCGTTTAATTTAAAATATACCTGTAATATCTCGAGTTTTTAAATAATTTTAAACTGCATCGGGATATGCAATGTTAATAATTTTTGTATATATTTATGATTATTTAATGATTTTTTTATTTATTAAAGACACTTTTAATTATTTTAACTATTTTAAAGTCATTTACGTAAAATTTGGAATTTTATTTTTGGGGAAATTAAAACGTAAATAATTAAATATTAATCATTTTTAGCGGTTTAGTGAATTTGCATGAGTTCATGCATGATTTTAGAGTGTCAAATAAAATATATATACGTACATGCATTTAAATTAAATTAGGGTTTATTTAATTAAATTAAATTATATTATATAGTTTTAATATTAATTAATTAAGTGTGTATATGTGTATATGTGTATATGTGTGTATATATTATAAAAATATGTGTGTGGTGCATATTTATTGTGTGTATTATATTATATATGTCACGAGCAAAAATAGGGGCCATGACCGACGCTAGGGAACGAGAATTCTTTCGAATCCGGAACCTGTAGCAAGCCTTAAAATAAAATAAAACATGCAATAATAATAATAACATAAATAAAGTATTATGTAGCGGAAATAAATTCATAAATAATTAAATAATAATCCACCACGGAATTTAAATCAACAACTCATCATATATATAAATAAACTTTTAATACAATCCAATTCAAATTCTTAAAATATACAACTCACACAATATAATGCATAACCCTTTAACAATTTTTACAACTACTGTAGTGTCTAGATCATAAAATAAAACTCAGATAAGCAATTTACATAGTGAAGCCAGGGCGGAAGAAATCTGGCGTATAGGTCTGCTACTGAGGTCTGAAGACGATGACTCTCCTGAAAAAAAAAGTCAACGGAGGGGAGTCAGACCTCACTGAGTGAATTGTTATAATATATATACATGCATACTAAATGACAATGCACACAGTCAATAGTATATATAATAAATATATATACAAGCAAATACACACATATGCAGTAAAATCATTTATTTATATATTTTACTAAAAATCATTGTTTATGAAGGATCAAATAGAACCCTAGTAAATCACAACCTCAAACAGTGTTAGACAACACTCTAGCCATACAGGCTCACTTATTCCAATATATTCACTTGTTCCATTTGGACAGTAGACTGGCCCCGAGACACTAAGTCAACTGAGCTCCAGCAATCTAACTGTCAGTGTGATTGGCCCTGAGACACTTGGTCAACCGAGCTCCAGCAATAACACTCCCAAATCATATCTCACACATCAATTAATCAAATCCAATCAATATCCACAATTAGGTTAGTGATATAGCCTAAATGCTATCGGCGTACCGGTACATACTCGGTCCTAGTGCTGCCCACTAGGCAGCACGTTCTATTCATATCCTTCATTTTAAATATAAAACATAAATTCATAAAAATAAATGATGCATGAATTTGAAATAAACAACAACATAAACCATATATATACTAGAAATATACCAAAAGTAAACCAGGTATATTTCGAGTATATATACGTCAAATAAATCCAATTAAATTACAAAATAAACTAGAAATATACTTAAAAACAGTTTAAGCATAAATCATTAATAAAACATGCATATATTTTAAAATATACCAAAAGTAAACTTAAGTAATACTTAAATCATTTATGCATATTTATCAAAATAAATCATACATTTCTAAAATCATGCATCCTAAAACATATATATATATATATATAATAACAACTTACTATTTATTGCTCTCCTCGAGATGGGTCTGACAGGCCTGATCCACTAGGCCTTGGTCTTGGCGCAACTAAATAAATAAATGACCACAGAATATCAGAATAAATCTATCAGAATTCCAAAGACTCGATCTAGAATACTAGACACATAATTAAAATAGGAATTCGACCGGACATCACGTTTTACGAGAATTCTATCAAAAATTCGACAAAACCTCCCCTGTAAAATGGACATCTTTCTACTCAAAGAGTAGAGCCAGTCCTACAAAGAAATACACTTCAAGAATAAACACAGAATTCACAATCAAAACCTCTCGGTCGGACTCCAAACTACAATTCACTGACTGAGGTCCACAATTCACAGAATGTTCACAAAATACCAAAAATGCCCTTATATAATAAAAATACATTTTATAAATCCAAATTACATAATTAACCCTAAAACACATTAAAAACCGATAAAAACTCATTTATTTAGAAAAATCGTATTATATATATATAATTTGAAAATAATTTATGAAAAATAGTTTTAATTAGTTAAAAATACAAAATAATTTTTAGAAATCATTTTTATACCCTAAATAACTATTAAAACCAATTTAATTACATTTTTAGCCAATTTAGTATAAAATTACCAAAATACCCCTATATATATATATATATATATATATATATATATATATATATATATATATTCACTAAAATTAATCGAAAATTCACAAAAAATAATATAATCACTCAAAATTAATTTTCTCAAAATATAATTCAATAATATCAATAAATATACTCAATTTACCAATTTATTTCAATTAAACACATAATTAACCCTATTTTTTAAAATTACATAAATTTAATAAATTCCAAATAAATATATAAAAATTCAAAAAAATTACAAAAAATTTCTATAATTCATTTTAACACCTATAATTACCATAAAACACAATTTCATAATTTAATTAATTAATTTTCAAAAATTAGAAAATAATAATAAAATAATAAAAAAGACCCAAAAATCAAAATAAATTCCAAAAATTCTAAAAAAATTATAGCATGTAGATTGAGCTTCCAAGATCAAACTTTGTGAAGGAATTTTTCATGAATCAATCAAATTGAAGCTCAAAAAAATTTGAAACCCTAAATGGTTGAAATGAAGAAATTGAAACCTAGGAAAGTCTAGACCATTTTAAGTGAAAAAAAGCTTGGAATCACACTCACCAGAGCTCAAGGAGAAGATAGAGACCAGTTGCGACGAATTTGGTGGCCGAAAACGGCTTTATAGGAGCTTGATCAATTTTTGGCCTCTCTTGAAAAATTTGGCCAAACCACACCAAAAATGGGTGCTTCAGGTGTCGGGAATGGCTGGCAAGGCAGGACGAAGGCTGAGCGGCATAGTGACGACAAGAAAACCAGCTTGAAATGGCCAGAAATGGAAGAAAAACTGATCGGGGAAGAAATGAAGAAGACAATGGCATTTTGGTAAATAATGCAAACTGTATAATTTTGATAATAAATTATGTATATATATATATATATATATATATATGTCCACTTTATATTATACTAATATATATTTCCGCACACAATTAATTCTCACCACATAAATATTTTAATATATATATATATTAATTTGTACACTTAAAATTAATTAATTACTATTAAAACTAAATAATAAAAATTAAGGTAATTAATTAAATCCTAATTAATTTAAATAAAAACACATATATACATTTTATTTTAGCACTTAAAAATTATGTATGAGTTCATGCAAATTCGTAAAACTAATCAAAATAATTAATATTAAATTATTTACGTGTCAATTTCCCCGAAAATACAATTCCCAAAAAAATTTTATGTAAAGTACTTAAAATAATGTAAAACAATTAAAATTAGCTTTAAATAGATAACAAACTTATAAAATATCATAAATATATACAAAAATTATTAACACTGCATATCCCGATGTAGTATAAAAATATTTAAAAACTTGGGATATTACAATATATTAAAATAATATAAAGTTAGATATATAAATACATATATACATTTAATATTCATAAGTAATATAAAGTTTACAATAATTACCATTTTGCCATTATCACCCTCTTCTTCCTCCCAATCGTTTTCTTCCCTGTCCAGCAATTGCAACTCCTTCCTATTCCCATCATAGGGCACACCTCCCTTGCCAGCCACTTCTGATATCCAGAGCCTCCTTCTCCGGCGTGGTTTGGCCGAATTTTCTAAGAGTTGCCGAAAATACCATTAACGTAGATCGAGCACTTTCCGGCCACTGTTTCGAGCCCCACCGGTCTCTATCTCTTCCTTGAGCTCCAGTGAGTGCATTTCCAAGCTTTGTTTCACTTGAAATGGTCTAGATTTCCCTAGGTTTCGATTTTTCATTTTCGGCCATTTAATGTTTTCAATTTTTTTGAGCTTCAATTTGGTTGATTCATGCAAACCTCCTTTACAAACATTAATCCTAGTAGTTTAATCTAGCTCTGTGAATTTTTGTAGAATTTTTGGGAATTATTTTGATTTTTGTGAATTTTTAATTATTTTATTAATATTTTCTAATTTTCAAAAATTAATTAATTAAATTATGAAATTATAATTTATGGTATTTATAGGTATTGAAATGCATTTTAGAAATTTATTTGTAATTTTTGTGATTTTATATAATTATTTTGAATTTATTTAGTTTATGTAATTTTTGGAAAATTAGGTTAATTATGTGTTTTATTGAAATTAATTGGTTAATTGAGTATATTTATTGCAATTATTGAATTATATGTTGAGAAATTTAATTTTGAGTAATTGTACTATTTTTAGTGAATTTTTGATTAATTTTAGGGAATTTACATAACGAGGGGTATTTTGGTAATTTGGCACTAAATTGGCTAAAAATATAATTAAATTGGTTTTACTAGTTATTTGAGGTATAAAAATGATTTCTACAAATATTTTAGTATTTTTAACTAATTAAAACTATTTTTTGTAAATTATTTTCAAATTATATATAATATACGATTTTTCTAAATAAATGAGTTTTTATTGATTTTTAATATGTTTTAGGGTTAATTATGTAATTTGGATTTATAAAATGTATTTTGGTCAATATTTATGAATTTATTGAGAATTATCGATTTTTAATAATATTTTATTAAAGGTTTTTATGCATTTATCGGTAAAATAAATATTTTTAGCGTTTAAATATTTAAATTTCTATATTTTTAGTATTTAAGGGCATTTTTGGTATTTTTAATGTGTTCTGTATTATTTCGTGAAATGTGGACCTCGGTCGGTGAAATTGTAGTTTAAAGTCCGATCGAGGGATTGTGAACTGTGTTTATTCTTGAAATGTGTTTCTTTGCAGGACCGACTCTACTCTTTGAGTAGAGAGATGTCCATTTTATAGGGGAGGTTCTGTCGGATTTCCAGTAGAATTCTCATAAAATGTGATATTCGGTCAAATTCTTATTCTAATTCTATGTCTAAGATTCTAGATCGAGTCTTTAGAATTCCAATAGATTTATTCTAATGTCGTGTTGTTATTTGTTTGTTTAGTTATGTCGAGACCGAGGCCTAATGGACCAGGCCTGTTGGACCCGTCTCGAGGAGCGCAATAACAATGAGTTGTTATTTTATAAATATGTGTTTTAGGATGCATGTTTTTAGAAATATATGATTTATTTTAGTAAATTACGCATAAATGATTTAATTATTGCTTAGGTTTATTTTTGGTATATTTTAAATTATATGCATGTTTTATTATGAGTTTATACTTAAAATGTTTTTAAGTATATTTATAGTTTATTTTGTAAATAAATTAAATTTATTTAACGTATATATACTTGAAATATACATGGTTTATTTTTGGTATATTTCTAGTATATATATGGTTTATGTTGCTATTTTATTTAATATCATGCATCATTGATTTTATGAATGTATGTTTTATATTTAAATGAAGGTTATCAATAGAACGTGCTACTTAGTGGGCAGCACTAGGATCAAGTACGTACCGGTACGATGATAGCATTTAGGCTATATTACTAACCTATTTGTGGATATTGATTGGATTGATTTATTTGATATATGATGTGATTTGAGAGAGTGATTGCTGGAGCTCTATTGACCAAGTGTCTCGGGGCCAGTCTACTATCCAAATGGAACAAGTGAAATTATTTGAAATAAGTGAGCCTGTATGGCTAAAGTGTTGTCTAACACTATTTGAGGTTGCGATTTTCTAGGGTTCTATTTGATCCTTCATATACGGATGTATTTTTTTTATATTTATATAAAATGATTTGCTGCATCTGTGTGATTTTGCGTGTATATATATTTATTATATATACTATTGAATGTGTGCATTTGTCATTTAGCTATGCATGTATATATATTATAACAATTCACTTAGTGAGGTTTGACTCCCCTCCATTGACTATTTTTCAAGAGAGTCTACGTCTTCATACCTCAGTAGCAGACCCATACGCCGGATATCTTTCGCCTCGGCTTCACTATGTAAACTGCTTAATTTTATTTTATAATCTAGACACTGCAGTAGTTGTAGTCAGATATTGGACTTATATATTATGTTTATATGAGATATGTATTTTAAAGATTTGAATTGGGATTTGTATTAAAAGATTATTTATATATGAGATGAGTTTGTTTATTTAAACAAGTTGGTGGATTATTATTATTTTATTTTATATATGAGATTTATTTTTGCTGCAAGTTATTATATTTATTTTTATTATTATTACATGCTTTTATTTTATTTTTTTTAGGCTCGCTATGGGTTCCGGATTCGAAAGAATTCCCATTCCCTAGCGCCAGTCATGGCCCCTGTTTTGGGTCGTGACAAAGTTGGTATCAGAGCGGAGTTCTGTGTCAGGGCCTTAGTTGTGTGAGTTGTGGCCCTAGTTTCAGTGTTGTGTTTTCTTTTGGAAACTACTGTAGTGAATTAGGTTCGAGTATGTCTTGATGAGTATTCCTTGATTTAGTTTTCTGCATTATTCCTCCATTGTCTATTCTGTCTGAATCATTCTGTTTATCTTTTCAGAATGAGGAGGTGAGCGCGTGTCGCTCCACTGGTCGTTGAGGTCGAAGATGATGAGTCCTTTCAAGATGAGGTTTTACCTCTTGAGCTGCCAATTAGATGCAGAGGTCATAGCAAAGGTAGAGCTCGAGGAGCAGCAGGTCACCGTAGATAGAGAGAGATACAAGATGATGAGCCTGTAAAGCCTGAGTACGAGGATGTTCCTGTACCTCCGATAGTTCTGCCTATTTAGCATGCCTATCAGCAGGGTATGTCTAACCCTAAGGTAGCTTTGTTGTATGCCAGAGTTGGCAAGATTGCTTTTGGTAGGACATCTGATCCATTGGATTTTCTACATATGATTGAGACTAGGACTCGAACTGCTCACACCGAGTACCAGCGGATTATGATCGTTGAGCTTTCTGTTAAGGGACCAGCCCTGGACTATTTTATTTAGATGATCCAACCGTATATGATGACGATGACCTGGGCCCAGTTTAGAGAGTGATTTATGAGGAGATTTTTCCCAGAGCCACTTCGCATGAGTTATCTTCTCCGATTGACCAATATTTCTCGCGGTGACCGATCTGTTGAGGAGTATACTCGAGAGTTCCTCCGGTTGGGTAGATATGAAGAGGATTTGATGCAAGACCAATATTTCACAGTCACCACTTACATCACTAGATTAGGTTCTGCATTTGCTGGTATGCCTACAACGGGCCTTACTCTGGAGTCGGTTATTGAGTTGGCCAAGGAGATTGAGCTGAGGCTAGTCAGGCAGGGAGTGATGTCTGATTATTACCAGCTAGGTATTCAGTCGAGTGGATTTTAGACTACTCCGTACTCAAGTTTTCAGATTGGATCGAGTAGTCAGCAGAGAGGTCTAACTCAGTAAAGTCAGAGACAACAGTAGCGAGTGCATCGGAGCAGTAAACATGGCCATGGAGGTCAGTGTAGTCCATTTAGACTCGGGTCAGGTGCTTCAAGTAGCAGCAGTGGATGTAGTTCCGGATCAGCTGCCAGAGTTTGCCAGACCTGCGGTAAAGTCCATCAGGGACCATGTTACATGACACCGTTGACATGCTTCAGATACGGGCAAATAAGACATTATGCCAGATCGTGTCTTTATTCCGGGTATCAACAGCAGCAAATTCCATGATTTTCATAGCAATTGATTGCTAGTGCTACACCCGTTCCTTTTCAGTTGCCTCTAGCCCAGTATCAGAGTTCTACTTAGATTGTTCCCCAGCAGGGTCATGGTAAAGGTGCCAGAGGAGGTGCCAGAGGTGTTGGCTAGGCTTCTACCAGCCAGTAGGGAGGTTAAGGACAGGCCAGAGTTTTTCATCTTACTCAATAGGATGCTTAGGCATCTAATGTAGTCATGGCAGGTATTGTTTCTGTCTGTTACCTGGATGCATGGGTTTTGTTTGATCCGGGTGCCACGCATTCGTTCATTTCTCCTATTTTTGCTTCCAAGTCTTATTAGAAAGCTTCGAGGATGGCTTTTCCTTTGTCTGTCGCCACTCCTCTAAGTGATTCTTTGGACACCGATGTTATTCTTTTTGGTTGTCCAGTTCTCGTGGGAGGTAGAGAGTTATCCGCTTATTTGATTATGTTGGATGTGATGGAGTTTGATGTCATTCTGGGTATGGATTGGTTATCTCAGCACTATGCCGTTGTGGATTGTTGAAGTAAAAAGGTGACTTTCAAAATTTCTGATGAAGAAGAATTTAAGTTTGTGGGTGATAGGAGTTCAGCACCTCAGAATCTTATTTCTGCTATTACGGCTAGGAAGTTACTGAGGAAAGGTTCTTAGGGATATTTGGCATTGGTCAGGGATACTTCAGTGGAGAAGTTATCACTCACAGATGTTCCTCTTGCCTGTGAGTTTCCTGATGTTTTTCTTGAGGAGTTACCAGGTTTACCACCTCACAGAGAGATTGAGTTCTGTATAGATGTGGTTCCAAGTACTACTCCTATATCTATGCCACCCTATAGAATTGCTCCTACAGAGTTAAAAGAGTTGAAGGAGCAATTACAAGAGTTATTGGATAAGGGTTTTATTAGACCCAGTGTTTCTCCTTGGGGTGCACCAGTCCTGTTTATAAGGAAGAAGGATGGTACCTTGAGACTATGCATTGACTACAGAGAGCTTAACAAGGTAACAAGTATCCTCTTTCGAGGATAAATGACTTGTTTGATCAGCTACAGGGTGCATAGTTCTTTTTTAAGATTGATCTGAGGTTGGGTTATCATCAACTGCGAATCAGTGAAGCTGATGTTCCTAAAATGGCATTCCGCACTCGATATGGCCATTATGAGTTTATGGTGATGTCTTTTGGCTTGACTAATGCACCAACAGCTTTTATGGACCTGATGAATAGGGTATTCAGACCATATATGGATCGGTTTGTGGTAGTCTTCATCGATGATATATTGGTATATTCGAGGAGTATGGAGGAGCATGTATATCACTTGAGGACTGTACTACAGACACTGAGAGAACATCAGCTTTATGCTAAATTCTCAAAGTGTGATTTCTGGATGGAGAGTGTTTCTTTTCTTGGACACATGCTATCTAAAAAAGGTATCCAGGTTAATCCACAGAAGATTAAGGTAGTG
Organism: Mallotus nudiflorus; assembly: GCA_947683625.1. Taxonomy (NCBI): domain Eukaryota; kingdom Viridiplantae; phylum Streptophyta; class Magnoliopsida; order Malpighiales; family Euphorbiaceae; genus Mallotus; species Mallotus nudiflorus. The sequence goes on along the minus strand of CANTUR010000610.1, from coordinate 294,572 downwards.
TCTGAGTGGCCTAGACTAACTTCTGTTATGGAGATTCATAGTTTTCTAGGTTTAGCCAGGTATTATAGGAGGTTTGTAAAGGATTTTTCCAAAATTACAGCCCCTATGACTCGCTTGACTTAGAAGAATGTAAGATTTAAGTGGTTAGAAGCTTGTGAGAACAGTTTCCAGTTGTTGAAGGAGAAGTTAACCACTTGAAGGAGAAGTTAACCACAGGTCTAGTGTTAGCTTTGCCTAATGGTGTGGATAAGTTCACAGTTTATTGTGATGCCTCTAGAGTTGGCCTTGGTTATATGTTGATGCAGAATGGTAGGGTGATAGCCTATGCTTCGAGGCAGTTGAAGAAGCATGAGCAGAACTATCCTACACATGACCTTAAGATGGCTATAGTGATCTTTGCGCTCAAGATCTGGAGACATTATCTGTACGGGGTGACTTGTGAGATTTTTACTCATCATAAAAGCCTTAAGTACATTTTCCAGTAGAGAGATATGAATCTGAGGCAGAGAAGATGGTTGGAATTATTGAAAGATTATGACTGTGAGATTTTATATCATCCGGGCAAGGCTAATGTAGTAGCAGATGCCTTGAGTAGGAAGTCCTCAAGCAGTCTTGCTCATATCAGTGTGGAGAGGAGACCGTTGATCCAGGAGTTACATTTGTTAGTAGATCAAGGTTTGATGATGAAGCTTAGTAGGTCAGGTGGACTGCTAGCTCAGTTTAAGGTGCAATCTGTACTGAGAGATAGGATTAAGGTAGCTCAAAGTCGAGATCCTATTATAGAAGAGCTTGCAGAGAATGTTTGAGCAGGGAAGTTTGTAGACGATGGGGTTTAGCGTGCATCCAAGATTTTAACAACCACGACACTCTTTAGGCTCAGGCCCTTAGAGAACACACTAACCACTGTCACAAAGAAATAGCGTGGAGATGAGGAGTCGCCACCTAGGGTAATAACTGGGACAATTTCATTGGTGGTACTCGATTCTCTAAAAGAAAATTAGCACCACAACCAGGAGATTCTGGATACTGAATACTAACTTCTCTTAGTTTCGTATTCATTTAGAATAATTTTATAAATGATTATTTCATCCTCTAATTACATGCAATTTTATTAATCCCTAATTAACATCCATCTACCCAAAAAGGCAACAAGTCAATAAAATTACAAATAAAAAATGCACTCAAGATTGCGTTGTCCCTAAGTCTAAATGTACATTTTATTTACAAGTGAAATAGAATAAAAGTGGGCCCACATTAATTAATGAGCCTAAATCTATTTTTTAGTCTTTCTAAGATATGGGCTTAAGTCTATTCAATTTTAAAGGAAAATCAAATTAGTAGGCCTAAGTCTAATATGGTTTTATTTTAAATAAAATATGGGCCTAGATCTATTTATTTTAAAAAATGCAATTAAATGGGCTAAGCTAAGTCTAAACAACTTTTAATTAACTAATGTGGGCCTAAAATCTAATTAACCTAATGGGCCTAAGTTGATTTTAATTATTTAAAGTTCTAAACCATTTTTAAACTTATTTTTTTAATGGGTTAGACCTAAACGTGGGCTTGGGGCCCAAAAACATAAAAGAAAAACATAAAAAAAAAACAAGCCCAAAATAAATAAAACACAAAAATAGATCAAACAAACATTACAATGATTTTTCTAAAAAAAGAACCCTAAATTAATTACATGCAAACCCTAATTTAAGCTACTGCCACCATTGATTTTAATTGATTTTTTTATCCAATTGAACCTAATTACTAATCAATTTTAAAATACAGAAAATGAAAATTTACTATTCCCACTACTGGGGCTATTACAAACTACGTACAAAATTAAAATAACCACACAAAACACCAAAAATGGGAAAAATAATAAATCATAAAAAAAATCCTAAGAACTATTAAAGAAATAATACAGGTTCATCCATGGCATTCCATGGACCTTCTGTTCAATTCAAATATAGGTGGTATCCTCCTCAATCCACATGCACACATAAAAAAAAAGTAATCAGATTAGTAATGAAATTAAACAATCAAAAAGAATAATAGAATAAAAGAAAAATCACAAAAAGAAAAACAATAGAAAAGCATGAAAATGAAATAGAAAAATATCGCTAGAGACTTAGATGATGTGCAGATGATCTTTTTTGGCCCCTCAGATTAGGATTTTCACCGTTGAAATTAAATTGTTTGTTGATTCTGGACTTGGACTTGATTACGTTTAAGGACACTGGCCTAAAAAAAAAACATTACACCAATGCCGATCCTAAAAAATATTTTTAACTTTTAAATGCAGAGTCTGTGCATATTGAACTTCCTCCAAAGGAGGAACGGACTGATGATTAGATAGTGTTTGTTTTGATTTTAAAAAAAGCCTTCTGCATTTAAAAAAAAAAACTTTATTAAATAATCATAAGGATAAAATTTGAATTTTTAACCAATTAAAACACTTAAAAAAATCGATAAAAATAAGCAAAAAATAAGCAAAAAAATTAAAAAATGGAATTATTGCGCATCGATATTATGCAATGTCGACTGACATTGTGTAATGCCGATCGGCATTGTGTAATGCCGATCCTAAAAAATATATTTTTTTAACTTCTAATTACCAAAAAACCCCTGAAAAAAATGATTTTTGCAATCAAATCCTAAAAAATGTTGCAATTTAGTCCTTAAAGTCCAAAAAATCAACAACCAAGTTCAATTTTTGAATAAATTTCATCATAGGGGCTTACGTCACAATTGTGCACAATTGCATCCCGAAATTGGGTGCTTACAAAGTTCACTGATTTCACACTCGATGATGATGGTGTATTATGGATCAGTGGTAGATTGTGTGTTCTTAATGTGGATAATTTGAGAGAAGAGATCCTAGAGGAAGCACACTCTACAGCTTATAGCGTACATCCAGGTGTCACTAAGATGTACCACAGTATCAGAGATTTATACTAGTGGGACAGACTGAAGAAGGATATTGCTGATTATGTTGCTAAGTGCTTGACGTGTCAGCAAGTGAAAGCTGAACATCAGAAGCCTTATGGGAAGCTTCAGCCTCTTCCTATTCCTGAGTGGAAGTGGGAAAGGATAGCTATGGATTTTGTGGTTGGTTTACCTCATTCTAAGGATGGATATGATTCCATCTGGGTGATTGTGGACAGGTTGACTAAGTCTACACATTTCTTTCCTGTGAAAGCCACCTATTCTGTAGCTAGATTGGCGAAGCTGTATGTGAAGCATATTATATGCCTTCATGGAGTACTTATGTCCATTATGTCAAATAAAGGTTTAGTGTTTACCTCGTGTTTTTGGCAGAAGTTATAGGAAGCGATGGGGACTAAGTTGGACTTCAGTACTGTAACAGCCCAGACCAACCCGCATCAGATATTGTCCACTTTGCCCAGGCCCAGCCCACAGCGCACGGTTTTAAAATGAGTCTAATGGGAGAAGGTATCCACACCCTTATAAGGCGTGCTTCATTCTCCTTCCTAACCGATGTGGGATATCACAATCCACCCCCCTTAGGGCCCAGCGTCCACGCTGGCACACCGATCTGAGCTCCGGCTTTGATACCATTATAACAGCCCAAACCAACCCACATCAGATATTGTCCGCTTTGCCTAGGCCCAGCCCGCAGTGCACGATTTTAAAATGCGTTTGATGGGAGAAGGTATCCACACCTTTATAAGGCGTGCTTCATTCTACTTCCCAACCGATGTGGGATATCACAAGTACTGCTTTTCATCCTCAGACAGATGGTCAATCTGAGAGGATGATCCAGACACTGGAAGATATATTGAGGATGTGTGTCCTGGATTTGGGAGGTAGCTGGGATGATCATTTGCCACTTGTAGAGTTTGCATATAATAACAGCTACCATAGCAGTATTGGTATGGCACCATATGAGGCACTGTATGGAAGGAAATGTAGACCCCCTCTGAGTTGGGATGAGATTGGTAAGAGAGCTTTGACCGGACCTGAGATGGTTTAGGATGCTGTAGAGAAATTCGCCGTGATCAAGCACAAATTAGAGACCGTAGTTAACAGGCATAAGAGTTATGCGGATCCTAGGCGCAGAGATGTAGAGTTTCAAGTTGGAGAATTTGTTTTTCTGAAGGTGTCTCCAATGAAGGTTGTTATGAGATTTGGCAGGAAGGGTAAGTTAGCACCGAGATATATCAAACCGTTCGAGATTCTGGAGAGAGTTAGCATTGTTGCATATCGATTGGCTTTGCCTCCGAGTATGTCTCAAGTGCATCAAGTATTTCATATCTCGATGTTGAGGAAGTATTTCTTAGACCCTTCACACGTGTTGCAGCCCGACAGCGTAAAAGTGAATGAAGATCTAACATTTGTGGAAGAAATTATGGCGATCGTTGACTATTAAGTTTGACAGTTGCGGTCGAAACAGATTCCAAAGGTAAAGGTTCTGTGGCGCAGCAACAAAGTTGAGGAGCATACATGGGAGACTAAAGCTGAGATGCTAGCTTCTTACCCGTATCTCTTCCCTTCTTGATCTTGTAATTTTCTTTTTCTGGAATTCGGGGATGAATTCTTGTAAGGGCGAAAGACTGTAATATCCTGAGTTTTTAAATAATTTTAAACTGCATCAAGATATGCAGTGTTAATAATTTTTATATATATTTATGATTATTTAATGAGTTTTTTATTTATTAAAGACACTTTTAATTATTTTTAAGTCATTTATGTAAAATTTTCCTGAAAATTTTATTTTTGGGGAAATTAAAATGTAAATAATTAAATATTAATCATTTTTAGCGATTTAGTGAATTTGCATGAGTTCATGCATGATTTTTGAGTGTCAAATAATATATATATATATATATATATATATATATATATATATATGTACATGCATTTAAATTAAATTAGGGTTTATTTAATTAAATTATATTATATAGTTTTAATATTAATTAATTAAGTGTGTATATATGTATATGTGTGTATATATTATTAAAATATGTGTTCAGTGCATATTTATTGTGTGTATTATATTATATATTAAAATAATATAAAGTTAGATATATATATACATATATACATATAATATTCATAAGTAGTATAAAGTTTACAATAATTACCATTTTGCCATTATCACCCTCTTCTTCCTCCCGATCGTTTTCTTCCCCGTCCGGCCGCTACAACTCCTTCCTCTTCCCGTCACTGTGCCCTCCGGTGTGCCACCTCCCTTGCCAGCCATTTCCGACGTCTAGAGCCTCCTTCTCCGGCGTGGTTTGGCCGAATTTTTCAAGAGTTGCCGAAAGTGCCATTAACGTTGATTAAGCACTTTCTGGCCACCGTTTCGAGCCCCACTGGTCTCTATCTCTTCCTTGAGCTCTGGTGAGTGCATTTCCAAGCTTTTTTTCACTTGAAATGGTCTAGATTTCCCTAGGTTTCGATTTTTCATTTTTGGCCATTTAGGTTTTCGATTTTTTTGAGCTTCAATTTGGTTGATTCATGAAAACTTCCTTCACAAACATTGATCCTAGTAGCTTAATCTAGCTTTGTGAATTTTTGTAGAATTTTTTGGAATTATTTTGATTTTTGTGAATTTTGATTATTTTATTAATATTTTCTAATTTTCGAAAATTAATTAATTAAATTATGAAACTGTGTTTTATGGTGTTTATAGGTGTTGAAATGCATTTTATAAATTTATTTGTAATTTTTGTGATTTTTATATAATTATTTTTAATTTATTTAGTTTATGTAATTTTTGGAAAATTAGGTTAATTATGTGTTTTATTGAAATTAATTGGTTAATTGAGTATATTTATTGATATTATTGAATTATATGTTAAGAAATTTAATTTTGAGTAATTATACTATTTTTGGTGAATTTTTGATTAATTTTAGGGAATTTACATAACTAGGGGTATTTTGGTAATTTGGCACTAAATTGGCTAAAAATATAATTAAATTGGTTTTACTAATTATTTAAGGTATAAAAATGATATTTACATATTTTTTAGTATTTTTAACTAATTAAAACTATTTTTCGTAAATTATTTTCAAATTATATATAATATACGATTTTTCCAAATAAATGAGTTTTTATCGATTTTTAATATGTTTTAGGGTTAATTATGTAATTTGGATTTATAAAATGTATTTTGGTCAATATTTATGAATTTATTGAGAATTATCGATTTTTAATAATATTTTATTAAAAGTTAGGGTTTTCATGCATTTATCGGTAAAATAAATATTTTTAGCGTTTAAATATCTAAAGTTCTATATTTTGAGTATTAAAGGGCATTTTTGGTATTTTTCATGTGTTCTGTATTATTTCGTGAAATGTGGACCTCAGTCGGTGAAATTGTAGTTTGGAGTTCGACCGAGGGATTATGAACTGTGTTTATTCTTGAAGTGTGTTTCTTTGTAGGACCGGCTCTACTCTTTAAGTAGAGAGATGTCCATTTTACATGGGAGGTTCTATCGTATTTCTAGTAGAATTCTCGTAAAATATGATATCCAGTCAAATTCTTATTCTAATTCTGTGTCTAAGATTCTAAATCGAGTCTTTAGAATTCCGATAGATTTATTCTAATGTCGTGTTGTTATTTATTTGTTTAGTTGCGTCGAGACCAAGGCCTAATGGACCAGGCCCATTTGACCCGTCTAGAGGAGCGCAATAACAGTGAGTTGTTATTTTATATATATGTGTTTTAGGATGCATGTTTTTAGAAATATATGATTTATTTTAGTAAATTACGCATAAACGATTTAATCATTGTTTAGGTTTATTTTTGGTATATTTTAAATTATATGCATGTTTTATTATGAGTTTATACTTAAAATGTTTTTAAGTATATTTATAGTTTATTTTGTAAATAAATTGAATTTATTTGACGTATATATACTCGAAATATACCTGGTTTATTTTTAGTATATCTCTAGTACATATATGGTTTATGTTGCTATTTTATTTAATATCATGCATCATTGATTTTATGAATGTATGTTTTATATTTAAATGAAGGATATCAATAGAACATGCTACCTAGTGGGCAGCACTAGGATCAAGTACGTACCGGTACGACGATAGCATTTAGGCTATATTACTAACCTATTTGTGGATATTGATTGGATTGATTTATTTGATATGTGATGTGATTTGAGAGTGTGATTGCTGGAGCTCGGTTGACCAAGTGTCTCGGGGCTAATCACACTGACAGTCAAACTGCTGGAGCTCAGTTGACTTAGTGTCTCGGGGCCAGTCTACTGTTCAAATGGAAAAAGTGAAATTATTTGGAATAAGTGAGCCTATATGGCTAAAGTGTTATCTAACACTATTTGAGGTTGCGATTTTCTAGGGTTCTATTTGATCCTTTATATACGGATGTATTTTTTTTATATTTATATAAAATGATTTTGCTGCATCTGTGTGATTTTGCCTATATATATATTTATTATATATACTATTGAATGTGTGCATTTGTCATTTAGCTATGCATGTATATATATTATAACAATTCACTCAGTGAGGTCTGACTCCCCTCCGTTGACTATTTTTCAAGAGAGTCTACGTCTTTTGACCTCAGTAGCAGACTCATACGCCGGATTTCTTCCGCCCCGGCTTTACTATGTAAACTGCTTACTTAATTTTATTTTATAATCTAGACACTGCAGTAGTTGTAGTTGGATGTGGGACTTATATATTATGTTCATATGAGATATGTATTTTAAAGATTTGAACTGGGATTTGTATTAAAAGATTATTTATATATGATGATGAGTTTGTTTATTTAAACAAGTTGGTGGATTATTATTATTTTATTTTATATATAAGATTTATTTCCACTGCAAGTTATTATATTTATTTTTATTATTATTGCATTCTTTTATTTTATTTTTTTTAGACTTGCTACGGGTTCCGGATTCGAAAGAATTCCCGTTCCCTAGCGCCAATCATGACCCCTATTTTAGGTCGTGACAATACCTAATTAATTATTAAATCATTTATGCATATTTCATAAAATTTAAACATACACTTCTAAAACATGCAATCCTAAAACACGTATATATAAAATAACAACTCACAGTTGTGCGCTCCACGAGACGAGTCGGACAGGCCTAGTCCACTAGGCCTTGGTCTCGACACAACTAACAAATAAAATATTAACACGAAATTAGAATAAATCTAACGTAATTTCTAGAGACACGATCTAGAATACTAGACACAGACAGATAATAAGGATTTGACCGAATGTCATGTTTTACAAGAATTCTACCAAAAATTCGGCAGAACCTACCCTGTAAAATGGACATCTCTCTACTCAAAAAGTAGAGTTGGTCCTGCAAGAAAGCACACTTCGAATATAAATATCCACACAACCCCTCGATCGGATTCCTAAACTACAATTTCACCGATCGAGGTTCACAATTCACGAGATATACACAAAATACATAAAAATTCCAAAAATACCCTTTATATACCAAAATATAGCAATTTTGATATTTAAACATTAAAAATAATTATTTCACCGATTTAAAAACCCTAATATTAATATAATATTACTAAAAATCAACAATTCTCAATAAATTTATAAATATAAATAGAAATTCATTTAATAAATCCAAATTACTTAATTAGCCCAAAAACATATTAAAAATCATTAAAAAAAACTCATTTATTTACAAAAATAGTATATTATATATAATTTGAAAATAATTTACGAAAAATAGTTTTAATTAGTTAAAAATACTAAATAATTTATAAAAATCATTTTTATACCTTAAATAATTATTAAAACCAATTTAATTTAATTTTTAACCAATTTAGTATCAAATTACCAAAATACCCCTAACTATATATAATTTCACATAATTCACTATAATTATACAAAAATTCACTAAAAAATCAAAATAATTCCCAAAAATTTCATAAAAATTCTAGGATAAAGATTAAGCTAAGAGAAGCAACTTTTGTAAAGGAATTAAGCTTGAATCACTAAGATCGAAGTTTAAAAAATCAAGAAACTCAAATGGCTGAAAATGAGATCAAGCTTAAATCCTTACCAAATCGAGTTTTCAAGCTAAAAGAAGCTTGGAATCGGCTTCTATGGAGTTTTAGGAGCAAAACAACATTGGAATCATTAAAAATGGTGGCCGGAAAGGGGTTTGAACGGAGTTGGCTCGATTTCTCGGCTTCTCGGGTTATTACAACTGAGCAAAGATCTAAAGTTCGAGAAAGAATCAGTTGCGATTGTAAATTATCAAATTCGACAATTACGTTTGAAGCAGTTTCGAATAGTGAAAATGTTGTGGCGAAGCAATAACATAGAAGAGCTTACTTGGGGGACTGAAGTTGAGATACGAGCTTCTTACCCGTATCTCTTTCCTCCTTGATCCTTGCATTATTCTTTTCTTGAATTCGAGGACGAATTCTTATAAGGAGGGGAGACTGTAATAACCCTGGTTTTTAAATTATTTTATTAAATAATGAGATATGCAGTGTTAATAAAATTTAAAAATTATATTGAATTATTTTACTATTTTGTGATTTATTATCATTATTTTATGTTTAAATGAATTTTCTACGTAAATATATTATTTTGGAACTTATTATTTTAGACGTTTAAATCTCATTGTGTATATTTATTATTTTTGAATATTATTATTCTAATAACGTTAATTTAGTGCATGGTTATTATTTTATTATTATCACAGTATTATTTTAATATTGACATTTTAAGTACATTATTATTATTATCTTATTCCTATTAATTGACATTATTGTATAATTAAAATATTTCATAAATATTGTTTACATTATTGTTATTTTCAAATGTTATTGTGTGTTATTATTATTATGGTATTATTTTTTATTATCATGTTTATTATTTTCATTGTTTAATATTATTAAGAATATTATTTTTATTATTCAAATTATTTTATTAATGTTGTTAATTTCAATTGTTAAATTTATAATATTTATATTGTATTAGTGCATGTGTGTGACATGTGTGTGTACCTATATATATATATATATATATATATATAAAAGCTTAAGAAACGGGTCAGGCCATTCTTTTCTTCCTTTCATTTCATTTCTTTCACTTTTTTTTTAGTTTAGTTTCCTTTCTTTTCTCTATGTACACCAAAACCATAGCAACATTCCCCACACTTTCGGCTATTTTTCACCATCCTTTATCCTTATCACCTTTCTTCTTCTTTTCTTATTTTTTTCTTCTTCCTTTGCATGCCGAATCATGACAGCAGGGAGGAAGCAGCAGCTACAGCGGCTTCAACCTATTGCCGAAGTCAAGCCCCACAACAAGATCTCAACTTCCTTGGCTCAGTCGACTCCTTAAGCTGTGGGGAAGACGATCCCAAGCTCCATTCAAGTTTAAACTTGTTCATTTGTAAGTTTTGATTGATTTTTAGTTTATGTCAAATTTCTTCTTAATTTTTTTTAGCTTGAGTTTAATTGATTTTTTTTGATAATTTCTTTTTGAAATATTGATCTATGCATCATAATCTACTCATAGATATTTTTAATTTATTTTTCTGATTTTGTTTGATTTTTGGTTAATTATTGAATATTTTAATTATAAAAAATGAATTTTTGTTAATTAATAATTAAATTATGAATTTGGTTAAATTATTATTATTATATATTGTTATTAATTTTGGTGTTGAGAAATTAATTTTTGAGCATATTTTGTAATTTTTAGAAATATTTATAGATTATGGAAAGTTTGGATATTGAGTTAAATGTGTATTTTTGGTAGAAATTATAGTTTAATTGTGTGTTTTAGTTGATGTTATAATGTTATTTGTTGGTGAAATAATTTTTATGAATTTATATAATTTTAATGGAATTTTATATAATTTATATGTAGTTTGAATTATTAAGTTAAATAAGTATTTTTGTTGAAATTATTGGTTAAATATGTGTTTTCATTGATATTAGTATATTATATGTTGATTAAATAATTCTTATGATTTTATATAATTTTTTTTAGGAAATTATTTAGTATATTTACGTATATTGGATATTTAATATTATAAGGGTAAATGTGTAATTTTGTGTTAATTATAGTTAGATATTAGGTTTTAGTTGATTTTATAATTATTTAAGGCAATAAAATGATTTTTTACAAATTAATTTCTATTTTAACTAATTAACATTATTTTTTGAAAATTGTTTTCAAATAAATATATTATATATTATTTTGGAATAAAATGGGTTTTAAACTAATTTTATTATATAATTAAGCTATTTAGGAAATTAAATATGAATTTTATTATGTTATGTTGAACAATTGTAAAAATTGAATTTTATTAATATTATATAATATTTGAGATTTTATTAGTTAAATTGTAATAATTTTGGAATTTTATGTAAATAATAAGTGTATTTGTTACTTTGAGATTTAATGTGTAATTTATTATTTTTGTGATGATAAATTGTGATCTTAAATATTATTTACAATTTATGTTAATTTAATTGTAAAATGGAGATTTTATCCCGTTTATGAATTTTATTCTCAAATATTATTTAAATTAAACTTTTATGTTTTAAATTGGAAAATAAAGGTTTTTAAATATTTGTTTGGGTTCTTCATGATTTTTATTATTTTACTACTTAATATTGTTGTTTTGTAAATTATGAACCTCGGTTGGGGATTTGTAGAGCTTGGGGTCCCAATCCGAGGTGTTGTGCTTTGAGATTTTAGAAGTGTATTTTCTGTGCAGGTGTAATATCTCGTGTTTTTAAATGTTTTAATATTTCATCGGGATATGCAGTATTAATAATTTTTATGTATATATTATGATATTTTTACTAGTTGATATGTATTTAAAACCTATTTTAATTATTGTGTATTATTTTAAGTGCTTTACATAAAATTTTCCCGGGACTTACATTTTTGAGAAAATTTTCACGTAAATAACTTACTACTAATTATTTTAAATAGATTTACGGACTTGCATGAACTCATATATATTTTTAAAATACTAAATAAAATATATATGTGTATTTATTTAATTAACTAGGGTTTAATTAATTACCCTAATATTTTATTATTTATTTATTAGTTTTATTGTTATTTAATTATTTTTATTTATTATTAAAATTTTAAAATATTAAATTATATGTGTGTGGTGTATATTTAATGTGTGTAATTTAATATTATTTTAATATATAGTATAAAGTATATATATATATGCATATATACATTTAATATTAACAAAATTATAAAGTTTAACTTATTTACAACTTTGCCACCCGAGCCTCTTCCTCTCTCCCGACCGTTCCCCATCACCGTCCGCCACTGCTACCACCAATTTCTTGCTGTTGGTGTGCCGTCTGGCATGCCACCTCCTTCCTCAGCCTTCCCCGCCGCCTGTTACAGCCATTTCCGGTGTTTGGAAGCCATTTTTTGTCGGAGAAGCCGAAAGTTAGAACAACGTCGTTCACGACTTTTTCGGCCACCGTTTTTGACATCGCCAGTCTCTTTCTTCTCCTTGAGCTCCAGTGAGTGTGATTCCAAGCTTTGTTTCACTTAAAATGGTCTTGATTTGCTTAGGTTTTAATTTTTGCAATTTAGCCATTTTAGGGTTCTTGATTTTTTTAAACTTTGAATTGATTGATTCATGAAAAATTCCTTCACAAATGTTTATCCTAGTAGCTTAATCTACATGTGTGAATTTTTGTGGAATTTTTGGGAATTTTTTTGATTTTTGGGTATTTTTGAATATTTTAATATTATTTTCTAATTTTCGAAAATTAATTAAATAAATTATGAAATTGTGTTTTATGATCAATATAGGTGTTTAAATGAATTATAGAAATTTATTTGGAATTTTTATGAATTTCTATGTATTTATTTTGAATTATTTAGGTTTATGTAATTTTGGGAAAATTAGGTTAATTGTGTTTTTAATTGAAATTAATTGGTTAATTGAGTTTAATTATTGATAAATATGTTAAGAAAATTAATTTTTGGATAATTATACTATTTTTGGTGAATTTTTGAATGAATTTTAGTATATTTATATATATAGGGGTATTTTGGTAATTTTACCCTTAATTGACTAAAAATATAATTTAATTGGTTTTAATAATTATTTAAGGTATAAAAATGATTTCTACAAATTATTTAGTATTTTTAATTGATTAAAACTATTTTTTGTGAATTATTTTCAATTATATATATAATATACGATTTTTCTAAATAAAATGAGTTTTTATCGGTTTTTACTGTGTTTTAAGGTTAATTACATAATTGCTATTTATAAAATGTATTTCTATGTTATAAGGGTATTTTTGGTATTTCTGAAATTACTCTGTAAATTGTGGACCCCGGTCGGTAGACTGTAGTTTGGAGTCCGACCGAGGGGTTATGGATGGATTGTGGTACCTGTTCTTCGAAGTGTGTTTCTTTGCAGGGTCGACTCTACTCTTTGAGTAGAGAGATGTCCATTTTACAGGGGAGGTTCTGTCGAATTTTCGGTAGAATTCTCGTAAAACGTGATGTCTGGTCGATCCCTAATCCTGTTTCTGTGTTTAATATTCTAGATCGAGTTTCTAGGACTTTCTGTTAGGTCTATTCTGATTTCTGTCGTTATTGTTTGTTTAGTTGCACCGAGACCGAGGCCTAATGGACTAGGCCCGTCGGACCCATCTCGAGGAGCGCACTAAGTGTGAGTTACTATATTATATATATATGTTTAGGGTGCATGATTTAGAAAAATATTTTTTATTTTGATTATTTATGCATGAATAATTCAATTATTACCTAAGTTTATTTTGGTTTATTTTTTGTATATTTTGAATTATATGCATGCTTTATTAACCATTTATGTTTTAAATGCTTTTAAGTATATTTCTAGCTTAATTTGTAATTTGATTGGATTTATTTGACGTATACATACTCGAAATATACTTGGTTTATTTTTGGTATATTTCTAGTATATATATGGTTTATATTGTTATTTTATTTAAATTCATGCATCATTTATTTATGAATGAATGTTTTATAATTATTGACAAAGGATATCAATAGAACGTGCTACCTAGTGGGCAGCACTAGGATCGAGTACGTATCGGTACGCTTATAGCATTTAGGCTATATTACTAACCAGTTTGAGGATTTTGATTTGAATTGATTTATCTGATGTGTGAGATGTGATTTGGGTGTGATTGCTGGAGCTCGGTTGACCAAGTGTCTCGGGGCCAATCACACTGGCAGTTAGACTGCTGGAGCTCGATCGACTTAGTGTCTCGGGGCCAGTCTACTGTCTAAATGGATTAAGTGGATATATTTGGAATAAGTGAGCCTGTATGGCTAGAGTGTTGTCTAACACTGTTTGAGGTTACGATATCGTAGGGTTCTTTTTGATCCTTCATAAACGATGATTTTCAATGAAATATATATGAAATGATTTTATTGCATCTGTGTGTATTTGCCTGTATATATACATATTAGATATATACTGTTGATTGTATGCATTGTCATTTAGTATGCATGTATATATACTATAGTAATTCACTCAGTGAGGTCTGACTCCCCTCCGTTGACTAATTTTTTTTTTAGGAGAGTCATCATCTTCAGACCTCAGTAGCAGGCCTATACGCCAGATTTCTTCCGCCCCGGCTTCTTTATGTAAACTGCTTCTCTGAGTCTTGAGTTTTATTTTATCTAGACACTGCAGTAGTCATTAAATTATTTAAGAGATGTTGTATTATATTTGAACTGGATTTGTATTAAAAGAGTTTTTATATATATGAGATGAGGATTTAATTTAAATCCAGTTAGTGCATATGTTATTATGATATTTATGATTTTTATTCCGCTGCATTATATATTATTATTACTATTGCATGTTTTATTTTATTTTTAGGCTTGTTACGGGTTCTGGATTCTAAAGAATTCCCGTTCCCTAGTGCCGGTCATGGCCCCTATTTTGGGTCGTGACAGCAGGATCGGCCCTACTTTTGTAGGGAGATGTCTATTTTATAGAGGAGACTCTGCAGAAATTTCGATAGTGTAATATCCCGTGTTTTTAAATATTTTAATACTGCATCGGGATATGCAGTGTTAATAATTTTTGTATATATATTATGATATTTTTACGAGTTGATGTGTATTTAAAACCTATTTTAATTATTGTGTATTATTTAAAGTCCTTTACGTAAAATTTTCCCGGGACTTGCATTTTCGAAAAAATTTTCACATAAATATTTTATTATTAATTATTTTAAATAGATTTACGGACTTGCATGAACTCATACGTATTTTTAAATTACTAAATAAAGCCTATGTGTGTATATATTTATTTAATTAGGGTTTAATTTATTACCCTAATATTTTATTATTTATTTATTAGTTTTATTGTTATTTAATTATTTTTATTTATTATTAAATTTTAAAATATTAAATTATATGTGTGTGGTATATATTTAATGTGTGTAATTTAATATTATTTTATTATATAGTGTAAAGTATATATATATACATATAATATGTTAAAAAAATCAACTTTTGGAAAATTATCGAATTGCCCTCGATTTCTTCCTTCTTCCTTGATTCCATTCCCCATCGCCGTCCGGTCACTATCATCCCAATTTCTTGTCATTGGTGTGCCGTCCGGCGTGCCACCACCTTCCCCAGCCTTCCTCGCCGCCTGTTGCAGCCGTTTCCGGCGTCTAGAGGTCGGTTTTGGCTGGAGAAGCCGAATTCTTCTTCACCGTCGATCACGACGTTTCCAGCCACCATTTTCGACACCGCTGGTCTCTTTATTCTCCTTGAGCTCCGGTGAGTATGATTCCAAGCTTTGTTTCACTTGAAATGGTCTTGATTTGCTTAGGTTTTGAATTTTTGATTTCGGTCATATTAGGGTTCTTGAATTTTTTGGACTTCAATTTGATTGATTCATGAAAAATTTCTTCACAAATGTTGTTCCCCTTAGCTTAATCTACATGTATGAATTTCTGTAGAATTTTTGGAGATTATTTTGATTTTTGGGTATTTTTGAATATTTTAATATTATTTTCTAATTTTCGGAAAATAATTAATTAAATTATGAAATTGTGTTTTATGATAATTATAGGTGTTGAAATGAATTATAGAAATTTATTTGGAATTTTTATGAATTTCTATGTATTTATTTTGAATTTAATTAGTTTATGGAATTTTTGAAAAATTGGGTTAATTGTGTTTTTAATTGAAATTAATTGGTTAATTGAATTTAATTATTGATAAATATGTTGAGAAAATTAATTTTGGATAATTATACTATTTTTGGTGAATTTTTGAATGAATTTTAGTATATTTATATATATAGGGGTATTTTGGTAATTTTACACAAAATTGGCAAAAAATGTACTTTAATTGGTTTTAATAGTTATTTAAGGTATAAAAATGATTTCTACAAACTATTTAGTATTTTTAATTAATTAAAACTATTTTTCATGAATTATTTTCAATTATATATATAATATACGATTTTACTAATAAAATAAGTTTTTATCGGTTTTTAATGTGTTTAAAGGCTAATTATGTAATTTCTATTTATAAAATGTATTTCTATGTTATAAGGGCATTTTTGGTAATTCTGAAATTTTTCTACGATTGTGGTCCCCGGTCGGTAGACTGTAGTTTGGAGTCCGACCGAAGGGTTTGGATGTGTTTTTGTGTTCATTTTTCGAAGTGCATTTCTTTGCAGGGTCGGCTCTACTCTTTGAGTAGAGAGATGTCCGTTTTATAGGGGAGGTTCTACTAAATTTTTGATAGAATTCTCATAAAACGTGATGTCCAGTCGAACCCTAATTTCGATTCTGTGTTTAATATTCTAGATCGAGTTCTAGGATTTTCTGTTAGGTTTATTATGATTTCTGTCATTATTGTTTGTTTAGTTGCACCGAGAGCGAGGCCTAGTGGATCAGGCCCGTCGGATCCATCTCGTGGAGCGCACTAAGTGTGAGTTACTATTTTATATATATATGCTTTAGGGTGCATGATTTTAGAATATATGTTTTATTTTGATAAAATATGCATTCATGGTTTAATAATTACTTAGGTTTATTTTGGTATATTTTAAACTGTATGCATGTTTAATTAATAAATTATTCTTAAAATGTTTTTAAGTATATTCATGGTTTATTTCTAGTTTATTTTGTAAATGAAATGAATTTATTTGACGTATATATACTTGAAATATACCTGGTTTACTTTTGGTATATTTCTAGTATATATATGGTTTATGTTGTTAATTTATTTAAATTCATGCATCATTAATTTGTGAGTGAATGTTTTATATTTATTAATAAAGGATATCAATAGAATGTGCTACCTAGTGGGCAGCACTAGGACCGAGTACATATCGGTGCACTTATAGCATTTAGGCTATATTACTAACCTATTTGTGGATACTGATTGGTTATGATTATCTGATGTGTGATGTGAATTGGGAGTGTGATTGCTGGAGCTCGGTTGACCTAGTGTCTCGGGGCCAATCACACTGACAGTCAGACTGTTGGAGCTCGGTCGACTTAGTGTCTCGGGGCCAGTCTACTGTCCAAATGGAATAAGTGAATATATTTGGAATAAGTGAGCCTATATGGCTAGAGTGTTGTCTAACACTATTTTCGAGGTTGCGATATCATAGGGTTCTATGTGATCCTTCATAAACGATGATTTTCAATAAATATATAAAAATGATTTTACAGCATCTGTGTGTATTTGTCTGTATGTATACATATTAGATATATACTGTTGATTGTAGTGTGCATGTATATATATTATAGTAATTCACTCAGTGAGGTCTGACTCCCCTCTGTTGACCAATTTTTCAAGAGAGTCATCATCTTCAGACCTCAGTAGCAGGCATATACGCCGGATTTCTTCCACCCCGGCTTCATTGTGTAAACTGCTTCTCTGAGTCTTGAGTTTTATTTTATCTAGACATTGCAGTAGTCACTAAATTGTTAAAGAGATGTTGTATTATATTTGAACTGGATTTGTATTAAGAGTTTATATATATATGAGATGAGTATTTAATTTAAATCCAGTTGGTGCAAATGTTATTTTGATATTTATGATTTTTATTTCCGCTGCATTACATATTGTTATTACTATTGCATGTTTATTTTATTTTTAGGCTTGCTACGAGTTCCAGATTCGAAAGAATTCCTGTTCCCTAGCGCCGGTCATGGCCCCTGTTTTGGGTCGTGACAGATAGATTTCTCGTAAAATGTGATAACCGGTTCGAGTCTAGTTTTGAATTTTTAATTGAGTCTATCTATAGTAATCCTAGAAATATAGAGTTAGAAGTTTATTATGATGATTATTATTATTTTATTTTTTCTAGCTACGCTAAGACCGAGGCCTAACGGACCAGGCTCGCCGAGTTTATCTCGTGGAGCGCTAATTAGTGAGTTATTATACTGTATATATATGTGTTGCATATAGGATGCATGACTTAGGGTTTTTCATTTTTATTTTATGTTTTAAACAGTAACTTAATTTATAATATGATTTGGCATATTTTCGGTTTATTTTTAGTATATCTGGATATATATGTGTTGGCATATTTTTTACATACATTTAATATATCACTGGTATATTTAGAGTTTATTTTTTATATATATGTGTTAGATATTTATGTTTATTTTTAGTATATTTTGGACATATGTCAAAATTAAATACATTTTTTAAATATATTTATTCATGATTGTTTTATTAAATAATTAGTATACTTTAGGTATATTTTTAGTATATTTTAGGTATATTCCTAAATATTTGAATGTCATATTATTAATTTATACTTAAATTGTTTTTAAGTATACTTTTGGTATATTTTTTATATATTTCCAAATAATGCATGTTATATTATCAATTCATACTCAATTGTTTTTAGATATATCATTGGTTTATCTTTGGTACATTACATCTTTGATTTGACTTTAATTGACATATATATATATATACTCAAAATATACTTAGTTTATTTTAGGTATATTTCTAGTATATATATATATGGTTTATTTTATCATTATAATTATTATTCTACATTAATTGTTTGTCCATATGATGTTTTATTTTAAATAAAGGATATCAATAGAACGTGCTACCTAGTAGGCAGCACTAGGACCGTGTACGTATTGGTGGGATGATAGGTTGTTGGTTAAATTACCAACATATTTGTGGATATTGATTGGATTGATGTGAGATGTGATTTGAGAGTATGATTATTGGAGCTTGGTTGACCAAATGTCTTGAGGCCAATCACACTGACAGTCAAACTGCTGGAGCTCGGTTGACATAGTGTCTCGGGGCCAATCTATTATCCAAAATGGAATAAGTGACCTTTTTGGATTTAAATGAGCCTGTATGGCTAGAGTGATGATATGGTTTATTGAGGTTACGATTAATAGGGTTCTATTTGATCCTTCATGAATTAAAATAAATGTTTTCTGCATTTGTTATATTTATAAAAACAGAGTTTGGCATTTGTGTGAAATACATGAATATACATATATATACATGAATATACATACATACATATATATATATATATATATATATATATATATATATATATATATATATATATATATATATAAATGCCTTATTGGATATGGTTTAGATTGCATGTATATATAGTATAATAATTCACTCAGTGAGGTCTGACCTCCCTCAATGATTTTTTTAGGAGATCCTATATCGTCAAACCTTAGTAGTAGAGTTCCTCGCCGGTGTTCTTCCGTCCCAGCCATTTTATGTAAATGTATATTTTGAACTCTGAATTGTATTCTAGAAACTGCAGTAGTAGTGTTATTGTATCATAAGAGTATTATTTTTATTTTGATATTAAATACTCTAAGAATTGTATTTGAACACTGTACGAATATATGTTTATTTATGAAAGGATTTGGAGTATTTATTTTATATATTGATTCAAAAAATTTTAATTCTGTCATACTTTTTATTTATTTATTGCATGATTTTATTTTCTAAGGCTTGCTATGTGTTCCAAATTCGAGAGAATTCTCGTTCCTTAGCGCCGGTCATGGCCCCTATTTTGGGTCATGACACCGACCGAGGGATTGTGTGACTGTATATTCTCGAAGTGTATTTTCTTGCAAGACCGGCTCTACTTTTTGAGTAGAGAGATGTCCGTTTTATAGGGGAGGTTCTATCGAATTTTCAATAGAATTCTCGTAAACATGACATCCGGTCAAATCCCTATTCCTATTATATGTCCAGTGTTTTAGATCAAGTCTCTAGAATTTTGTTAGATTTATTTTGATTTCATGTTGTCATTTATTTGTTTAGTTGCATCGAGACTGAGGCCTAGTGGACTAGGCCCGTCAGACCCGTCTCGTGGAGCGGACAACTGTGAGTTGTTATTTTATATATACGTGTTTTAAGATTGCATGTTTTAGAAATGTATGTTTAAATTTTATGAAATATTCATAAATGGTTTAATAATTGCTTAGGTATATTTTAGGTATATTTTGGTATATTTTTGGTATCTTCCCCGGCGTCGGCAGTAGCTCCTACAACCGTGAGAAGCCGAAAGTGACTTCTCCTCCATTCCCTATGATTTTGGCCACCATTTCCTTCGATTTTGGTCTTGTTTTCTTCCTCTCTTACCAGTGAGTGTAAATCCAAGCTTCTTTAAGCTTGAAAACTCAATTTAGTGACGTGTTTTTCATGTTTTTAAATTCGGTCATTTAGGGTTTTCGAATTATTTTTTTAGTGTTAATGGTTGATTCATGAAAAAATCCTTCACAAAAGTTTATCCCCATAGCTTAAGCTACTCCTATCAATTTTTATATGATTTTTGGAAATTATTTTGATTTTAGTGAATTTTTTAATATTTTATTAATTTTCGTAAATTAATTATATAAATTATGAAATTGTGATTTTTGGTGTTATTAGTAGTTATTATTTAATTTTAGATTTAAATATATAATTTTTGTGATTTTTGTGTAATTTTTATAATTATTTTAGGTTTATGTCAATTTTAGAAATTAAGGTTAAATATATGTTTTGTTAGAAATTATTGGTTAATTATATGTATTTGTTGATATTAATGAGAAATTTGTTGAGAAAATAATTTTTGTGTATTTATAAAATTTTTATTGAATTTTTGAGTATTATTAGTATAATATGTGAATTTTTTAATATTAGGGTTAATTTGGTAATTTGGTGGTAATTTTAGTTAAATATTATGTTTAGTTGATTTTTATAATATTTGAGGCATAAAAATGATTTTTATAAATTATTTACTAATTTTAACTAATTAATACTAATTTTTCAAAATTATTTTTAAATAATATAATGAATTTTTATTAATATTTGTATAATTATTAAAAAAATGGATTTTTAATAATATTATATTATTATTTAGGGTTTTTAAGTAATTATTGGGAAAATAATTATTTTGGTGTTTTAATGTTAAATATACTATATTTTGATATTTGGAGGGAATTTATGGTATTTATTGATTTTTAATATATTTTATTGTATTATTTGTATTGTGGTGAATTGTGGACCTCAGTTAGGGAACTTTATAGTTCAGGATTCCAACCGAGGATTTGTGTGAGTTCTAAAATAGAAGTATATTTTTTTTGTAAGATTGGCTCTATTTTTTAATAGAGAGATGTCCGTTTTACAGAGGAGGTTCTGCTGAATTTTTGGTAGAATTCTCGTAAAACGTGACTGTAATAACCCAAGTTTTTAAATTATTTTATTTTAAAATAGAATATGCAGTGTTAATAATTTTAAAATTTATTTGATTATTTTACCATTTTGTGAATAATTATTATTGTTTTTACGTTTAATTATAATTTTCTACGTAATGTGTATATATTAAAGTTTATTATTTTGGGAAATATTATTTTAATAACACCTAATTTGGTGTAATAATATTTTAATAATTACATTATTTAAATGTATTTTATAAGTTTATACATATATATATGTGTGTGTGTGTGTCACGACCCAAAACAGGGGCCCATGTCCGGCGCTAAGGAACGGAAATTCTTTCAAATCTGAAACCCGTAGCAAGCCTTAAAAAAAAGCATGCAATAAAATAAATTAAATAAAATATGTATTCAGCAGAAATTAAATCTCAAATAAAAAAATAAATTCTCAACTTCCTTTAATAACATAAAATCACATCATATATATCATAAATAGAAATCTTTTAATACAATCTTCAGAGAAACACTCTGAAGTAAAATCCTTATACATGCATAAATACAAAAACAAGTCTCGACAGATTTAAATACAACCATTACTGCAGTATCTAGAGTAAAAAATAAACTCAAGTAAGTGATTTACATAATAGAGTCTGAGCGAAAGAAATCCGGCGTATAGGTCTACTGCTGAAGTCTGAAGATGAATGTTATGACTCAAACTAGGAGTTATGACCAACGCTAGGGAATGGGAATTCTTTCGAATCCGGAACCCATAGCAAGCCTTAGAAAGTAAAAATCATGCAATAAATAAATAAAAAGTACGATATAATTAAAATTTTTCGAATCAATATATAAAATAAATACTCAAAATCGTTTCATTTAAAATGAATACATATTCATACAGTGTTTAAATGCAAATTCTCAGAGTATTTAATATCCAAACAAAATAATACTCTTCCGATACAATAACACTACTACTGCAATTTCTAGAATACAAATCAGAGTTTAGAGTGTACATTTACATAAAATAGCCGGGACTGAAGAACACCGACAAGGAACTCTACTACTAAAGTCTGACAGTATAGGATCTTCTGAAAAAAAAATAATTGAGGGGGTCAGACCTCACTGAGTGAATTATTATACTATATATACATGCAATCTAAAACATATCCAATCATGCATTCACATATATATGTATATATATTCACACATTCCACACATATGCCAACTCTGCTTATATAAACATATTAAATACAGAAAACATTTAGTTTAATTCATGAAGGATCCATAGAACCCTAATAATAGTAACCTCAGACAACCCCCTCATCACTCTAGCCATATAGGCTCACTTGATTCCAGATAGAACACTTATTCCAATCTGGACAGCAGACTGGCCCCGAGACACTAGGTCGACCGAGCTCCAGCAGTCTGGCTGTCAGTGTGATTAGTCCCGAGACACTTGGTCAATTGAGCTCCAACAATCACACTATTTATCACCTCACATCTCAATCAACCCAATAGATCATTCATTCCACTATGGATAGTAGACTGGCCCCGAGACACTAAGTTGACCGAGCCCCAACAGTCTGACTGTCAGAGTGATTGGCCCTGCAATCACACTATCTATCATACCATTAATCTTAATCAAATCAATCAAATCAATTATAATCACCAAAATTAATTCTCACTCAACCCTTATCTATCGCACCGGTACGTACACGGTCCTAGTGATGCCCACTAGGAAGCACGTTCTATTGATATCCTTTATTTAAAATAAATATTTATTCAGAAAATAATTAATGTAGAACAATATTCATAATAGTAAAATCAACCATATATATATATATATATATATATATATATATATATATATATATATATATATATATATATATATATATATATATATATATATATATATATGTCAAATAAAGTATAAAATATACTAAAGGTAAACCATTAAAATAGTTAAAAATAATTAAGTGTGTATCAATAATACAATATGCATTTACTTAAAAATGTACCTAAATATACAAAGAATATACCCTAAGTACAAAAATTACTTAATCAAACAATTATGTAAAAATATTCATTTAAATATGTGTATATACCAAAACATGCATTTAGGTTTACATATATTCACATTTTACCAAAATAACCTAATTTCTTAGCATGCATATATCACAATTAAACCCTAAGTATACCACTAATGTGTTAGGTTTAAATTAATAATAAAACATGTATTTACTTGGAAATATATAAAAAATATACCAAAAATAAACTTTAAAACAATTTAAGTGTAGGTTCATAATATAGCATGCACTTATTTAAGAATAAACCTAAAATATACTGAAACTATACCTAAAGTATACTAATCATTCAATAAAATAATTATGACTAAATGTACATTTAAAACATGTATATATACTAAAATGCATTAAACATTCACGTAAATATTTAACGTGCATATATACAAAAATACAAACCCTAAATATACCAAAAATATTATAATTTAAATGTCACAACCCAAAACAGGGGCCATGACCGGCGCTAGGGAACGGGAATTCTTTCGAATCCGGAACCCATAGCAAGCCTAAAAATAAAATAAAACATGCAATAATAGTAGCAATATATAATGCAGCGGAAATGAAAATCATAAATATCACAATAGTATTTTCACCAACTGGATTTAAATTAAATCTCATCTCATATATATAAATCTCTTAATACAAATCCAGTTCACATATAATACAATATCTCATATAAATAAAATACATAAGATCCCATAAATTAATTTACAACTACTGCAGTGTCTAGATTATAAAAATAAGACTCAAGTAAGCAGTTTACACAAAGAAGCCGGGGCGGAAGAAATCCGGCTTACAGGCCTGCTACTGAGGTCTGAAGATGTTGACTCTCCTGAAAAATTATCAACGGAGGGGAGTTAGACCTCATTGAGTGAATTACTATAATATATATACATGCATACTAAATGACAATGCATACAATCAATAATATATATCTAATATGTATATATACAAGCAATACACACAGATGCAGTAAAATCATTTTATATATATTTTATTGAAAATCATCTTTTATGAAGGATCACATAGAACCCTAGAATATCGTAACCTCGAAAATAGTGTTAGACAACACTCTAGCCATACAGGCTCACTTAATCCAAATACATCCACTTAATCCATTTAGACAGTAGACTAGCCCCGAGACACTAAGTCAACCGAGCTCCAGCAGTCTGACTGCCAGTGTGATTGGTCCCGAGACACTTGGTCAACCGAGCTCCAGTAATCACACCCAAATCACATCTCACACATCAAATAATCACATTCAATCAATACCCACAAATAGTTAGTAGTATAGCCTATTTGCTATAAGTGCACCGGTACGTACTCGGTCCTAGTGCTGCCCACTAGGTAGCACGTTCTATCGATATCCTTCATTAATAATATAAAACATTCATTCACAATAAATGATGCATGAATTTAAATAAATTAACAATATAAACCATATATATACTGGAAATATACCAAAAGTAAACCAGGTATATTTCGAGTATATATACGTCAAATAAATCCAATCAAATTATAAAGTAAGCTAGAAATATATTTAAAATCATTTTAAATATAATTTATTAACAAAACATGCATATAATTTATTATATACCAAAAATAAACCAAAAATATACCAAAAATATACTTAAATACAAATCACATTATTTATGCATTTTAATCAAAATAAAACGTATATTTCTAAACCATGCATCCTAAGCATATATATATAAAATAGTAACTTACCCTAGTGCGCTCCACGAGATGGATCCAACGGGCCTGGTCCACTAGCCCTCGGTCTCGGCGCAACTAAACAAACAATAAATAACCGACATTAGAATAAACCTGACAAAAATCCTAGAATTCGATCTAGAATATTAAACACAGAATTGAGATTAGGGTTCGACCGGATATCACGTTTTACGAGAATTCTATTGAAAATTTGGCAGAACCTCCCCTGTAAAACGGACATCTCTCTACTCAAAGAGTAGAGCCGACCTTGCAAAGAAACACACTTCGAAAATAAACACCACATCTCATTCACAACCCCTCGGTCGGACTCCAGACTACAATCTACCGACCGGGGTCCACAAACACAGAACAATTCAGAATTACCAAAAATGCCCTTATAACCTAGAAATACATTTTATAGGTAGAAATTACATAATTAACCTTAAAACACAGTAAAAACCGATAAAAACTCATTTTATTAGTAAAACCGTATATTATATATATTTAATTGAAAATAATTCACGAAAAAATAGTTTTAATTAGTTAAAAATACCAAATAATTCATAGAAATCATTTTTATACTTTAAATAACTATTAAAACCACTTAAATTACATTTTTAGCCAATTTTGTGTAAAATTACCAAAATACCCCTATATATATAAATATACTAAAATTACTTCAAAAATTCACCAAAAATAGTATAATTATCCAAAATTAATTTTCTCATCATATTTATCAATAATATCAATAATTAAACTCAATTTACCAATTAATTTCAAATAAAAACACATTTAACCTAATTTTCCCAAAATTACATAAACTCAAATAATTCAAAATAAATACTTAGAAATTCATAAAAATTCAAAATAAATTCCTATAATTCATTTCAACACCTAATTTAACCATAAAACATAATTTCATAATTTAAATAATTAATTTCCGAAAATTAGAAAATAATATTAAAATATTCAAAAATACCCAAAAATCCAAAAAATCTCCAAAAATTCCACAAAAATTCATACATGTAGATTAAGCTACTAGGATAAACATTTGTGAAGGGATTTTTCATGAATCAATCAATTCGAAGCTCAAAAAAATTGAAAACCCTAATATGCCCGAATTCGAAAATTCGAAACCTAAGAAAATCAAGACCATTTAAGCTCAAACCAAAGCTAGAATCACACTCACCGGAGCTCAAGGAGAAGAAAGAGACTGGCGGTGTCGAAAACGGTGGTCGACGGCGAGGAGAAGAAGTTTCGGCCAAAAGAAGAAAATAGGGTTGCCAGCGCCGGGGAAGAAGGCTGCTGGTGGCGGGGAATGGCTGAGGACGATGGTGGCAAGCCGGGAGGCACACCGATGGTAGGGAAACAGCGTGACAGAAGGTGGTTGGTGGTGAGGAAGTGGTCGGGCACGGGGAAGGAAGAAGGAAGAAAAAGAAAAAGAAAAGAAAAGAAAAGAAAAAGAAAAAAAAAGAAAAAGAAAAAAAAAAAAAAAAAAGAAAAATAATAAAAAAATAATTTTAATAAAATATTTGAAAAAAATCACATCCACACACTTAATATTTAATATTTTAAAATTTAATATTAATTAAAAATAATTAAATAACAATAAAACAATTAATTAATTAATAAAATATTAGGGTAAAATACTAAACCCTAATTAAATAAATATATACACACATAGGCTCTATTTAGTAATTTAAAAATACGTATGAGTTCATGCAAGTCCAAAAATATATTTAAAATAATTAATAATATATTATTTACGTGAAAATTTCCCCGAAAATGCAAGTCCCGAGAAAATTTTACGTAAAGCACTATAAATAATACACAATAATTAAAATAGGTTTTAAATACACATCAACCTCGTAAAATATCATGATACATATACTAAAATTATTAACACTGCATATCCCGATACAGTGTTAAAATATTTAAAAACACGGGATATTACATTAAATCACTTTAAAAACATATAATGAAAATGGAAAGCCCTAAATGATGCATCCTATATGTAATGCATATATATATAGTACAATAACTCACATGTTAGTGCTCCACAGGACAAACTCGACGGGCCTGATCCGTTAGGCCTCGGTCTCGGTGCAGCTAAAAAAATAAAATAATAAAAATTATCAGAATAAACTTCCAACCCTATACTTCTAGGATTACTATAGACAGATTCAATCAAGAATTCAGAATTAGACTCGGACCGGTTGTCATGTTTTACGAGAAATCTATCAAAATTTTGATAAAGTCTCCTCTGTAAAACGGACATCCCCCTACAAAAGTAGGGTCGATCCTGCACAAAAAATACACTTCTAAAATCTCAAAGCACAATACCTCGGATTAGGACCCCAAACTTCACAAATCCTCAACCGAGGTTCACAATACACAAACAACAATATTAAATAGTAAAATAATGAAAACCATCAAAAACCCATAAAAATATTTAAAAGCCTTTATTTCCTAATTAAAACATAAAAGTTTAATTTAAATAATATTTGATAATAAAAATTCACAAATGGAACAAAATTCCCATTTTACAATTAAATTGACATAAATTGCAAATAACATTTAAAATCACAATTTATCATCACAAAGGTAATAAAACACACATTTAACTAACAAAATTCAAATATTATATAATTTTAATAAAAATTCAATTTTACAATTATTCAACATAATATAATAAAGTTCACAATTTAATTATATTATAAAATTAGTTTAAAACCCATTTTATTTCCAAAATCATATATAATATATTATCTGAAAACAATTTTTGAAAAATAGTATTAATTAGTTAAAAATAGTAATTAATTTGTAAAACATCATTTTATTACCTTAAATAATTATAAAATCAACAAAAAACATAATATTTAACTTTAATTAATACAAAATTACACATTTACCCCTATAATATCAAATATCCAATATACTTAATAATTCCTCAAAAATTATAAAATCATTAAATTTATTTAATCAACATATAAAATACTAATATCAACTAAAACTCATAGTTAACCATTAATTTCAACAAAGTACATATTTAACTTAATAATTCAAAATACATATAAGTTATATAAAATTCCATAAAAATTATATAAATTCATAAAAATTATTTTATCATTAGATAACATTTTAACATCAACTAAAACACACAATTAAACTTTAAATTCAACAAAAATATTCATTTAATTCAATTATCCAATATTTACATAAACTAAAAATATTCATTAAAATTATGTAAAATTTCCAAAAAATTAATTTCTCAACATCAAAATTAATAAAAATATATAATAATACCATAAATCACAAATTTAATATTTTAACAATTAATTTATGAAAAAATAATAAAATAATAATAATATATTAAAAAATTCACAAAAATTAAAATAAATTCTAAAAATTCAAACAAAAATCTTTTCATGGAGATCAAGCTCTTAGAATCAACATTAGTAAAGGGATTTTGTGTGATTCAAACATTCACAACCTAAAAAAATCCAAAACCTTAAAGCCTAAAAACTAAAAATCAAACAACACTCAAACAAATCGAGATTTAAGCTCATTCTGAACTCAAAATAAGACTCACCAGCGTCAGAGGGTCGAATGGCACCGGCGGTGAGTGAAATGGTGGCCGAAAACGTGAGGAACATCGGCGGAAGCCTCTGCTGCAACTCTCGGTTCCTACTGTTGCTCGTCATTGCCGGAGAAGAAGGACAGGGTGGCGGTGATGGCAGGAGGAAGGCGGTTGCTGGCGGAGGTAAAGGAGGCGCAGTGAGGGTCACGGATTGGGATAGAACGGAGGAAGAGGTTGCGTTTTTCTTTTGTAAGTTTCATTCTATAAATGTATGTTTGTATGTGTGTTTTGCATATATTATATGTATATTACTTTATACTAAAAACCATATAATATATTATTATTATATATTAACTCCCCATAAATAAATATATACATACATATTACTCACATATATACAACAAACACGCACACTTACATTAAATCCTAATGTAATATGAAAAATATAACACATAAAATAATGATACATAAGGTAATATATAAATATAATACATACAATAACAACAAAAATAATGATAATAATAATATCAAAATAATAATGGAATTTACTAAAGCAATAATATAGATTAATGTTTAAAATAGTAAGCCTCTAAAATAAAATGTTTACGTAGGAAACCCTAATTAAACAAAAATAATGATAATAATAATCACAAAATAATAAGTAATTAAATTTATTTTTAAACTTTATTAACACTGAAAATCTTATTTTAAAATAAGATAATTCGGAAATATAGGTCATTACAATGAATACTCTCCTGTAAAAATATCAACGGAGGGGAGTCAGACCTCACTGAGTGAATTATTATAATATATATACATGCATAACTAAATGTCAAATGCAGACACTCAAATGTATATATAATAAATATATATACATGCAAATACACACAGATGCAAAGGAAAGTCATTTTTATAATAATACTGGAAATCATGTTATTTATGAAGGATTAAATAGAACCCTATATTTTCGCAACCTCAAATATCAATAGAACTCGATTTTTCCATATAGGCCCACTTAGTTCCAAATAATTCACTTAGTCCAACTGGACAGTAGACTGGCCCTAAGACACTAAGTCAACCGAGCTCCAGCAGTCTGACTGTTAGTGTGATTGGCCCCGAGACACTTGGTCGACCGAGCTCCAGTAATCACACTCTCCACATTAACCTCAATCAAATCAATTATATCAATCAATCATAATTACCCTAATTAATTTTTACTGAACTCTAATCTAATGCACCGGTATGTACACGGTCCTAGTGTTGCCCACTAAGAAGCACATTTTATCGATATCCTTCATTTATATTAAAACATACATTCAAAAAAATAAATGATGCATAATGATATTTAAAATAAACAAATACACCATATATATACCATAAATATACCTAAAATAAACTAACTATATTTCAGATATATATACGTATAATCAACTCAATTAAATCATATAATATATTAAATTAAACCAATAATATATTTGAAAACAAGCTAGATTTAATTAAAAAGGAAAACATGCATTTATTTCATAATATACCGAAAATATACTAAAAGTATACCTAAAATATTCCTAAACATTCAAATAGGCAATTATGCAAACTTTATATTTAAAACATAGAATTCTAAAACATGCAACCTAAGCAATGCATATATATCATAATAACTCACAGTTGTGCACTCCTCGAGATGGGCCCGACAGGCCTGGTCCACTAGGCCACGGTCTCAGTGCAAGTAACAATAAAATAACAATACGAAAATCAAAATAATTCTAACTTAACTTCTAGAAACTCGATCTAGAATTCTAGACACAGACAGAGAATAGAAATTTTACCGAATGTCACGTTTTACAAGAATTCTACCAAAAATTAGGTAGAACCCCCTCTGTAAAATGGATATCTTTCTACTTAAAAAGTAGAGTCGATCCTGCAAGTGTAATATCTTGAGTTTTTAAATAATTTTAAATTGCATCGGGATATGCAGTGTTAATAATTTATATATATATATATATATATATATATATATATATATATATATATATATATATATATATATATATTTGATTATTTAATTAGCTTTTTATTTATTAAAGTCATTTTTAATCATTTTTAATTATTTTTAAGTTCTTTACGTAAAATTTTCTCGGGAATGTTATTTTTGGAGAAATTAAAATGTAAATAATTTAATATTAATTATTTTAACTAGTTTTAGGAATTTGCATGAACTCATACATAATTTTTAAAGTGCTAAATAAAATGTATATATGTACAATTATTTAAATTAAATTAGGGTTTAATTAATTAAATTAATTTTTATTATTTAGTTTTTATATTAATTAATTAATTATATAAGTGTATAAATTATTAAAATATATGTGTGGTGAGTATTAATGTGTGTGGGATTATATATTATTATAATATATAGTATAGATATATATATACCTAATTATTTATCAAAAAATCAAAAGTTCACGTTATTCACCGTTTTGCATCATCTCCTCCCTTTCTTGTAATATCCCGAGTTTTTAAATAATTTTAAACTACATCGGGATATGCAATGTTAATAATTTTTGTACATATTTATGATATTTTATGAGTTTGTTATCTGTTTAAAGCTAATTTTAATTGTTTTATATTATTTTAAGTTCTTTACGTAAAATTTTCCCAAAAATGTTATTTTCGGGGAAATTAACACGTAAATAATTTAATATTAATTATTTTGACTAGTTTTACAAATTTGCATGAACTCATATATAATTTTAAAGTGCTAAATAAAATGCATATATGTGTATTTATTTAAATTAAATTAGGGTTTAATTGATTAAATTAATTTTTATTATTTAGTTTTAAAATTAATTAAATTAATTATAAGTGTATAATTATTAAATATGTGTGTGGTGTGTATTTATTGTGTGTGTGATATTATATAATATTATAATATAAAGTATAGTTATATATATACATATATATACATATTTATTTATCAAAAACATAAAGTTAGCAATATTTATGATTTTGCATTGAACCTTCTCCTTCCCTCCCGATCACTTCCCTTCCTCCTCCGGTCACTGTCACGCCGTTTCTGTAATATCCCGTGTTTTGAA
This sequence comes from Mallotus nudiflorus, assembly GCA_947683625.1. NCBI lineage: Eukaryota > Viridiplantae > Streptophyta > Magnoliopsida > Malpighiales > Euphorbiaceae > Mallotus > Mallotus nudiflorus. The sequence goes on along the minus strand of CANTUR010000610.1, from coordinate 262,418 downwards.
ATATTTTTATACTGCATCGGGATATACAGTGTTAATAATTCTTATATAATATTGATATTTTAAGAGTTGTAATTTAATTAAAGCTAATTTTAATTGTTTTATATTATTTTAAGTATTTTACGTAAAATTTTCCTGGGACTTGCATTTTCGAGGAAATTTACATGTAAGAAATTCAATATTAATTATTTTAAATGGATTTACTAAATTGCATGAGTTCATACATCATTTTAAATGTCATATTAAAATATATAAGTACATGCACATATATTCATATATTTAATAATTTTAAGGTTATTTCCGTTAAATAATACTATATTATATAGTTAACACCTAATTATGTGTATATATGTATATATATTGTGTATTTTAACATGTGGTGTATGATTTTCTTAAATATTATATTAATATATTTTAATAAACATTATTAAAGTTATATATATATATATAATTTGTAAAATTTACAAAACCTACCCTCACCCCTTTCCTTCTTCCTCCCGACATCCCCTTCCCCTCTCATCACTGCGCACGCCGGCCACCTACCGTCACTGCGCCTCCCACCGTGCCACCTTCTTCCTCCCATCACTCCGCCGCCTGCAGATGTCTTCTCCGGCACCGGTGAGCTGAGTTTTTGGCATTTTGGCCGAAAGTTGCATTTTCTTCCTCCCTCACAATTTCGGCCACCAAATTCCTTACTTCTGGTGTCTTTGGACTCCCCTGAAGCCATAGAAGATGATTCCAAGCTTTGTTTGAGCTTAAAACTTGATTTGGTATGGTTTTTCTCAATTTTTCAAATTCGGCCATAATTGATTTTTGAATTTTTTTTTTTGAGCTTTTCTTTGTGATTTATGTAAAGTCCCTTAACAAATTTTGATCCTAGTAGCTTAATCTACATGTATGAATTTTTGTAGAATTTTTGGAAATTATTTTGATTTTTGGGTATTTTTGAATATTTTATTATTATTTTCTAATTTTCGAAAATTAATTAAATAAATAATGAAATTGTGTTTTATGATAATTATAGGTGTTGAAATGAATTATAGAAATTTATTTGGAATTTTTATGAATTTCTATGTATTTATTTTGAATTTGTTTAGGTTTATGTAATTTTGGAAAACTAGGTTAATTGTGTTTTTAATTGAAATTAATTAGTTAATTGAGTTTAATTATTGATATTATTGATAAATATGTTGAGAAAATTAATTTTGTGCAATTATATTATTTTGGTGAATTTTTGGAGTAATTTTAGTATATTTATATATATATGGGCATTTTGGTAATTTTACCTTAAATTGACTAAAAATGTAATTAAATTTCTTTTAATAGTTATTTAAGGTATAAAAATGATTTCTACAAATTATTTAGTATTTTTAATTAATTAAAACTATTTTTCGTGAATTATTTTCAATTATATATATAATATACGATTTTTCTAAATAAAATGAGTTTTTATCGGTTTTTACTGTGTTTTAGGGCTAATTACGTAATTTCTACTTATTAAATGTATTTCTGTGATATGAGGGCATTTTTGGTATTTTCATAATTGTTCTGTGAATTGTGAACCCCGGTCAGTAGACTGTAGTTTGGAGTCCGACCGAGGGGTTGTGGATGTGTTTATGTGTTCATTTTTCGAAGTGTGTTTCTTTGCAGGGCTGGCTCTACTCTTTCAGTAGAGAGATGTCCATTTTACAGGGGAGGTTCTGTCGGATTTTTGGTAGAATTCTCGTAAAACGTGATGTCAGATCGAACCTTAATTCTGATTCTGTGTCTAATATTCTAGATCGAGTTTTCTAGGATTTTCTGTTAGGATTATTCGGATGTCTGTTATTATTGTTTTTTTAGTTGCGCCGAGACCGAGGCCTAGTGGACCAGGCCCATCGGACCTATATCGAGGAGCGCACTAAGTGTGAGTTACTATTCTATATATATATACTTAGGGTGCATGATTTAGAAATGTATGTTTTATATTGATTAAATATGCATGAATAACTCAATTAGTATTTAAGTTTATTTTTAGTTTATTCTTGGTTTATCTTTGGTTTATTTTTGATATATTTTAAATTATATGCATGTTTTATTAAACATTTAGACTTAAATTATTTTTAAATATATTTCTAATTTATTTTGCAATTATATTGGATTTATTTGACGTATATATACTCGAAATATACCTGGTTTACTTTTGGTATATTTCTAGTATATATATGGTTTATGTTGTTGTTTTATTTAAGTTCATGCATCATTTATTTTTATGAATGTATGTTTTATGTTTTAATGAAGGATATCAATAGAACATTCTACCTAGTGGGCAGCACTATGACTGAGTACGTACCGGTACGCTTATAGCATTTAGGCTATATTACTAACCATGTGTGGATGTTGATTGGATATGATTATTTGATGTGTGATATGATTTGGGAGTGTGATTGCTTGAGCTCGGTTGACCATTCGGGGCCAATCACACTGACAGTCAGACTACTGGAGCTCAGTTGATTTAGTGTCTCGGGGCCAGTCTACTGTCCAAATGGATCAAGTGAACATATTTGGAATAAATGAGCCTGTATGGCTAGAGTGTTGTCTAACACTGTTTTGAGGTTGCGATTTTCTAGGGTTTTATTTGATCCTTCATAAATAGTGATTTTCAATAAATATATAAAATGATTTTATTGCATATGTGTGTAATTGCTTGTATACATACATATTATATATATATTGTTGACTGTATGCATTGTCATTTAGTATGCATGTATATATATTATAGTAATTCACTCAGTGAGGTCTGACTCCCCTCCGTTGACTATTTTTTAGGAGAGTCATCTTCCTCAGACCTCAGTAGCAGGCCTGTACGCCGGATTTCTTCTGCCCTGGCTTCTTTATGTAAACTGCTAACTTGAGTTTTATTTTTATAATCTAGATACTACAGTAGTTGTAAATAAATTGAGGGTTTTATGTATTATATTTGTGTGAGTTATGTATTTTAAGAATTTGAACTGAAACTTGTATTAAAGGATTTATTTATATATGAGATATGGATTTGATTTAAATCCCGTGGTGGATTATTATTTTTATATTTATGATTTTATTCTGCTGCACAGTATTTTATTTAATTGTGTTATTATTATTAGTATTACATGTATTTATTTTTATTTTTAGGCTTGCTACGGGTTCTGGATTCGAAAGAATTCCCGTTCCCTAGCGCCAGTCATGGCCCCTGTTTTGGGTCGTGACAAAGTTGGTATTAGAGCAGAGTTCTGTGTCAGGGCTTAGTTGTGTGAGTTGTGGCATTAGTTTTCAGAGTTGTGTTTTCTGTTAAACTACTGCAGTGAATTAGGTTCGAGTATTGTAATATCCCATGTTTTTAAAATATTTTTACACTGTACCGGGATATACAGTGTTAATAATTTTTATATATATCTTACGATATTTTTACGAGTTGATATGTATTTAAACTCTATTTTAATTATTGTGTTTTATTTACAGTGTTTTACGTAAAATTTTCCCGGGACTTTCATTTTCGGGGAAATTTTCACATAAATATTTTAATATTAATTATTTTAAATATATTTTCGGACTTGCATGAACTCATGCGTATTTTTAAAATACTAAATAAAGCCTATGTGTGTATATTTATTTAATTAGGGTTTAATATTACCCTAATATTTTATTAATTATTTATTAGTTTTATTGTTATTTAATTATTTTTATTTAGTATAAATTATTAAAATATTAAATTTTATGTGTGTGGTGTATATTTAATGTGTGTAATTTAATATTATTTTATTATATAGTATAAAGTATATATATACACATTATATATCAAAAATCAAGTTTTTTTTGGAAAATTACCATTTTGCCCCCGACTTCTCTCTTCTCCCTCCCGATCGTTTCCTCGCTGTCCGGTCGCTGCTACTATCGATTTCTCATCGTTGGTGTGCTGTCCGGTGTGCCACCACCTTCCCCAGCCTCTTCCGCCGCCTGCAGCAGCCATTTTCGGCGCCTGGAAGCCATTTTTTGGCCGGAGAAGCCGAAAATCGAGCTACCGTCAATCACGTCAATTTTGAACACCGTTTTTGACACCGCCAGTCTCTTTCTTCTCCTTGAGCTCCGGTGAGTGTGATTCTAGCTTTGGTTTGAGCTAAAATGGTCTAGAATTGCTTAGGTTTCGAATTTTCAATTTCGACCTATTAGGGTTTTTGATTTTTTTTGAGCTTCGAATTGAATGATTTGTGAAAACTCCCTTCACAAATGTTGTTCCTAGTAGCTCAATATACATGTATGAATTTTTTATATAATTTTTGGAGATTTTTTGGATTTTTGGGTATTTTTGAATATTTTAATATTATTTTCTAATTTTCGGAAATTAATTATTTAAATTATGAAATTGGAGTTTATGGTTAAATTAGGTGTTGAAATGAATTATAGGAATTTATTTGTAATTTTTATGAATTTCTAAGTATTTATTTTGAATTATTGAAGTTTATGTGATTTTGAGAAATTAGGGTTAATTATGTTTTTAATTGAATTTAATTAGTTAAATGAGTTTAATTATTGATATTATTGATAAATATGTTGAGAAAATTAATTTTGGATAATTGTATAATTTTTGGTGAATTTTTGAAGTAATTTAAGTATATTAATATATATAGGGGTATTTTGGTAATTTTACCCTAAATTGTCTAAAAATGTAATTTAATTGGTTTTAATAGTTATTTAAGGTATAAAAATGATTTCTACAAATTATTTAGTATTTTTAACTAATTAAAACTATTTTTCGTGAATTATTTTCAATTATATATATAATATACGGTTTTACTAATAAAATGAGTTTTTATCGATTTTTACTGTGTTTTAAGGTTAATTATGTAATTTCTACCTATAAAATGTATTTCTATGTTATAAGGATATTTTTGGTATATCTGGAATTGTTCTATGTTTGTGGACCCCGGTCGGTGGACTGTAGTTTGGAGTCCGACCGTGGGATTTTGATTGTGCCTTGTGTAGTTTTTCGAAGTGTATTTCCTTGCAGGGTTGGCTCTACTCTTTTGAGTAGAGAGATGTCCATTTTACAGGGGAGGTTCTGCCGAATTTTTGGTAGAATTCTCGTAAAACGTGATGTCCGGTCGAACCCTAATTTCTGATTCTGTGTTTAATACTCTAGATTGAATTCTAGGATTTCTGTTAGGGTTTATTCTGATGTCTATTATTTATTACTTGTTTAGTTTCGCCGAGACCGAGGGCTAGTGGACCAGGCCCGTCGGACCTGTCTCGTGGAGCGCATTAGGTGAGTTACTATACTATATATATATGCTTAGGATGCATGATTTAGAAATGCATGTTTTATGTTGACTAAATATGCATAAATAATTTGATTATTTCTTAAGTTTATATTAAGTATATTTTTGGTTTATTTTTGGTATATAATAAATTATATACATGTTTTGTTAATAAAATATATCTAAAATGTTTTTAAATATATTTTTAGTTTAATTTATAATTTGATTGGATTTTTTTGACGTATATATACTCGAAATATACCTGGTTTACTTTTGGTATATTTCTGGTATATATATGGATTATATTGTTATTTCATTTACATTCATGCATCATTTATTTTGTGAATGAATGTTTTATATTTAATGATGAAGGATATCGATAGAACGTGCTACCTAGTGGGCAGCACTAGGACCGAGTACGTATCGGTACGCCTATAGTATTTAGGCTATATTACTAACCATTTGTGGATATTGATGGATTATGATATTGAGATGTGTGAGATGTGATTTGGGTGTGATTGCTGGAGCTCGGTTGACCAAGTGTCTCGAGGCCAATCACACTGGCAGTCAGACTGCTGGAGCTCGGTTGACTTAGTGTCTCGGGGCCAGTCTACTGTCTAAATGGATTAAGTGGATATATTTGGATTAAGTGAGCCTGTATGGCTAGAGTGTTGTCTAATACTATTTTCTGAGGTTGCGATATTCTAGGGTTCTATGTGATCCTTCATAAACTGGGATTTTCAAATAAATATATAAAAAATGATTTTCTGCATCTGTGTGAAATTTCCTGTATATATATTAGATATATATATACTGTTGATTGTATGCATTGTCACTTAGTGTGTATGTATATATGTCACGACCCAAAACAGGGGCCATGACCGGCGCTAGGGAACGGGAATTCTTTCGAATCCGGAACCCGTAGCAAGCCTAAAAATAATAAAATAAACATGCAATAATAACAATAACAATATAATATGCAGCGGAAATAAAAATCATAATATCATAATATCATTTTCATCACTGGATTTAATCAAAATCCCATCTCATAAATATATAATCTTTTAATACAAATCCAGTTTCAACATAATACATCTCTTTAAAATAAAATACATGAAATCCAATACTTTAATTCACAACTACTGCAGTGTCTAGATAAAATAAATAAGACTCAAGTAGACAATTTACATAAAGAAGCCGGGGCGGAAGAAATCCGGCGTATCGACCTGCTACTGAGGTCTGAAGAAGTTGACTCTCTTGAAAAATTGTCAACGGAGGGGAGTCAGACCTCACTGAGTGAATTACTATAATATATATACATACACACTAAGTGATAATGCATACAATCAACAGTATATATATAATATGTATATATACAGGCAAATTCATACAGATGCAGAAAAATCATTTTTATATATTTTACTGAAAAATCCCAGTTTATGAAGGATCACATAGAACCCTAGAATATCGCAACCTCAGAAAATAGTGTTAAACAACACTCTAGCCATACAGGCTCACTTAGTCCAAATATATTGTAATATCCCGTGTTTTTTTTAAATATTTTTACACTGTACCGGGATATACAGTGTTAATAACCGTGTTTTTTTTAAATATTTTTACACTGTACCGGGATATACAGTGTTAATAATTTTCATGCATTATACGATATTTTTAAACATATTTTTAAACATCAGGATAAACCTAACAGAAAATCCTAAAAACTCAATCTAGAATATTAAACATAAAAACATAATTAGGGTTCGACCGGACATCACGTTTTACGAGAATTCTACCACCAAAAATTCGACAGAACCTCCCCTGTAAAATGGACATCTCTCTACTCAAAGAGTTGTAATATCCCGTGTTTTTAAAAATATTTTTACACTGTACCGGGATATACAGTGTCAATAATTTTCAAGCATTATGCGATATTTTTATGAGTTGATATGTATTTTAAACCTATTTTAATTACTGTCTATTATTTTCAGTATTTTACGTAAAATTTTCCCGGGACTTTCATTTTCGGGGAAATTTCCACGTAAACAATGTATTATTAATTATTTTAAATGTATTTACGGGTTTGCATGAACTCATACATATTTTTAAATTATTAAATAAAGCCTGTGTGTGTATATTTATTTAATTAGGGTTTATTATTACCCTAATATTTTATTATTTATTTATTATTATTTGATTATTTTATTTATTATTAAATTATTAAAATTTATTATTTTATTATTAATTATTTATTAATATTTAATTATTTTAATTTATTTTATTTTTTTTCTTTTTTTTTTCTTTTCCTTTTTCTTTCTTTTTCTTTTTCTTTCTCTTTCCTTTTTCTTTCTTTTTCTTTTTCTTCTTCTTCTTCTTTATCTCCCGCGGGCGCCAACCACCATTTTCCTCACCGCCGTTTCTCCCTCCTCCGGCCACCGTTTTCGACACCGCCGGTCTCTATCTTCTCCTTGAGCTCCGGTGAGTGTTATTCTAGCTTTGGTTTGAGCTAAAATGGTCTAGAATTGCTTAGGTTTCGATTTGAAAATATCGGCCTCTTTGGGTTTTCGATTTTTTTGAGCTTCGATTTGGATGATTCATGGAAACTTCCTTCACAAATGTTGCTCCTGGTAGCTTAATCTTCATGTATGAATTTTTACAGAATTTTTGGAGATTGTTTGGATTTTTGGGTATTTTTGAATATTTTAATATTATTTTCTAATTTTCGGAAATTAATTATTTAAATTATGAAATTGGAGTTTATGGTTGAATTAGGTGTTGAAATGAATTATAGAAATTTATTTGGAATTTTTATGAATTTCTAAGTATTTATTTTTAATTATTGAAGTTTATGTGATTTTGTAAAATTAAGTTAATTGTGTTTTTATTTGAATTTAATTGGTTAATTGAGTTTAATTATTGATATTATTGATAAATATGTTGAGAAAATTAATTTTGGATAATTGTATGATTTTTGGTGAATTTTTGAAGTAATTTAGGTATATATATATATATAGGGGTATTTTGGTAATTTTACCCTAAATTGTCTAAAAATGTAAATTGGTTTTAATATTTATTTAAGGTATAAAAATGATTTCTACAAAATATTTAGTATTTTTAACTAATTAAAACTATTTTTCGGGAATTATTTTCAATTATATATATAATATACGGTTTTTCTAATAAAATGAGTTTTAATCGATTTTTATAGTGTTTCAAGGTCAATTATGTAATTTCTACCTATAAAATGTATTTTTATGATTTAAGGATATTTTTGGTATATTTGAATATATATTCTGTGTTTGTGGACCCCGGTCGACAGATTGTAGTCTGGAGTCCGACCGAGGGGTTGTGATTGATTGTGGTGTTTATTTTTGAAGTGTATTTTCTTTGCAGGGTCGGCTCTACTCTTTTGAGTAGAGAGATGTCCGTTTTACAGGGGAGGTTCTGCCGGATTTTCGGTAGAATTCTCGTAAAACGTGATATCCAGTCGAACCCTAATTCTGTTTCCGTATTTTAATACTCTAGATTGAATTCTAGGATTTCTGTTAGGGTTATTCTGATGTCGATTAATTATTTCTTGTTTAGTTGCGCCGAGACCGAGGGTTAGTGGACCAGGCCCGTCGGACCCGTCTCGTGGAGCGCATTGGGTGAGTTACTATATTATATATATATGCTTAGGATGCATGATTTAGAAAATGCATGTTTTATTTTGACTAAATATGCATAAATAACATGATTTATATTCAAGTATATTTTTGGTATATAATAAATTATATACATGTTTTATTAATAAAATATATTTAAAATGTTTTTAAATATATTTTTAGTTTAATTCATGATTTGATTGGATTTATTTGACATATATATACTCAAAATATACCTGGTTTATGTTTGGTATATTTTCGGTATATATATGGTTTATATTGCTATTTCATTTATATCCATGCATCATTTATTTTTGTGAATGAATGTTTTATATTTAAGAATGAAGGATATCAATAGAACATGCTACCTAGTGGGCAGCACTAGGACCGAGTACGTACCGGTACGCCTATAGCTTTAGGCTATATTACTAACTTATTTATGGATATTGATTTGATTATGATTATTGATATGTGAGATGTGGTTTGGGTGTGATTGCTGGAGCTCGGTTGACCAAGTGTCTCGGGGCCAATCACACTGGCAGTCAGACTGCTGGAGCTCGGTAGACTTAGTGTCTCGGGGCCAGTCTACTGTCCATATGGATTAAGTGGATATATTTGGAATAAGTGAGCCTGTATGGCTAGAGTGTTGTTTAACACTATTTTTTTCTGAGGTTGCGATATTCTAGGGTTCTATGTGATCCTTCATAAAAGTTGATTTTCAGACAAATATATAAAATGATTTTTCTGCATCTGTATGAATTTGCCTATATATATACATATTACTCAGATACTGTTGACTGTATGCATTATCACTTAGAGTGTATGTATATATATTATAGTAATTCACTCAGTGAGGTCTGACTCCCCTCCGTTGACTATTTTTCAGGAGAGTCAACTTCCTCAGACCTCAGTAGCAGGTCGATATGCCGGATTTCTTCCGCCCCGGCTTCTTTATGTAAATTATATACTTGAGTCTTATTTATTTTATCTAGACATTGCAGTAGTTGTGAATTAAAGTATTTGTTTTAAAGAGGTGTATTATAGTAAAACTGGATTTGTATTAAGGATTATACATTTATGAGATTATATATGCGATGTTGTAATATCCCGTAATTTTAAAAATATTTTTACACTGTATCGGGATATGCAGTGTCAGTGATTTTTTGTATTTTATATGATATTTTTATGAGTTAATATGTATTTTAAACCTATTTTAATTACTGTCTATTATTTTCAGTATTTTACGTAAAATTTTCCCGGGACTTTCATTTTCGGGGAAATTTCCACGTAAACAATGTATTATTAATTATTTTAAATGTATTTACGGGTTTGCATGAACTCATACATATTTTTAAATTATTAAATAAAGCTTGTGTGTGTATATTTATTTAATTAGGGTTTATTATTACCCTAATATTTTATTATTTATTTATTATTATTTGATTATTTTATTTATTATTAAATTATTAAAATTTATTTTTTTTCTTTTTCTTTTTTTTTTCTTTTTCTTTTCCTTTTTCTTTCTTTTTCTTTTCTTTTCTCTTTCCTTTTCTTTCTTTTTCTTTTTCTTCTTCTTCTTCTTCTTTCTTCCCGTGCGTGACCGCCGGACCACCCATTTTGCCACCGTGGTTTCTCCCTCCTCCGGCCACCGTTTTCGACACCGCCGGTCTCTATCTTCTCCTTGAGCTCCGGTGACTGTTATTCTAGCTTTTGTTTGAGCTAAAATGGTCTAGAATTGCTTAGGTTTTGAGTTGAATATTTCGGCCACTTTTGGTTTTCGATTTTTTTGAGCTTCAATTTGGATGATTCATGGAAACTTCCTTCACAAATGTTGCTCCTGGTAGTTTAATCTTCATGTATGAATTTTTGCAGAATTTTTGGAGATTGTTTGGATTTTTGGGTATTTTTGAATATTTTAATATTATTTTCGAATTTTCGGAAATTAATTATTTAAATTATGAAATTGGAGTTTATGGTTGAATTAGGTGTTGAAATGAATTATAGGAATTTATTTGGAATTTTTATGAATTTCTAAGTATTTATTTTTAATTATTGAAGTTTATGTGATTTTGTAAAATTAAGTTAATTGTGTTTTTATTTGAATTTAATTGGTTAATTGAGTTTAATTATTGATATTATTGATAAATATGTTGAGAAAATTAATTTTGGATAATTGTATGATTTTTGGTGAATTTTTGAAGTAAATTAGGTATATATGTATATATAGGGGTATTTTGGTAATTTTACCCTAAATTGTCTAAAAATGTAATTTAATTGGTTTTAATATTTATTTAAGGTATAAAAATGATTTCTACAAATTATTTGGTATTTTTAACTAATTAAAACTATTTTTCGTGAATTATTTTCAATTATATATATAATATACGGTTTTTCAAATAAAATGAATTTTAATCGATTTTTACAGTGTTTCAAGATTTATTATGTAATTTCTACGTATAAAATGTATTTTTATGACTTAAGGATATTTTTGGTATATTTGAATATATTTTCTGTGTTTGTGGACCCCGGTCGACAGATTGTAGTCTGGAGTCCGACCGAGGGGTTGTGATTGTTTATGGTGTTATTTTTGAAGTGTATTTTCTTTGCAGGGTCGGCTCTACTCTTTTGAGTAGAGAGATGTCCGTTTTACAGGGGAGGTTCTGCCGGATTTCCGGTAGAATTCTCGTAAAACGTGATATCCAGTCGAACCCTAATTTCCGATTCTGTGTTGAATACTCTAGATTGAATTCTAGGATTTCTGTTAGGGTTATTCTGATGTCGAGTAATTATTTCTTGTTTAGTTGCGCCGAGACCGAGGGTTAGTGGACCAGGCCCGTCGGACCTGTCTCGTGGAGCGCAGTAGGTGAGTTACTATATTATATATATATGCTTAGGATGCATGATTTAGAAAATGCATGTTTTATTTTGACTAAATATGCATAAATAACATGATTTATATTCAAGTATATTTTTGGTATATTTTTGGTATATAATAAATTATATACATGTTTTATTAATAAAATATATTTAAAATGTTTTTAAATATATTTTTAGTTTAATTCATGATTTGATTGGATTTATTTGACATATATATACTCAAAATATACCTGGTTTATGTTTGGTATATTTCCAGTATATATATGGTTTATATTGTTGATTTATTTAAATTCATGCATCATGTATTTGTGAATGAATGTTTTATTATTTATTACTGAAGGATATCAATAGAACGTGCTACCTAGTGGGCAGCACTAGGACCGAGTACGTACCGGTACGCCTATAGTATTTAGGCTTTATTACTGACTATTTGTGGATATCGATTTGATTATGATTATTGGATGTGTGAGATGTGGTTTGTGGGTGTGATTGCTGGAGCTCGGTTGACCAAGTGTCTCGGGGCCAATCACACTGGCAGTCAGACTGCTGGAGCTCGGTTGACTTAGTGTCTCGGGGCCAGTCTACTGTCCATATGGATTAAGTGGATATATTTGGAATTAGTGAGCCTGTATGGCTAGAGTGTTGTTTAACACTATTTTTCTGAGGTTGCGATATTCTAGGGTTCTATGTGATCCTTCATAAAAGTTGATTTTCAGACAAAATATATAAAATGATTTTTCTGCATCTGTATGAACTTGCCTGTATATATACATATTATTCATATACTGTTGACTGTATGCATTATCACTTAGAGTGTATGTATATATACTATAGTAATTCACTCAGTGAGGTCTGACTCCCCTCCGTTGACTATTTTTCAGGAGAGTCAACTTCCTCAGACCTCAGTAGCAGGTCGGTACGCCGGATTTCTTCCGCCCCGGCTTCTTTATGTAAATTGTCTACTTGAGTCTTATTTATTTTATCTAGACACTGCAGTAGCTGTAAATTAAAGTATTGGATTTTATGTATTTGTTTAAAGAGATGTATTATGTTAAAACTGGATTTGTATAAGATTATACATTTATGAGATTATATATGCGATGTGATGAGTTTTGAATTATATCCAGTTGAGATGGATGATATTGTAATATTTATGATATTTATGATTTTATTTTCCGCTGCACATATATATATTATATGGTTATTGTTATTGCATGATTTATTTTTTATTTTTAGGCTTGCTACGGGTTCCGGATTCGAAAGAATTCCCGTTCCCTAGCGCCGGTCATGGCCCCTGTTTTGGGTCGTGACAAAGTTGGTATCAGAGCGAAGTTCGTATCTGAGTGGAGTTCTATGTCAGGGCTTAGTTTTGTGAGTTGTGGCCCTAGTTTTAAAGTTGTGTTTTCTGTTGGACTACTGCAGTGTATTAGGTTTGAGTATGTCTTGATGAGTATTCCTTGCTGTAGTTTTCAGCGTTATTCCTCCGTTGTCTGTTCTGTCTGAATCTTTCCGTTTGTCTTTTCAGAATGAGGAGGCGAGCGCGTGTCGCTCCACCGGTCGTTGAGGCCGAGGATGATGAGTCTTTTCAGGACGAGGTTTTACCTCCTGAGCCGCCAGTTAGACGTAGAGGTCGTGGCAGGGGTAGACCTCGAGGAGCGGCAGGTCGCCGTAGGCAGAGAGAGTTACAGGACGAGGAGCCTGTTGAGCCTGAGTTTGATGTTCCTGTTCCTCCAGTTGTTCAGCCTGTTCAGCCTGCCTATCAGCAGGGTATGTCTGACCCTGAGGCAGCTTTGTTCTATGCCCGAGTTGGCAGGATTGCTTTTGATGGTACTTCTGATCCTTTAGATTTTCTGCATGCGATTGAGACTAGGACTCGGACTGCTCATACCGAGTACCAGAGGATCATGATTGTTGAGTTGTCTGTCGAGGGACCAGCCTTGGATTGGTTCATTCAGATGATCCAGCCCTATATGATGACGATGACATGGGCTCAGTTTCGAGAGCGATTCATGAGGAGATTTTGTCCAGAGCCTCTTCGTTTGAGCTATCGTCTTCGATTGACCAGCATTTCTCGTGGAGATCGATCAGTAGAGGAGTATACCCGAGAGTTCCTTCGTCTGGGTAGATATGCTGAGGATCTGATGCGAGATCAGTATTTCGCGGTTACTACCTATGTTACTGGTTTGGGTTCAGCTTTTGCTGGTATGCCTACAGCAGGTCTTACTCTCGAGTCGGTGATTGAGCTAGCTAAGGAGATTGAGCTGAGATTAGTTAGGCAGGGAGCGATGCCTGATTATTACCAGTTGGGAGTTCAATCGAGTGGATTGCAGACTACTCCGTATTCGAGTTTTCATGTTGGTTCGAGTAGTCAGCAGCGAGGTTCGACTCAGCAGAGTCAGAGACAGCAGCAGCGAGTGCATCGGAGCAGTAGACATGGTCGTGGAGGTCAGCGTAGATCGTTCAGATTTGGGTCAGGTGCTTCGAGCAGCAGCAGTGGTCGTAGTTCTGGATCAGCGACCAGTGTTTGTCAGACTTGTGGTAGAGTCCATCAGGGACCGTGTTATCTGACACCACTGACATGCTTCAGATGCGGACAGACAGGACATTTTGCCAGATCGTGTCCTTATTCCGGATATCAGCAGCAACAGATTTCGCGATTCCCACAGCAGTCGATTGCTAGTGCTGCACCTATGCCATTTCAGTTACCACCAGCTCAGCATCAGAGTTCTACTCAGTTTGTTCCACAGCAGAGTCGTGGTAGAGGTACTAGAGGAGGTGCCAGAGGCGTTGGCCAGGCTTCTACCAGTCAGCAGGGAGGTCGAGGCCAGGCCAGAGTTTTTCATCTGACTCAGCAGGATGCTCAGGCATCTAATGCAGTCGTGGCAGGTATTCTTTCTGTTTGTTACCTGGATGCTTTGGTTTTGTTTGATCCGGGTGCCACGCATTCGTTTGTTTCTCCTATTTTTGCTTCTAAATCTTGTTGGCAAGCTTCGAGGATGGCTTTTCCCTTGTCTGTTGCCACTCCTCTGAGTGATTCTTTGGACACCGATATTGTTCTTTCTGGTTGTCCAGTTCTCGTGGGAGATAGAGAATTACCCGCCGATTTGATTTTGTTGGATGTGATGGAGTTTGATGTTATTTTGGGAATGGATTGGTTGTCTCAGTACTATGCCGTGGTTGATTGCAGGAATAAGGAGGTGATTTTCAGAATTCCTGGTGAAGAAGATTTTAAGTTTGTTGGTGACAGGAGTTCAGCACCTCAGAATCTTATTTCTGTTATTTCAGCTAGGAAGTTGTTGAGGAAAGGTTGTCAGGGGTTTTTGGCATTGGTTAGGGATACGTCAGTGGAGAAGTTGTCACTCACAGATGTTCCTGTTGCTTGTGAGTTTCCTGATGTTTTTCCTGAGGAGTTGCCAGGTTTACCACCTCATAGAGAGATTGAGTTCTGTATTGATGTGGTTCCAGGTATTACTCCTATATCTATGACACCCTATCGTATAGCTCCTGCAGAGTTGAGAGAGTTGAAGGAGCAGTTGCAAGAGTTGTTGGAGAAGGGTTTTATCAGACCTAGTGTTTCTCCTTGGGGTGCACCAGTCTTGTTTGTGAAGAAGAAGGATGGTACCCTGAGACTGTGCATTGACTACAGAGAGTTGAATAAGGTGACAGTGAAGAACAAGTATCCTCTCCCGAGGATAGATGATTTGTTTGATCAGCTCCAGGGTGCACAATTCTTTTCTAAGGTTGACTTGAGGTCGGGTTATCATCAGCTGCGGATCAGTGAAGCTGATATTCCTAAGACAGCTTTCCGCACTCGTTATGGTCATTATGAATTTCTGGTGATGTCTTTTGGTTTGACTAATGCACCAGCAGCTTTTATGGATCTGATGAACAGAGTATTCCGACCGTATGTGGATCAGTTTGTGGTAGTCTTCATTGATGATATACTGGTATATTCGAGGAGTATGGAAGAGCACGTATATCACTTGAGGATTGTACTACAGACACTGAGAGATCATCAGCTTTATGCTAAATTCTCGAAGTGTGATTTCTGGATGGAGAGTGTTTCTTTTCTTGGACACGTAGTGTCTAAAGAAGGTATTCAGGTTGATCCACAGAAGGTTGAAGCAGTATCTGAGTGGCCTAGACCTACTTCAGTTACTGAGATTCGGAGTTTTCTGGGTTTAGCCAGGTATTATAGGCGGTTTGTGCAGGATTTTTCCAGGATAGCAGCCCCTATGACTCGCTTGACTCAGAAGAATGTTAGATTCGAGTGGTCAGAAGCTTGTGAGAATAGTTTTCAGTTGTTGAAGGAGAAGTTGACCACAGCGCCAGTATTAGCTTTTCCTAATAGTGTGGATAAGTTCACAGTTTACTGTGATGCCTCTAGAATTGGTCTTGGTTGTGTGTTGATGCAGGATGGAAGGGTGATAGCCTATGCTTCGAGGCAGTTGAAGAAGCATGAGCAGAACTATCCTACACATGATCTTGAGATGGCTGCAGTGATCTTTGCTTTGAAGATTTGGAGACATTATTTGTACGGGGTGACTTGTGAGATATTTACTGATCACAAGAGCCTTAAGTACATTTTTCAGCAGCGAGATTTGAATCTGAGGCAGAGAAGATGGTTGGAACTGTTGAAGGATTATGATTGCGAGATTCTTTACCATCCGGGTAAAGCTAATGTGGTAGCAGATGCCTTGAGTAGGAAGTCCTCAGGTAGTCTTGCTCACATCGGTGTGGAGAGGAGACCATTGATCCAGGAATTGCATCTGATGGTGGATCAAGGTCTGATGATGAAGATCAGTAGATCAGGTGGACTGTTAGCTCAGTTTAAAGTACGATCTGTACTAAGGGATAGGATTAAAGCAGCTCAGAGCCGAGATCCTATTCTGGAAGAGCTTGCAGAGAATGTCAGAGCAGGGAAGTTCACTGATTTCACACTCGATGATGATGGTGTGTTGTGGATCAGTGGTAGATTGTGTGTTCCTGATGTGGATGATTTGAGAGAAGAGATCCTAGAGGAAGCACATTCTACAGCCTACAGCGTTCATCCTGGTGTTACTAAGATGTACCACAGTATCAGAGATCTATACTGGTGGGATGGATTGAAGAAGGATGTTGCTGATTATGTTGCTAAGTGCTTGACGTGTCAGCAAGTGAAAGCTGAACATCAGAAGCCTTCTGGGAAGCTTCAGCCTCTTCCTATTCCCGAGTGGAAGTGGGAAAGGATAACTATGGATTTTGTAGTCGGTTTACCTCGTTCGAAGGATGGATACGATTCCATCTGGGTGATTGTAGACAGATTGACGAAGTCTGCACATTTCTTGCCTGTGAAAGCCACATATTCAGTTGCTAGATTGGCGAAGTTGTATGTGAAGCATATTGTGTGCCTTCATGGAGTACCTGTGTCCATTGTGTCAGATAGAGGTTCAGTGTTTACTTCTCGTTTCTGGCAGAAGTTGCAAGAAGCGATGGGCACTAGGTTGGATTTCAGTACTGCTTTTCATCCTCAGACAGATGGCCAGTCTGAGAGGACGATCCAGACACTGGAAGATATGTTGAGGATGTGTGTCTTGGATTTGGGAGGTAGCTGGGATGATCATTTGTCGCTTGTGGAGTTTGCATATAATAACAGCTACCATAGCAGTATTGGCATGGCACCATATGAGGCGTTGTATGGAAGGAAGTGTAGATCCCCGTTGAGTTGGGATGAGATCGGTGAGAGAGCTTTGACTGGACCAGAGATGGTTCAGGATGCTGCAGAGAAAGTCGCCGTGATCAAGAGCAGGTTAGAGACCGCAGTTAGCAGACAGAAGAGTTATGCGGATCCTAGGCGCAGAGATGTGGAGTTTCAGGTTGGAGATTTCGTTTTTCTGAAAGTATCTCCGATGAAGGGTGTGATGAGATTTGGCAGGAAGGGTAAGTTAGCACCGAGATATATTGGACCGTTTGAGATTCTGGAGAGAGTTGGCACTGTTGCATATCGGTTGGATTTGCCTCCGAGTATGTCGCAGGTGCATCCAGTATTTCATATCTCGATGTTGAGGAAGTATATCTCAGATCCTTCACATGTGTTGCAACCAGACAGTGTGGAAGTGAGTGAAGATTTGACGTTTGTGGAAGAACCTGTGGCGATCGTTGATTTTCAAGTTCGACAGTTGCGATCGAAGCAGATTCCGATGGTCAAGGTTTTGTGGCGTAACGACAGAGTTGAAGAGCATACGTGGGAGACTGAAGCTGAGATGCGAGCTTCTTACCCGTATCTCTTTCCTTCCTGATTCTGTAATCTTGTTTTTAGAATTCGGGGACGAATTCTTGTAAGGGGGGAAGACTGTAATATCCCGTAATTTTAAAAATATTTTTACACTGTATCGGGATATGCAGGTGTCAGTGATTTTTTGTATTTTATATGATATTTTTATGAGTTAATATGTATTTTAAACCTATTTTAATTACTGTCTATTATTTTCAGTATTTTACGTAAAATTTTCCCGGGACTTTCATTTTCGGGGAAATTTCCACGTAAACAATGTATTATTAATTATTTTAAATGTATTTACGGGTTTGCATGAACTCATACATATTTTTAAATTATTAAATAAAGCTTGTGTGTGTATATTTATTTAATTAGGGTTTATTATTACCCTAATATTTTATTATTTATTTATTATTATTTGATTATTTTATTTATTATTAAATTATTAAAATTTATTTTTTTTCTTTTTCTTTTTTTTTTTCTTTTTCTTTTCCTTTTTCTTTCTTTTTCTATTCTTTTCTCTTTCCTTTTCTTTCTTTTTCTTTTTCTTCTTCTTCTTCTTCTTTCTTCCCGTGCGTGACCGCCGGACCACCCATTTTGCCACCGTGGTTTCTCCCTCCTCCGGCCACCGTTTTCGACACCGCCGGTCTCTATCTTCTCCTTGAGCTCCGGTGAGTGTTATTCTAGCTTTTGTTTGAGCTAAAATGGTCTAGAATTGCTTAGGTTTTGAGTTGAATATTTCGGCCACTTTTGGTTTTCGATTTTTTTGAGCTTCAATTTGGATGATTCATGGAAACTTCCTTCACAAATGTTGCTCCTGGTAGTTTAATCTTCATGTATGAATTTTTGCAGAATTTTTGGAGATTGTTTGGATTTTTGGGTATTTTTGAATATTTTAATATTATTTTCGAATTTTCGGAAATTAATTATTTAAATTATGAAATTGGAGTTTATGGTTGAATTAGGTGTTGAAATGAATTATAGGAATTTATTTGGAATTTTTATGAATTTCTAAGTATTTATTTTTAATTATTGAAGTTTATGTGATTTTGTAAAATTAAGTTAATTGTGTTTTTATTTGAATTTAATTGGTTAATTGAGTTTAATTATTGATATTATTGATAAATATGTTGAGAAAATTAATTTTGGATAATTGTATGATTTTTGGTGAATTTTTGAAGTAAATTAGGTATATATGTATATATAGGGGTATTTTGGTAATTTTACCCTAAATTGTCTAAAAATGTAATTTAATTGGTTTTAATATTTATTTAAGGTATAAAAATGATTTCTACAAATTATTTGGTATTTTTAACTAATTAAAACTATTTTTCGTGAATTATTTTCAATTATATATATAATATACGGTTTTTCAAATAAAATGAATTTTAATCGATTTTTACAGTGTTTCAAGATTTATTATGTAATTTCTACGTATAAAATGTATTTTTATGACTTAAGGATATTTTTGGTATATTTGAATATATTTTCTGTGTTTGTGGACCCCGGTCGACAGATTGTAGTCTGGAGTCCGACCGAGGGGTTGTGATTGTTTATGGTGTTATTTTTGAAGTGTATTTTCTTTGCAGGGTCGGCTCTACTCTTTTGAGTAGAGAGATGTCCGTTTTACAGGGGAGGTTCTGCCGGATTTCCGGTAGAATTCTCGTAAAACGTGATATCCAGTCGAACCCTAATTTCCGATTCTGTGTTGAATACTCTAGATTGAATTCTAGGATTTCTGTTAGGGTTATTCTGATGTCGAGTAATTATTTCTTGTTTAGTTGCGCCGAGACCGAGGGTTAGTGGACCAGGCCCGTCGGACCTGTCTCGTGGAGCGCAGTAGGTGAGTTACTATATTATATATATATGCTTAGGATGCATGATTTAGAAAATGCATGTTTTATTTTGACTAAATATGCATAAATAACATGATTTATATTCAAGTATATTTTTGGTATATTTTTGGTATATAATAAATTATATACATGTTTTATTAATAAAATATATTTAAAATGTTTTTAAATATATTTTTAGTTTAATTCATGATTTGATTGGATTTATTTGACATATATATACTCAAAATATACCTGGTTTATGTTTGGTATATTTCCAGTATATATATGGTTTATATTGTTGATTTATTTAAATTCATGCATCATGTATTTGTGAATGAATGTTTTATTATTTATTACTGAAGGATATCAATAGAACGTGCTACCTAGTGGGCAGCACTAGGACCGAGTACGTACCGGTACGCCTATAGTATTTAGGCTTTATTACTGACTATTTGTGGATATCGATTTGATTATGATTATTGGATGTGTGAGATGTGGTTTGTGGGTGTGATTGCTGGAGCTCGGTTGACCAAGTGTCTCGGGGCCAATCACACTGGCAGTCAGACTGCTGGAGCTCGGTTGACTTAGTGTCTCGGGGCCAGTCTACTGTCCATATGGATTAAGTGGATATATTTGGAATTAGTGAGCCTGTATGGCTAGAGTGTTGTTTAACACTATTTTTCTGAGGTTGCGATATTCTAGGGTTCTATGTGATCCTTCATAAAAGTTGATTTTCAGACAAAATATATAAAATGATTTTTCTGCATCTGTATGAACTTGCCTGTATATATACATATTATTCATATACTGTTGACTGTATGCATTATCACTTAGAGTGTATGTATATATACTATAGTAATTCACTCAGTGAGGTCTGACTCCCCTCCGTTGACTATTTTTCAGGAGAGTCAACTTCCTCAGACCTCAGTAGCAGGTCGGTACGCCGGATTTCTTCCGCCCCGGCTTCTTTATGTAAATTGTCTACTTGAGTCTTATTTATTTTATCTAGACACTGCAGTAGCTGTAAATTAAAGTATTGGATTTTATGTATTTGTTTAAAGAGATGTATTATGTTAAAACTGGATTTGTATAAGATTATACATTTATGAGATTATATATGCGATGTGATGAGTTTTGAATTATATCCAGTTGAGATGGATGATATTGTAATATTTATGATATTTATGATTTTATTTTCCGCTGCACATATATATATTATATGGTTATTGTTATTGCATGATTTATTTTTTATTTTTAGGCTTGCTACGGGTTCCGGATTCGAAAGAATTCCCGTTCCCTAGCGCCGGTCATGGCCCCTGTTTTGGGTCGTGACAGATGTGATGAGTTTTGAATTGAATCCAGTTGATATGGATGATATTGTAATATTTATGATTTTATTTTCCACTGCATATTAATTTTTATGGTTATTATTGCATATTTATTTTATTTTTAGGCTTGCTACGGGTTCCGGATTCGAAAGAATTCCCGTTCCCTAGCGCCGGTCATGGCCCCTGTTTTGGGTCGTGACATATATCCACTTAATCCATTTAGACAGTAGACTGGCCCCGAGACACTAAGTCAACTGAGCTCCAGCAGTCTGACTGCCAGTGTGATTGGCCCCGAGACACTTGGTCAACCGAGCTCCAGCAATCACACCTCCAATCCATATCTCACACATATCAATAATCATAATCAATCAATATCCACAAATAAGTTAGTAATATAGCCTAAATACTATAGGCGTACCGGTACGTACTCGGTCCTAGTGCTGCCCACTAGGTAGCAAGTTCTATTGATATCCTTCATCATTAATAATGTAAAACATTCATTCACAAAAAATAAATGATGCATGAATGTAAATGAAATAACAATATAATCCATATATATACCGGAAATATACCAAAAGTAAACCAGGTATATTTCGAGTATATATATATCAAATACATTCAATCAAATTATAAATTAAGCTGGAAATATATTTAAAAACATTTTAAATATATTTTATTCACAAAATATGCATATAATTTAGTATATACCAAAAATAAACCAAAAATATACTTAATGTAACTTAAGAAATAATCAAATTATTTATGCATATTTAATCAACATAAAACATGCATTTCTAAATCATGCATCCTAAGCATATATATATAGTATAATAACTCACCTAATGCGCTCCACAAGATAGGTCCGACGGGCCTGGTCCACTAGCCCTCGGTCTCGGCGCAACTAAACAAGCAATAAATAATAGACATCAGAATAAACCCTAACAGAAATCCTAGAATTCAATCTAGAGTATTTAAGTACGAAAACAGAATTAGGGTTCGACTGGATATCACGTTTTACGAGAATTCTACCAAAAATTCGGCAGAACCTCCCCTGTAAAACGGACATCTCTCTACTCAAAAGAGTAGAGCCGACCCTGCAAGGAAATACACTTCGAAAAATAGGCTCAACACAATCAAAATCCCACGGTCGGACTCCAAACTACAGTCCACCGACCGAGGTCCACAAACACAGAACATATTCCAAGTATACCAAAAATATCCTCACAACATAGTAATACATCTCATAGGTAAAAATTACATAATTAACCTTAAAACACTGTAAAAACCGAATAAAACTCATTTTTATTAGTAAAACCGTATATTATATATATAATTGAAAATAATTCCCGAAAAATAGTTTTAATTAGTTAAAAATACCAAATATTTTGTAGAAATCATTTTTATACCTTAAATAATTATTAAAACTAATTAAATTACATTTTTAGGCAATTTAGGGTAAAATTACCAAAATACCCCTATATATATAAATATACATAAATTACTTCAAAAATTCACCAAAAATTATACAATTATCCAAAATTAATTTTCTCAACATATTTATCAATAATATCAATAATTAAACTCAATTAACCAATTAAATTCAAATAAAAACACAATTAACCTAATTTCTCAAAATCACATAAACTTCAATAATTCAAAATAAATACTTAGAAATTCATAAAAATTCCAAATAAATTCCTATAATTCATTTCATTACCTAATTCAACCATAAACTCCAATTTCATACTTTAAATAATTAATTTCCGAAAATTAGAAAATAATATTAAAATATTCAAAAATACCCAAAAATCCAAACAATCTCCAAAAATTCTACAAAAATTCATACATGTAGATTGAGCTACTAGGAACAACATTTGTGAAGGAAGTTTCCATGAATCATCCAATTCAAAGCTCAAAAAAATCAAAAACCCTAATGTGACCGAAATTGAAAAATCGAAACCTAAGCAATTCTAGATCATTTTAGCTCAAACCAAAGCTAGAATCACACTCACCGGAGCTCAAGGAGAAGAAAGAGACTGGCGGTGTCAAAAACGGTGGCCGGAATCGACGTGATCGATGGTGGATTGATTTTCGGCTTCTCCGGCCAAAATCGACTTCCAGGCACCGGAAACGGCCTCCTCAGGCGGCGGAATTGGTTGGGGAAGACGGTGGCACACCGGATGGCACACCCACGGTGAAGAAACGGCGTGACAGATGCCCGGACGGCGAGGAGAAGGATCGGGAGGAAGAAGAAGACTCGGGGGGGCAAAATGGTAATTTTCCAATTCTTTTGATTTTTGATGTATATATATATATATATACTTTATACTATATATTAAAATAATATTAAATTACACACATCAAATATACACCACACACATAAAATCTAATATTTTAATAATTTATACTAAATAAAATTAATTAAATAACAATAAAACAAATAAATAATTAATAAAACATTAGGGTAATAATAAACCCTAATTAAATAAATATACACACACATGATTTATTTAATAATTTAAAAATACGCATGAGTTCATGCAAGTCCGAAAATATATTTAAAATAATTAATAATACATTGTTTACGTGAAAATTTCCCCGAAAATACAAGTCCCGGGAAAATTTTACGTAAAACACTGAAAATAATACACAATAATTAAAAATAGATTTTAAATACATATCAACTCAATAAAATATCATAATATATATACAAAATTATTGACACTGCATATCTCGGTACAGTGTAAAAATATTTTAAAAACACGGGATATTACAATATATATTATAGTAATTCACTCAGTGAGGTCTGACTCCCCTCCGTTGACCATTTTTCAGGAGAGCCAACATCTTCAGACCTCAGTAGCAGGTCGATACGCCGGATTTCTTCCGCCCCAGCTTCTTTGTGTAAATTATCTACTTGAGTCTTATTTATTTTATCTAGACACTGCAGTAGTTGTGAATTAAAGTATTGGATTTCATGTATTTTATTTTAAAGAGATGTATTATATCGAAACTGGATTTGTATTAAAGACTATATATATATGATGAGATGAGATTTGAATTAAATCCAGTTGATGGAAATGTTATTATTATATTTATGATTTTTATTTTCGCCGCATATTATATGGTTATTGTTATTATTGCATGAGTTATTTTATTTTTTAGGCTTGCTACGGGTTTCAGATTCAAAAGAATTCCCATTCCCTAGCACCGGTCATGGCCCCTGTTTTGGGTCGTGACAAGTATGTCTTGATAAGTATTCCTTGCTTTAGTTTTCTACGTTATTCTTCCATTGTCTGTTTTGTTTGAATCTTTCCGTTTGTCTTTTCAGAATGAGGAGGCGAGCGCGTGTCACTCCACCGGTTATTGAGGCCGAGGATGACGAGTCCTTTCAGGATGAGGTTTTACCTCCTGAGCAGCCAGTTAGACATAGAGGTCGTGGCAGAGGTAGACGTCGAGGAGTGGCAGGTCGTCGTAGGCAGAGAGAGTTACAGGATGAGGAGCCTGTAGAGCCTAAATTTGATGTTCCTGTACCTCCAGTTGTTCAGCCTGCCTATCAGCAGGGTATGTTTGACCTTGAGGCAGCTTTGTTCTATGCTAGAGTTAGCAGGATTGCTTTCGATGGGACTTCCAATCCATTAGACTTTCTGCATACGATTGAGACTCGGACTCGGACTGCTCATACCGAGTACCAGCGGATTATGATCGTCGAGTTGTCTGTCGAGGGACAAGCCCTAGACTGGTTTATTCAGATGATCCAGCCTTATATGATGGCGATGACCTGGGCTCAGTTTCGAGAGCGATTTATGAGGAGATTTTGTCCAGAGCCTCTCCGTATGAGCTATCATCTCCGTTTGATCAGTATATCTCATGGTGATCGATCAATTGAGGAGTACACCGGAGAGTTTCTTCGACTGGGTAGATATGCAGAGGATCTGATGCGAGACTAGTACTTCGCAGTCACTACCTATGTCACTGGATTAGGTTCAGCATTTGCTGGTATGCCTACAGCAGGCCTTACTCTGGAGTCTGTGATTGAGTTGGCCAAAGAGATTGAGCTAAGGCTAGTTAGGCAAGGAGCGATGCTTGATTTTTACCAGCTGGGAGTTCAGTCGAGTGGATTGCAGACTACACCATATTCGAGTTTTCATATTGGTTCGAGTAGTCAGCAGTGAGGTCTGACTCAGTAGAGTCAGAGGCAGCAGCAGCGAGTGCATCGGAGCAGTAGACATGGCCATGGAGGTCAGCGTAGATCGTTCAGATTCGGGTCAGGTGCTTCAAGCAGCAGCAGTGGTTGCAGTTCTGGGTTAACTACTAATGTTTGCCAGACCTGCGGTAGAGTCCATCAGGGACTGTGTTACCTGACACCACTGACATGCTTCAAATGCGGGTAGACAGGACATTATGCCAGATCGTGTCCTTACTCAGGGTATTAGCAGCCGTAGATTCTGCGATTCCCACAGTAGTCGATTGCTAGTGCTACACCCGTGCCATTTTAGTTGCCTTCAGCCCAGCATCAGAGTTCCACTCAGCTTGTTCCACAGCAGGGTCGTGGTAGAGGTGCTAGAGGAGGTGCCAAAGATGTTGGCCAGGCTTCTACAAGTCAGCAGGGAGGTCGAGGACAGGCCAGAGTCTTCCATCTTACTCAACAGGATGCTCAGGCATCCAATGCAATCGTGGCAGGTATTGTTTCTATTTGTTACTTGGATGCATGGGTTTTGTTTGATCCGGGTGCCACGCATTCGTTTGTTTCTCCCATTTTTGCTTCCAAGTCTTATTGGCAAGCTTCGAGGATGGCTTTTCCTTTATCTGTTGCCACTCCTCTGAGCGATTCCTTGGACACCGATATTGTTCTTTCTGGTTGTCCAGTTCTCGTGGGAGATAAAGAATTACCCGCTGATTTGATCCTGTTGGATGTGATGGAGTTTGATGTTATTCTAGGAATGGACTAGTTATCTCAACACTATGCCATGGTGGATTGTATAAATAAAGAGGTGACTTTCAGAATTCCTGATGAAGAAGATTTTAAGTTTGTGGGTGATAGGAGTTCAGCACCTCAGAATCTTATTTCTGCTATTACGGCTAGGAAGTTATTGAGGAAAGCATGTCAGGGATATTTGGCATTAGTTAGGGATACTTCAGTGGAGAAGTTGTCACTTACAGATGTTCCTGTTACCTGTGAGTTTCCTGATGTTTTTCTTGAGGAGTTGCCAAGTCTACCACCTCACAGGGAGATTGAATTCTGTATAGATGTGGTACCAAGTACTACTCCTATATCTATGCCACCCTATAGAATGGCTCCTGCAGAGTTGAGAGAGTAGTTGTAAGAGTTGTTAGATAAAGGTTTTATCAGACCCAGTGTTTCTCCTTGGGGTGCACCAGTCCTATTTGTGAAGAAGAAGGATGGTACCCTAAGACTGTGCATTGACTACAGAGAGCTGAACAAGGTGACAGTGAAGAACAAGTATCCTCTTCCGAGGATAGATGACCTGTTTGACCAGCTACAGGATGCATAGTTCTTTTCTAAGATTGATCTGAGGTCGGGTTATCATCAGCTGCAGATTAGTGAAGCTGATGTTCCTAAGACGGCATTCCGCACTCGATATGGCCATTATGAGTTTCTGGTGATGTCTTTTGGTTTGACTAATGCACCAGCAGCTTTTATGGACCTGATGAATAGGGTATTCAGACCATATGTGGATCAGTTTATGGTAGTCTTCATTGATGATATACTGGTTTATTCAAGGAGTATGGAGGAACATGTATATCACTTGAGGACTATACTACAGACACTGAGAGATCATCAGCTTTATGCTAAATTCTCGAAGTGTGATTTCTGGATGGAGAGTGTTTCTTTTCTTGGACACGTGGTATCTAAAAAAGGTATCCAAGTTGATCCACAGAAGGTTGAAGCATCTGAGTGGCCTAGACCGACTTCTGTTACTGAGATTCGGAGTTTTCTGGGTTTAGCCGGGTATTATAGGCGATTTGTGCAGGATTTTTCCAGAATTGCAACCCCTATGACTCGCTTGACTCAGAAGAATGTTAGATTTGAGTGGTCAGAAGCTTGTGAGAACATTTTTCAGTTGTTGAAGGAGAAATTGACCACAGCCCCAGTGTTAGCTTTGCCTAATAGTGTGGACAAGTTCACAGTTTATTGTGATGCCTCTAGAGTTGGCCTTGGTTGTGTGTTGATGCAGAAAGGAAGGGTGATATCGTATGCATCGAGGAAGTTGAAGAAGCATGAGCAGAACTATCCTACACATGACCTTGAGATGGCTGCAGTGATCTTTGCTTTGAAGATTTGGAGACATTATCTGTACAGGGTGACTTGTGAGATATTTATTGATCACAAGAGCCTTAAGTACATTTTCCAGCAGCGAGATCTGAATCTGAGGCAGAGGAGATGGTTAGAATTGTTAAAGGATTATGATTGTGAGATCTTATATCATCCGGGCAAGGCTAATGTGGTAGCAGATGCCTTGAGTAGAAAGTCCTCAGGCAGTCTTGCTCACATCAGTGTTAAGAGAAGACCGTTGATCCAGGAGTTATAGCTATTGGTGCATCAAGGTCTGATGATGAAGATCAGTAGGTCAGGTGGACTACTAGCTCAATTAAGGTGCGATCTGTACTGAGGGATAGGATTAAAGCAGCTCAGAGTCGAGATCCTATTCTAGAAGAGCTTGCAGAGAATGTTCGAGCAGGGAAGTTCACTGATTTCACACTTGATGCTGATGGTGTGTTGTGGATCAGTGGTACATTGTGTGTTCTTGATGTGGATGATTTGAGAGAAGAGATCCTAGAGGAAGCACATTCTACAGCTTATAGCATACATCTGGGTGTCACTAAGATGTACCACAATATCAGAGATCTATACTGGTGGGATGGATTGAAGAAGTATGTCACCGATTATGTTGCTAAGTGCCTGACATGTCAATAAGTGAAAGCTGAACATCATAAGCCTTCTGGGAAGCTTCAGCCTCTTCCTATTCCTGAGTGGAAGTGGGAAAGGATAGCTATGGATTTTATGGTAGGTTTACCTCGTTCTAAGGATGGATACGATTCCATCTGGGTGATTATAGACAGGTTGATGAAGTCTGCACATTTCTTGCCTGTGAAAGCCACCTATTCTGTATCTAGATTGGCGAAGCTATACATGAAGCATATCGTGTGCCTTCATGGAGTACCTGTGTCCATTGTGTTAGACAGAGGTTCAGTGTTTACCTCTCATTTTTGGCAAAAGTTGCAGGAAGCGATGGGCACTAGGTTGGACTTCAGTACTGCTTTTCATCCTTAGACAGATGGTCAGTCTGAGAGGACGATCCAGACACTGGAAGATATGTTGAGGATGTGTGTCCTGGATTTGGGAGGTAGCTAGGATGATCATTTTCCACTCGTAGAGTTTGTATATAATAACAGCTACCATAGCAGTATTGGCATGGCACCTTATGAGGCGTTGTATGGAAGGAAGTGTAGATCCCCTTTGAGTTAGGATGAGATTGGTGAGAGAACTTTGACTGGACCTGAGATGGTTCAGGATGCTGCAGAGAAAGTCACCGTGATTAAGCGCAGATTAGAGACCGCAGTTAATAGACAGAAGAGCTACGTGGATCCTAGGTGCAAAGATGTGGAGTTTCAGGTTGGAGATTTTGTTTTTCTGAAGGTATCTCCGATGAAGGGTGTTATGAGGTTTGGCAGGAAGGGTAAGTTAGCACTGAGATGTATCAGACTTTTTGAGATTCTGGAGAGAGTTGGCACTGTTGCATATCGGTTGGCTTTGCCTTCGAGTATGTCACAAGTGCATCCAATATTTCATATCTCGATGCTAAGGAAGTATATCTCAGACCCTTCACACGTGTTGCAGCCCTATAGTGTAGAAGTGAGTGAAGATTTGACGTTTGTGGAAGAACCTGTGGCAATCGTTGATTATCAAGTTTGACAGTTACGGTCGAAGCAGATTCTGATAGCCAAGGTTCTGTGGCGTAGCAACAAAGTTGAGGAGCATACATGGGAGACTGAAGCTAAGATGCAAGCTTCTTACCCGTATCTCTTCCCTTCTTGATCTTATGATCATTTTCTTTCTGGAATTCGGGGACAAATTCTTGTAAGGGGCGAAGACTATAATATCTCGTGTTTTTAAATATTTTTATACTGCATCGAGACATGCAGTGTTAATAATTCTTATATAATATTGATATTTTAAGAGTTGTAATTTAATTAAAGCTAATTTTAATTATTTTATATTATTTTAAGTATTTTACGTAAAATTTTCCCAGAACTTGCATTTTCGGGGAAATTTACACATAAGAAATTCAATATTAATTATTTTAAATGGATTTACAAAATTGCATGAGTTCATACATCATTTTAAATGTCATATTAAAATATATATGTACATGCACATATATTCATATATTTAATAATTTTAGGGTTATTTCTGTTAAATAATACTATATTATATAATTAATACCTAATTAGCATGTGTGTATATATGTATACATATTGTGTACTTTAACATGTGGTGTATCATTTTCTTAAATATTATATTAATATATTTTAATAAAAATTATTAAAGTTATTAATATATATATATATATATATATATATATATAATTTGTAAAATTTACAAAACCTACCCTCACCCCTTTCCTTCTTCCTCCCGACATCCCCTTCCCCTCTCATCACTGTGCACGCCGGCCACCTACTGTCACTGCGCTTCCCATCGTGCCACCTTCTTCCTCCCATCACTTCGTCGCCTGCAGACATCTTCTCTGGCACCGGTGAGCTGAGTTTTTGGCATTTTGGCCGAGAGTTGCATTTTCTTCCTCCCTCACGATTCCAGCCACCAAATTTCTTGCTTTCGGTGTCGTTGGACTCCCGGTCAATAGATTGTAGTTTGGAGTTCGACCGAGGGGTTGTGGATGTGTTTTTGTGTTCGTTTTTCAAAGTGTGTTTCTTTGCAGGGCCGGCTCTACTCTTTGAGTAGAGAGATGTCCGTTTTACAGGGGAGGTTCTGTCGAATTTTTGGTAGAATTCTCGTAAAATGTGATGTCCGGTCGAACCCTAATTCTGATTCTGTGTCTAATATTCTAGATCGAGTTTCTAAGATTTTTTGTTAGAATTATTCTAATGTCTGTTATTATTGTTTGTTTAGTTACGCCGAGACCAAGGCCTAGTGGACCAGGCCCGTTGGACCTATCTCGAGGAGCGCACTAAGTGTGAGTTACTATTTTATATATATATGCTTAGGGTGCATGATTTAGAAATGTATGTTTTATATTGATTAAATATGCATGAATAACTCAATTATTATTTAAGTTTATTTTTAGTTTATTCTTGGTTTATCTTTGGTTTATTTTTAATATATTTTAAATTATATGCATGTTTTATTAAACATTTATACTTAAATTATTTTTAAATATATTTCTAATTTATTTTGCAATTATATTGGATTTATTTGACGTATATATACTCAAAATATACCTGGTTTACTTTTGGTATATTTCTAGTATATATATGGTTTATGTTGCTATTTTATTTAAGTTCATGCATCATTTATTTTTATGAATGTATGTTTTATGTTTTAATGAAGGATATCAATAGAATGTGCTACCTAGTGGGCAGCACTAGGACCGAGTACGTACCGGTACGCTTATAGCATTTAGGCTATATTGCTAACCATGTGTGGATGTTGATTGGATATGATTATATGATGTGCGATATGATTTGGGAGTGTGATTGCTAGAGCTCGGTTGACCAAGTGTCTCGGGGCCAATCACACTGACAGTCAGACTGCTGGAGCTCGGTTGACTTAGTGTCTCGGGGCCAGTCTATTGTCCAAATGGATCAAGTGAACATATTTGGAATAAATGAGTCTGTATGGCTAGAGTGTTGTCTAACACTATTTTGAGGTTGCAATTTTCTAGGGTTCTATTTGATTTTTCATAAACAGTGATTTTCAATAAATATATAAAATGATTTTATTGCATCTGTGTGTAATTGCTTGTATACATACATATTATATATATATATTGTTGACTATATGCATTGTCATTTAGTATGCATGTATAAATATTATAGTAATTCACTCAATGAGGTCTGACTCCCCTCCGTTGACTATTTTTCAGGAGAGTTATCTTCCTCAGACCTTAGTAGCAGGCCTGTATGCCGAATTTCTTTCGCCCCGACTTCTTTATGTAAACTGCTAACTTGAGTTTTATTTTTATAATCTAGACACTGCAGTAGTTGTAAATAAATTGAGGGTTTTATGTATTATATTTGTGTGAGTTATGTATTTTAAGAATTTGAACTGAAACTTGTATTAAAGGATTTATTTATAAATGAGATATGGATTTGATTTAAATCCCATGGTGGATTATTATTTTTTTATTTATGATTTTATTCCGCTGCACAGTATTTTATTTAATTGTGTTATTATTATTAGTATTGCATGTATTTATTTTTATTTTTAGGCTTGCTACGGGTTCTGGATTTGAAAGAATTCCTGTTCCCTAGCACCGGTCATGGCCCCTGTTTTGGGTTGTGACAGTTTCTTCACTGTTGGTGTGCCTCCCGGCGTGCCACCTTCTTCTCAGCCAGCCCCACCGCCTTCTCTTCCTTCTCCGGTGCCGTTTGAAGCTCGAATTGGTCGAAAAATCAAAACTTCTTACCATCAATCACAGCGATTCCGGCCACCATTTTTCTCACCACCGGTATCTATCTTCTCTTTGAGCTCTGGTGAGTGTGATTCCAGGCTTTGTTTCACTTAAAATGGTCTAGATTTTCCTCGGTTTCAATTTCTTCATTTCTACCTATTAGGGTTTTCAAATTTTTTTAGCTTCAATTTGGTTGATTCATGAAAACTCCCTTCACAAACTTTGATCCTTGTAGCTTAATCTACATGTGGTAATTTTTGTAGAACTTTTGGAATTTATTTTGATTTTTGGGAATTTTTGATTATTTTATTAATATTTTCTAATTTTTGAAAATTAATTAATTAAATTATGAAATTGTGTTTTATGGTAATTATAGGTGTTTAAATGCATTTTGGAAATTTATTGGTAATTTTTTTGAATTTTAAATATTTATTTTGGAATTTATTAAGTTTATGTAATTTTGAAAAATTAGGATAATTATGTGTTTAATTGAAATTAATTGGTAAATTGAGTATATTTATTGATATTATTGAATTATATGTTGAGAAAATTAATTTTGTGTAATTATATTATTTTTGGTGAATTTTTGATTAATTTTAGTAAATTTATATATATAGGGGTATTTTGATAATTTGACACTAAATTGGCTAAAAATATAATTAAATTGGTTTTAATAGTTATTTAGGGTATAAAAATGATTTCTACAAATTATTTAGTATTTTTAACTAATTAAAACTATTTTTCATAAATTATTTTCAAATTATATATATAATATACGATTTTTTTAAATAAATGAGTTTTTGTCGGTTTTTAATGTGTTTTAGGGTCAATTACATAATTTGGATTTATAAAATGTATTTTAGTATTAAAGGGCATTTTCGGTATTTCTATGTATTCTATGAATTGTGGACCTCGGTCGGTAAATTGTAGTTTGGAGTTTGACTGAGGGATTATGGTTGTGAATTTGGTGTCATTTGTTTGTTTCAAAGTGTCTTTTCTTTGCAGGACTGACTCTACTCTTTGAGTAGAGAGATGTCCATTTTACAGGGGAGGTTCTGTAGGATTTTTGGTAGAATTCTCGTAAAACGTGATGTCCGGTCAAATTCTTATTATGATTCTATGTCTAGTATTCTAGATCGAGTTTCTAGGATTTTTCGTTAGATTTATTCTGATTTCTATTGTCATTTGTTTGTTTAGTTGCACCGAGACTGAAGCCTAGTGGACCAGGCCTGTCGGACCCATCTCGAGGAGTACAATAACAGTAAGTTGTTATTTTATATATATATGTTTTAGGGTGCATGTTTTAGAAATGTGCGGTTTATTTTGATAAAATATGCATAAATGATTTAATTAGTACTTAGGTTTATTTTTGGTATAATTTAAATTATATGCATATTTTATTAAACATTTATACTTAAAATGTTTTTAAATATATTTCTAGTTTATTTTGAAATTATATTGGATTTATTTGACGTATATATACTCGAAATATACATGGTTTACTTTTGGTATATTTCTAGTATATATATGGTTTATGTTGCTATTTTATTGAAATTCATGCATCATTTATTTATGAATGTATGTTTTATATTTAAAATGAAGGATATCAATAGAACGTGCTACCAAATGGGCAGCACTATGACCGAGTACGTACCGGTACGCCAATAGCATCTAGGCTGTGGATATTGGATGGATTGATTTATGTGATGTGAGATATGATTTGGGAGTGTGATTGCTGGAGCTTGGTTGACCAAGTGTCTCGGGGCCAATCACACTGACAGTCAGATTGCTGGAGCTCATTAACTTAGTGTCTCGGGGCCAGTCCACTGTCCAAATGGAACAAGTGAATATATTTGGAATAAGTGATCCTGTATGGCTAAAGTGTTGTCTAACACTGTTTAGAGGTTGCAATTTTCTAGGGTTCTATTTGATCCTTCATAAACCGTGATTTTCAGTAAATATATAAAAATGATTTTGCTGCATCTGTGTGTATTTGCTTGTATATA
Organism: Mallotus nudiflorus; assembly: GCA_947683625.1. Classification (NCBI taxonomy): domain Eukaryota; kingdom Viridiplantae; phylum Streptophyta; class Magnoliopsida; order Malpighiales; family Euphorbiaceae; genus Mallotus; species Mallotus nudiflorus. The sequence goes on along the minus strand of CANTUR010000610.1, from coordinate 228,550 downwards.
TATTTATTATATATACTATTAACTGTGAGCATTGTCATTTAGTTATGCATGTATATATATTATAAAAATCCACTCAATCAGGTCTGACTCTGTAATATCCCGTGTTTTTAAATATTTTTATACTGCATCGGGATATGTAGTGTTAATAATTTTTGTATATATTTATGAAATTTTTATGAGTTTGCTATTTAATTAAAGCTAATTTTAATTGTTTATTATTATTTTAAGTGTTTTACATAAAATTTTCCCAGGACTTGCATTTTCGGGGAAATTTTCATGTAAATAATTTACTATTAATTATTTTAAATAGATTTATAGACTTGCATGAACTCATACATATTTTAAAAATACTAAACACCGTATATATGTGTAATTATTTATTTAGTTAGGGTTTAATCAATATTACCCTAATATTTTATTATTTATTTATTAATTTTATTGTTAATTAATTATTTTTATTTATTAATTTTTAAATTATTAAATATTATGTGTGGTGTGTGATTTTCCCAAGTGTTTTATTAATATACTATATTAAAATATATATATTTTATTATTATTCTTTTTCTTTTTCTTTTTCTTTTTCTTTTTCTTTTGCTTTTCTTTTTCTTTTCCTTTCTTTTCTTTTCTTTTTCTTTTCCTTTCTTTTCTTTTCTTTTTCTCTTCTTCTTCTTCGGTCTTCTTCTTCCCGAAATTGTCCTCCATCAACCCTCACCGCTGCAAATCCCGACCACCTACTGTCGGTGTGCCACCAGTAGCTTCGCCCTTCCCAGCCAGCTGCTCCGCCGCCCCTAGCCTCCTTCCCCGGCGCCGACCAACTCTCTTCTTCCATTTTTGGCCGAAAATCCCCTTTTCTTCATAACATACTATTCCAGCCACCAAACTTCACGTTTCTGGTGTCTTTGGACTCCCCTAGCAACGGTAATCATGATTCTAGCTTTGGTTTGAGCTTAAATGGCCTTAAATTTCTTGTTTTTCGATTTTTCTCAATTTGGCCGAATTAGGTTTTTGATTTTTTTTTGAATTTTTCTTGTTGATTCATGAAAAGTCCCTTAACAAATGTTGATCCTAGTAGCTTAATCTACATGTATGAATTTTTTGGAATTTTTGGAGATTATTTTGATTTTTGGGTATTTTTGAATATTTTAATATTATTTTCCAATTTTCGGAAATTAATTAATTAAATTATGAAATTATGTTTTATGATAATTATAGGTGTTGAAATGAATTATAGGAATTTATTTGGAATTTTTATGAATTTCTATGTATTTATTTTGAATTATTTAGGTTTATGTAATTTTGGGAAATTTAGGTTAATTGAATTTTTTATTGAAATTTATTGGTTAATTGAGTTTAATTATTGATATTATTGATAAATATGTTAAAAAAATTAATTTTGGATAATTATATTATTTTTGGTGAATTTTTGAAGTAATTATAGTATATTTATATATATATGGGTATTTTGGTAATTTTACACAAAATTGGCTAAAAATGTAATTTAATTGGTTTTAATAGTTATTTAAGGTATAAAAATGATTTCTACAAATTATTTAGTATTTTTAACTAATTAAAACTATTTTTCGTGAATTATTTTCAATTATATATATAATATACGATTTTTCTAATAAAATGAGTTTTTATCGATTTTTACAGTGTTTAAAGGTTAATTATGTAATTTCTATTTATAAAATGAATTTCTATGATATAAGGGTATTTTTGGTATTTCTAAAATTGTTCTGTGATTGTGGACCCCAGTCGGTAGACTGTAGTTTGGAGTCCGACCGAGGGTTGGCTCTACTCGAGTAGAGAGATGTCCGTTTTACAAGGGAGGCTCTGCCGAATTTTTGGTAAAATTCTCGTAAAATGTGATGTCCGGTTAAACCCTAATTTTGATTCTGTGTTTAATATTCTAGATCGAGTTCTAGGATTTTCTGTTAGGTTTATTCTGATTCCGTCGTTATTTATTGTTTGTTTAGTTGCACCGAGATCGAGGCCTAGTGGACCAGGCCCATCGGACCCATCTCGTGGAGCGGACTAAGTGTGAGTTACTATTTTATATATATACGCTTTAGGATGCATGATTTTAGAAATATATGTTTTGTTTTGATTAAATATGCATAAATAATGTGATTAGTATTTAAGTACATCTTTAGTTTATTTTTGGTATATATTAAATTATATGCATGCTTTATTAAACATTTATATCTAAAATGTTTTTAAATATATATATTTAGTTTATTCTACGATTATATTGGATTTATTTGACATATATATACTCGAATATACCTGGTTTATTTTTGGTATATTTCTAGTATATATATGATTTATGTTGCTATTTACTTTAAATTCATGCATCATTTAATTGTGAATGAATGTTTTATATTTATTAATGAAGGATATCGATAGAATGTGCTACCTAGTGGGCAGCACTAGGACCGAGTACGTACCGGTACGGTTATAGCATTTAGGCTATACTACTAACCATTTGTGGATATTGATTGAATATGATTATTACATGTGTGAGATATGGTTTGGAGGTGTGATTGCTGGAGCTCGGTTGACCAAGTGTCTCGGGGCCAATCACACTGACAGTCAGACTGCTGGAGCTCGGTTGACTTAGTGTCTCGGGGCCAGTCTACTGTCTAAATGGATTAAGTGAATATAATTGGAATAAGTGAGCCTGTATGGCTAGAGTGTTGTCTAACACTGCTTTGAGGTTGCGATATTCTAGGGTTCTATTTGATCCTTCATGAACTATGATTTTCAATAAAAATATATAAAATGATTTTTTTCTGCATCTGTGTGAATTTGACTGTATATATACATATTATATATATACTGTTGACTGTATGCATTGTCACTTAGTATGCATGTATATATATTATTGTAATTCACTCAGTGAGGTCTGACTCCCCTTCGTTGACTAATTTTTCAGGAGAGTCATCATCTTCAGACCTCAGTAGCAGGCCTGTACGTCGGATTTCTTTCGCCCCGGCTTCTTTATGTAAACTGCTTATTTGAGTCTTGAGTTTTATTTTTTATAATCTAGACACTGCAGTAGTTGTAAATTAATTATGGGCTTGATGTATTGTATTTATACAAGATATGTACTTTGAATATTTGAACTGAAATGTGTATTAAAGGATTTATCTATATATGAGATATGGATTATTATTTTGATAATTATGATTTTATTTTCGCTGCATTAAAAGTTATTATTATTATTATTGCATGTTTATTTTATTTTTAGGCTTGCTACGGGTTCCGAATTCGAAAGAATTCCCTTTCCCTAGCGCCGGTCATGGCCCCTGTTTTGGGTCGTGACAAAGTTGGTATCAAAGCAGAGTTCTGTGTCAGGGCTTAGTTGTGTGAGTTGTGGCCCTAGTTTTAAAGTTGTGTTTTCTGTTGAACTACTGCAGTGAATTAGGTTCGAGTACGTCTTGATAAGTATTCCTTGTGTTAGTTTTCTGCGTTATTTCTCCGTTGTCTGTTTTGCCTGAATCTTTCCGTTTGTCTTTCCAGTATGAGGAGGCGAATGCGTGCCACTCCACCAGTCGTTGAGGCCGAGGATGATGAGTCCTTTCAGGATGAGGTTTTACCTCCTAAGCAGCCAGTTAGACGTAGAGGTCGTGGCAGAGGTAGACCTTGAGGAGTGGCAGGTTGCCGTAGGCAGAGAGAGTTACAGGACGAGGAGCCTATTGAGCCTGAGTTTGATGTTCCTGTGCCTCTAGTTGTTCATCCTGTTCAGCCTGCCTATCAGCAAGGTATGTCTGACCCTGAGGCAGCTTTGTTCTATGCCCGAGTTGGCAGGATTGCTTTCTATGGGACTTCCGATCCGTTAGATTTTCTGCACGCGATTGAGACTAGGACTCGGACTGCTCATACCGAGTACCAGCGGATCATGATCATCGAACTTTCTATCAAGGGACCAGCCCTAGATTGGTTCATTCAGGTGATCAACCCTTACATGATGATGATGACCTGGGCTCAGTTTTAAGAGCAATTTATGAGGAGATTCTGTCTAGAGCCTCTCCGTATGAGCTATCATCTCCGTTTGACTCGTATTTCCCGTAGAGATCGATCTATAGAGGAGTACACCCGAGAGTTTCTTCGGCTGGGTAGATATGCAGAGGATCTGATGTGAGACCAGTATTTTACAGTCAATACCTACGTTATTGGTTTAGGTTCTGCTTTTGCTGGTATGCCTACAGCAGGCCTTACTCTGGAGTTTGTGATTGAGTTAGCCAAAGAGATTGAGTTGAGGCTAGTTAGGCAGGGAGTGATGCCTGATTATTACCAGCTAGGAGTTCAGTCGAGTGGATTGCAGACTACACCATACTCTAGTTTTTATGTTGGTTCGAGTAGTCAGCAGCGAGGTCTGACTCAGCAGAGTCAGAGGCAGCAGCAGCGAGTGCATCGGAGCAGTAGACATGGTCGTGGAGGTCAGCGTAGATCGTTCAGATTCGAGTCAGGTGCTTCGAGCAGCAGCAGTGGTCGTAGTTCTGGATTAGCTGCCAGTGTTTGCCAGAGTTGCGGTAGAGTCCATCAGGGACCGTGTTATCTGACACCACTGACATGTTTCAAATACGGGCAGACAGGACATTTTGCCAGATCGTGTCCTTACACCGGGTATCAATAGCCGCAGATTCCATGATTCCCACAGCAGTCGATTGCTAGTGTTGCACCCGTTTCATTTCAGTTACCACCAGCTCAGCATCAGAGTTCCACTCAGATTGTTCCACAGCAGAGTCGTGGTAGAGGTACTAGAGGAGGTGCCAGAGGTGTTGGCCAGGCTTCTACCAGTCAGCAGGGAGGTCGAGGTCAGGCCAGAGTTTTCCATCTCACTCAGCAGGATGCTCAGGCATCTAATGCAATCGTGGTAGGTATTGTTTCTGTCTGTTACCTGGATGCATGGGTTTTGTTTGATCCGGGTGCCACGCATTCGTTTGTTTCTCTTGTTTTTGCTTCCAAATCTTGTTGGCAAGCTTCGAGGATGGCTTTTCCTTTATCTATTGCCACTCCTCTGAGCGATTCCTTGGACACCGATATTGTTCTTTCTGGTTGTCCAGTTCTCGTGGGAGATAGAGAACTACCCGCTGATTTGATTCTGTTGGATGTGATGGAGTTTGATGTTATTCTAGGAATGGATTGGTTATCTTAGCACTATGCCGTGGTAGATTGCAGGAATAAAAAGGTGACTTTCAGAATTCCTGGTGAAGAAGAATTTAAGTTTGTGGGTGATAAGAGTTCAGCACCTCAGAATCTTATTTTTGCTATTACAGCTAGGAAGTTGTTGAGGAAAGGTTGTCAGGGATATTTGGCATTGGTCAGGGATACTTCAGTGGAGAAGTTATCACTCACAGATGTTCCTGTTGCTTGTGAGTTTCCTGATGTTTTTCCCGAGGAGTTGCCAGGTTTACCACCTCACAGAGAGATTGAGTTCTATATAGATGTGGTTCCAGGTACTACTCCTATATCTATGCCACCCTACAGAATGGCTCCTGCAGAGTTAAAAGAGTTGAAGGAGCAATTGCAAGAGTTGTTGGATAAGGGTTTTATTAGACCTAATGTTTCTCCTTGGGGTGCACCAGTTCTGTTTGTGAAGAAGAAGGATGGTACCCTGAGACTATGCATTGACTACAGAGAGCTGAATAAGGTGACAGTGAAGAACAAGTATCCTCTTCCGAGGATAGATGACTTGTTTGATTAGCTACAGGGTGCACAGTTCTTTTATAAGATTGACTTGAGGTTGGGTTATCATCATCTGCGGATTAGTGAAGCTGATATTCCTAAGACGGCATTCCGCACTAGATATGGCCATTATGAGTTTCTGGTGATGTCTTTTGGTTTGACTAATGCACCAGCAGCTTTTATGGACCTGATGAATAGGGTATTCAGACCGTATGTGGATCAGTTTGTGGTAGTCTTCATCGATGATATACTGGTATATTCGAGGAGTATAGAAGAGCATGTATATCATTTGAGGATTGTACTACAGACACTGAGAGATCATTGGCTTTATGCTAAATTCTCGAAGTGTGATTTATGGATGGAGAGTGTTTCTTTTCTTGGACACGTAGTGTCTAAAGAAGGTATCCAGATTGATCCACAGAAGATTGAGGCAGTGTCTGAGTGGCCTAGACCTACTTTTGTTTCAGAGATTCAAAGTTTTCTAGGTTTAGCCGGGTATTTAGGTGGTTTGTGTAGGATTTTTCCAGAATTACAGCCCCTATGACTCGCTTGACTCAGAAGAATGTTAGATTCGAGTGGTCAGAAGCTTATGAGAACAGTTTTCAGTTGTTGAAGGAGAAATTGACCACAGCACCAGTGTTAGCTTTGCCTAATAGTATGGACAAGTTCACAGTCTATTGTGATGCCTCTAGAATTGGCCTTGGTTGTGTGTTGATGCAGAATGGTAGGGTGATAGCCTATGCTTTGAGGCAGTTGAAGAAGCATGAGCAGAACTATCCTACACATGACCTTAAGATGGCTGCAGTGATCTTTGCTTTAAAGATTTGGAGACATTATCTGTACGGGGTGACTTGTGAGATATTTACTGATCACAAGAGCCTTAAGTACATTTTTCAGCAGAGAGATCTGAATCTGAGGCAGAGAAGATGGTTGGAATTATTGATGGATTATGACTGTGAGATTTTATATCATCCGGGTAAAGCTAATATGGTAGCAGATGCCTTGAGTAGAAAGTCCTCAGGCAGTCTTGCTCACATCAGTGTTGAGAGGAGACCGTTGATCCAGGAATTATATTTGTTAGTGGATCAAGGTCTGATGATGAAGATCAGTAGATCAGGTGGACTGCTAGCTCAGTTTAAAGTGCGATCTGTACTAAGGGATAGGATTAAAGCAGCTCATAGCCGAGATCGCTATGAGATCCTATTCTAGAAGAGCTTGCAAAGAATGTCAGAGCAAGGAAGTTCACTGATTTCACACTCGATGATGATGGTGTGTTGTGGATCAGTGATAGATTGTGTGTTCCTGATGTGGATGATTTGAGAGAAGAGATCCTAGAGGAAGCACACTCTACAGCCTACAGCGTTCATCCGGGCATTACTAAGATGTACCACAGTATCATAGATTTATATAGATGGGATGGACTGAAGAAGGATGTCACTGATTATGTTGCTAAGTGCTTGACATGTTAGCAAGTGAAAGCTGAACATTAGAAGCCTTCTGGGAAGCTTCAGCCTCTTCCTATTCCCGAGTGGAAGTGGGAAAGGATAGCTATGGATTTTATGGTCGGTTTACCTCGTTCTAAGGATGGATACGATTCCATCTGGGTGATTGTAGACAGGTTGACGAAGTCTGCCCATTTCCTACCTATGAAAGCCACTTATTCTGTAGCTAGATTGGCGAAGTTATACGTGAAGCACATCGTGTGCCTTCATGGCGTACCTGTGTCCATTGTGTCAGATAGAGGTTCAGCGTTTATGTCTCAGTTTTGGCAGAAGTTACAGGAAGCGATGGGCACTAGGTTGGACTTCAGTATTGCTTTTCATCCTCAGATAGATGGTCAGTCTGAGAGGACGATCCAAACACTGGAAGATATGTTGAGGATGTGTGTCCTAGATTTAGGAGATAGCTGGGATGATCATTTGCCACTTGTAGAGTTTGCATATAATAACAGCTACCATAGCAGTATTGGTATGGCACCATATGAGGCATTGTATGGAAGGAAATGTAGATCCCCTCTGAGTTGGGATGAGATTGGTAAAAGAGCTTTGACTGGACCTGAGATGGTTTAGGATGCTGCAGAGAAAGTCACCGTGATCAAGCACATATTAGAGACCGTAGTTAGCAGGTAGAAGAGCTATGCGGATCCTAGGTGCAGAGATGTAGAGTTTTAAGTTGGAGACTTTATTTTTCTGAAGGTGTCTCCAATGAAGGGTGTTATGAGATTTGGCAAGAAGGGTAAGTTAGCACCGAGATATATCAAACCGTTCGAGATTTTGGAGAGAGTTGGCATTGTTGCATATCGGTTGGCTTTGCCTTCGAGTATGTCTCAAGTGCATCAAGTATTTTATATCTCGATGCTGAGGAAGTATTTCTCAGACCCTTCACACGTGTTGCAGCCCGACAGCGTAAAAGTGAATGAAGATCTGATGTTTGTGGAAGAAACTATGGTGATCGTTGACTATCAAGTTCGACAGTTGTGGTCGAAATAGATTCCGAAGGTAAAGGTTCTGTGGCGCAGCAACAGAGTTGAGGAGCATACGTGGGAGACTGAAGCTGAGATGCTAGCTTCTTACCCATATCTCTTCCCTTCTTGATCTTGTAATTTTCTTTTTCTGGAATTCGGGACGAATTCTTATAAGGGCGAAAGACTATAATATCCCGAGTTTTTAAATAATTTTAAACTGCATCAGGATATGCAATGTTAATAATTTTTATATATATTTATGATTATTTAATGAGTTTTTTATTTATTAAAGACACTTTTAATTATTTTAATTATTTTTAAGTCATTTATGTAAAATTTTCCCGGAAATTTTATTTTTGGGGAAATTAAAACGTAAATAATTAAATATTAATCATTTTTAGCGATTTAGTGAATTTGCATGAGTTCATGCATGATTTTTGTTGTCAAATAAAATATATATATATATATATATATATATATATATATATATATATATATATATATATATATATATATATATATATATATATATATATGTGCATGCATTTAAATTAAATTAGGGTTTATTTAATTATATTATATTATATTATATAGTTTTAATATTAAATAATTAAGTGTGTATATATGTATATGTGTGTATATATTATTAAAATATGTGTGCAGTGCATATTTATTGTGTGTATTATATTATATATTAAAATAATATAAAGTTAGATATATATATACATATATACATATAATATTCATAAGTAGTATAAAGTTTACAATAATTACCATTTTGCCATTATCACCCTCTTCTTCCTCCCCATCGTTTTCTTCCCCGTCCGGCCTCTACAACTCCTTCCTCTTCCCGTCACTGTGCCCTCCGGTGTGCCACCTCCCTTGCAGCCATTTCTGATGTCCAGAGCCTCCTTCTCCGGCGTGGTTTGGCCGAATTTTCCAAGAGTTGCCGAAAGTGCCATTAACGTTGATTAAGAACTTTCTGGCCACCGTTTCGAGCCCCACCGGTCTCTATCTCTTCCTTGAGCTCCGGTGAGTGCATTTCCAAGCTTTGCTTCACTTGAAATGGTCTAGATTTCCCTAGGTTTCGATTTTTCATTTTCGGCCATTTAGGTTTTTTATTTTTTTGAGCTTTAATTTGGTTGATTCATGTAAACTTCCTTCACAAACATTTATCCTAGTAGCTTAATCTAGCTCTGTGAATTTTTGTAGAATTTTTGGGAATTATTTTGATTTTTGTGAATTTTGATTATTTTATTAATATTTTCTAATTTTCGAAAATTAATTAATTAAATTATGAAATTGTGTTTTATGGTGTTTATAGGTGTTGAAATGCATTTTAGAAATTTATTTGTAATTTTTGTGATTTTTATATAATTATTTTGAATTTATTTAGTTTATGTAATTTTTGGAAAATTAGGTTAATTATGTGTTTTATTGAAATTAATTGGTTAATTGAGTATATTTATTGATATTATTGAATTATATGTTCAGAAATTTAATTTTGAGTAATTATACTATTTTTGGTGAATTTTGATTAATTTTAGGGAATTTACATAACTAGGGGTATTTTGGTAATTTGGCACTAAATTGGCTAAAAATATAATTAAATTGGTTTTACTAGTTATTTGAGGTATAAAAATGATTTCTACAAATTTTTTAGTATTTTTAACTAATTAAAACTATTTTTCGTAAATTATTTTCAAATTATATATAATATACGATTTTTCTAAATAAATGAGTTTTTATCGATTTTTAATATGTTTTAGGGTTAATTATGTAATTCGGATTTATAAAATGTATTTTGGTCAATATTTATGAATTTATTGAGAATTACCGATTTTTAATAATATTTTATTAAAAATTAGGGTTTTCATGCATTTATCGGTAAAATAAATATTTTTAGCGTTTATGTCACGACCCAAAACAGGGGCCATGACCGGCGCTAGGGAACGGGAATTCTTTCGAATCCGGAACCCGTAGCAAGCCTAAAAATAAAATAAAACATGCCATAATAACAATAACCATATAATATGCAGCGGAAAATAAAAATCATAAATATAATGATATTACCCATATCAACTGGATTTAAATCAAAACTCATCTCATCACATATATAAAATCTCTTTCATACAAATCCAGTTTCAATATAATACATCTCCTTTAAAATAAAATACACGAAATTCAATACTTTAATTCACAACTACTGCAGTGTCTAGATAAAATAAATAAGACTCAAGTAGACAGTTTACACAAAGAAGCCAGGGCGGAAGAAATCCGGCGTATTGACCTGCTACTGAGGTCTGAAGATGTTGACTCTCCTGAAAAATACTCAACGGAGGGGAGTCAGACCTCACTGAGTGAATTACTATAATATATATACATACACACTAAATGATAATGCATACAGTCAACAGTATATATCTAATATATATATACAGGCAATTACACACGGATGCAATAAAAATCATTTTTATATATTTTATCTGAAAATCATCTTTTATGAAGGATCACATAGAACCCTAGAATATCGCAACCTCAGAAATAGTGTTAGAAAACACTCTAGCCATATAGGCTCACTTATTCCAAATATATCCACTTAATCCATTTGGACAGTAGACTGGCCCCGAGACACTAAGTCAACCGAGCTCCAGCAGTCTGACTGCCAGTGTGATTGGCCCCGAGACACTTGGTCAACCGAGCTCCAGCAATCACACCCACAAACCACATCTCACACATATCAATAATCATAATCAAATCAATATCCACAAATAATTTAGCATTATAGCCTAAAGCTATAGGCGTACCGGTACGTACTCGGTCCTAGTGCTGCCCACTAGGTAGCACGTTCTATTGATATCCTTCATCATTAAATATAAAACATTCATTCACAAATAAATGATGCATGAATTTAAATAAAACAACAATATAAACCATATATATACCGAAAATATACCAAACGTAAACCAGGTATATTTCGAGTATATATACGTCAAATAAATCCAGTCAAATCATAAATTAAACTAAAAATATATTTAAAAACATTTTAAATATATTTTATTAATAAAACATGTATATAATTTATTATATACCAAAAATAAACCAAAAATATACTTAAATACAAATCATAATATTTATGCATTTTAATCAAAATAAAACATATATTTCTAAATCATGCATCCTAAGCATATATATATAGTATAGTAACTCACCTAGTGCGCTCCACGAGATAGGTCCGACGGGCCTGGTCCACTAGCCCTCGGTCTCGGCGTAACTAAACAAGAAATAAATAATCGATATCAGAGTAACCCTAATAGAAATCCTAGAATTCAATCTAGAGTATTAAACACAGAATCGGAATTTAGGGTTCGACTGAACATCACGTTTTACGAGAATTCTACCGAAAATCCGACAGAACCTCCCCTGTAAAATGGACATCTCTCTACTCAAAAGAGTAGAGCCGACCCTGCAAGGAAATACACTTCGAAAATAAACACCACATCTCATTCACAACCCCTCGGTCGGACTCCAGACTACAGTCTACCGACCGGGGTCCACAAACACAGAATAATTCCAGAAATACCGAAAATATCCTTATAGCATAGAAATACATTTCATAGGTAGAAATTACATAATTAACCTTTAAAACACTGTAAAAACCGATAAAACTCATTTTATTAGAAAAACCGTATATTATATTTATAATTGAAAATAATTCACGAAAAATAGTTTTAATTAATTAAAAATACCAAATAATTTATAGAAATCATTTTTATACCTTAAATAATTATTAAAACCAATTAAATTATATTTTTAGACAATTTAGGGTAAAATTACCAAAATACCCCTATATATATAAATATACTTAAATTACTTCAAAAATCATACAATTACCCAAAATTAATTTTCTCAACATATTTATCAATAATATAAATAATTAAACCCAATTAACCAATTAAATTCAAATAAAAACACATTTAACCCTAATTTCTCAAAATCACATAAACTCAATTAATTCAAAATAAATACTTAGAAATTCATAAAAATTCCAAATAAATTCCTATAATTCATTTCAACACCTAATTCAACCATAAACTCCAATTTCATAATTTAAATAATTAATTTCCGAAAATTAGAAAATAATATTAAAATATTCAAAAATATCCAAAAATCCAAAAAACCTCCAAAAATTCTAAAAAAATTCATACATGTAGATTGAACTACTAGGAACAACATTTGTGAAGGAAGTTTCCATGAATCAATCAATTCGAAGCTCAAAAAAATCGAAAACCCTAATATGACCGAATTGGAAAAATCGAAACCTAAGCAAATCTAAACCATTTTAGCTCAAACCAAAGCTAGAATCACACTCACCGGAGCTCAAGGAGAAGAAAGAGACCAGCGGTGTCAAAAACGGTGGCCGAAATCGGCGTGATCGACGGTGGATCGATTTTCGGCTTCTCCGGCCAAAATCGATCTCCAGACGCCGGAAACGGCCTCCTCAGGTGGCGAAATTGGTCGGGGAAGACGGTGGCACACCGGACGGCACACCCACGGTGAAGAAACGGCGTGACAGACGCTCGGACGGCAAGGGGAAGGATCGGGAGGAAGAAGGAGACTCGGGGGGGCAAATGTGTAATTTTCCAATTCTTTTGTAATTTTGACAAATATATGTATATATATATACTTTATACTATATATTAAAATAATATTAAATTACACACATCAAATATACACCACACACATAAAATCTAATATTTTAATAATTTATACTAAATAAAATTAATTAAATAACAATAAAACAAATAAATACTTAATAAAATATTAGGGTAATAATAAACCCTAATTAAATAAATATACACACACAGGCTTTATTTAATAATTTATAAATATGTATGAGTTCATGCAAGTCCGTAAATACATTTAAAACAATTAATAATACATTGTTTACGTGAAAATTTCCCCGAAAATGCAAGTCCCGGGAAAATTTTACGTAAAACACTAAAAATAATACACAGTAATTAAAATAGGTTTTAAATACATATTAACTCGTAAAATATCATATAATATACAGAAATCATTAACTTTGCATATCCCGGTACTGTGTAAAAATATTTTAAAAACACGGGATATTACAGTTTAAATATCTAAATTTCTATATTTTGAGTATTAAAGGGCATTTTTTGTATTTTTCATGTGTTTTGTATTATTTCGTGAAATGTGGACCTCAGTCGGTGAAATTGCAGTTTGGAGTCCGACCGAGGGATTATGAACTGTGTTTATTCTTGAAGTGTGTTTCTTTGCAGGACCGACTCTACTCTTTAAGTAGAGAGATGTCCATTTTACAGGGGAGGTTCTATCGTATTTCCAGTAGAATTCTCGTAAAATGTGATATTCAGTCAAATTCTTATTCTAATTCTGTGTCTAAGATTCTAAATCGAGTCTTTAGAATTCCGATAGATTTATTCTAATGTCGTGTTGTTATTTATTTGTTTAGTTGCGTCAAGACCAAGGCCTAATGGACCAGGCCCATCGGACCCGTCTCGAGGAGCGCAATAACAATGAGTTGTTATTTTATATATACGTGTTTTAAGATGCATGTTTTTAGGAATATATGATTTATTTTAGTAAATTACGCATAAACGATTTAATCATTGCTTAGGTTTATTTTTGGTATATTTTAAATTATATGCATATTTTATTATGAGTTTATACTTAAAATGTTTTAAAGTATATTTATAGTTTATTTTGTAAATAAATTGAATTTATTTGACGTATATATACTCGAAATATACCGGGTTTATTTTTGGTATATCTCTAGTATATATGTGGTTTATGTTGCTATTTTATTTAATATCAAGAATCATTGATTTTATGAATGTATGTTTTATATTTAAATGAAGGATATTAATAGAACATGCTACCTAGTGGGCAGCACTAGGATCAAGTACATACCGGAATGACGATAGCATTTGGGCTATATTACTAACCTATTTGTGGATATTGATTGGATTGATTTATTTGATATGTGATGTGATTTGAGAGTGTGATTGCTGGAGCTCGGTTGACCAAGTGTCTCGGGGCTAATCACACTGATAGTTAAACTGCTGAAGCTCGGTTGACTTAGTGTCTCGGGGCCAGTCTACTGTCCAAATGGAACAAGTGAAATTATTTAGAATAAGTGAGCCTGTATGGCTAAAGTGTTGTCTAACACTATTTGAGATTGCGATTTCTAGGATTCTATTTGATCCTTTATATACAGATGTATTTTTTTTATATTTATATAAAATGATTTTGCTGCATCTGTGTGATTTTGCCTATATATATATTTATTATATATACTATTGAATGTGTGCATTTGTCATTTAGCTATGCATGTATATATATTATAACAATTCACTCAATGAGGTCTGACTCCCCTCCGTTGACTATTTTTCAAGAGAGTCTACGTCTTCTGACCTTAGTAGCAGACCTATACACCGGATTTCTTCTACCCCGACTTTACTATGTAAAATGCTTACTTAATTTTATTTTATAATCTAGACACTGCAGTAGTTGTAGTCAGATGTGGGACTTATATATTATGTTCATATGAGATATGTATTTTAAAGATTTGAACTGGGATTTGTATTAAAAGATTATTTATATATGAGGATGAGTTTGTTTATTTAAACAAGTTGGTGGATTATTATTATTTTATTTTATATATGAGATTTATTTCTACTGCAAGTTATTATATTTATTTTTATTATTATTGCATTCTTTTATTTTATTTTTTTTAGGCTTGCTACGGGTTCCGGATTCAAAAGAATTCTCGTTTCCTAGCGCCAATCATGACCCCTATTTTAGGTCATGAAAATACCTAAGCAATTATTAAATCATTTATGCATATTTCATAAAATTTAAACATACACTTCTAAAACATGCAATCCTAAAACACGTATATATAAAATAATAACTCACAGTTGTGCGCTTCACGAGATGAGTTGGACAGGCCTGGTCCACTAGGCCTCGGTCTCGACATAACTAATAAATAAAATATTAACACGAAATTAGAATAAATCTAACGTAATTTCTAAAGACACGATCTAGAATACTAGACATAGACAGATAATAAGGATTTGATCGAATGTCATGTTTTATGAGAATTCTACCAAAAATTCGACAAAACCTGCCCTGTAAAACGGACATCTCTCTACTCAAAAAGTAGAGCTGGTCCTACAAGAAAACACACTTCGAATATAAATATCCACACAACCCCTCGATCGGATTCCTAAACTACAATTTCACCGACTGAGGTTCACAATTCACGAGATATACACAGAATACATAAAAATTCCAAAAATACCCTTTATATACCAAAATATAGCAATTTTGATATTTAAACATTAAAAATAATTATTTCACCGATTTAAAAACCCTAATATTAATATAATATTACTAAAAATCAATAATTCTCAATAAATTTACAAATATAAATAGAAATTCATTTAATAAATCCAAATTACTTAATTAGCCCAAAAACATATTAAAAATCATTAAAAAACTCATTTATTTACAAAAATAGTATATTATATATAATTTGAAAATAATTTATGAAAAATAGTTTTAATTAGTTAAAAATACTAAATAATTTGTAAAAATCATTTTTATACCTCAAATAATTATTAAAGCCAATTTAATTTAATTTTTAACCAATTTAGTATCAAATTACCAAAATACCCCTAACTATATATAATTTCACAAAATTCACTATAATTATACAAAAATTCATTAAAAAATCAAAATAATTCCCAAAAATTTCATAAAAATTCTAGGATAAAGATTAAGCTAAGAGAAGCAACTTTTGTAAAGGAATTAAGCTTGAATCACTAAGATCGAAGTTTAAAAAATCAAGAAACTCAAATGGCTGAAAATGAGATCAAGCTTAAATCCTTACCAAATCAAGTTTTCAAGCTAAAAGAAGCTTGGAATCGGCTTCTTTAGAGTTTTAGGAGCAAAACAACACTGGAATCATTAAAAACGGTGGCCGAAAAGGGGTTGAACGGAGTTGGCTTGATTTCTCAGCTTCTCGGGTTATTACAACTGAGCAAAGATCTAAAGTTCGATAAAGAATCAGTTGCGATTGTAAATTATCAAATTCGACAATTACGTTTGAAGCAATTTCGGATAGTGAAAATGTTGTGGTGAAGCAATAACATAGAAGAGCTTACCTAGGAGACTAAAGTTGAGATACAAGCTTCTTAACCATATCTCTTTCCTCCTTGATCCTTGCATTATTCTTTTCTTGAATTCGAGGACGAATTCTTATAAGGAGGGGAGACTGTAATAACCTTGGTTTTTAAATTATTTTATTAAATAATGAGATATGCAGTGTTAATAAAATTTAAAAATTATATTGAATTATTTTACTATTTTGTGATTTATTATCATTATTTTATGTTTAAATGAATTTTCTACGTAAATATATTATTTTGAAACTTATTATTTTAGACATTTAAATCTTATTGTGTATATTTATTATTTTTCAATATTATTATTCTAATAACGTTAATTTAGTGCATGGTTATTATTTTTATTATTATCACAGTATTATTTTAATATTGACATTTTAAGTACATTATTATTATTATCTTATTCCTATTGATTGTCATTATTGTATAATTAAAATATTTCATAAATATTATTTATATTATTGTTATTTTCAAATGTTATTGTGTGTTATTATTATTATGGTATAATTTTTTATTATCATGTTTATTATTTTCATTGTTTAATATTATTAAGAATATTATTTTTATTATTCAAATTATTTTATTAATATTATTAATTTCAGTTGTTAAATTTATAATATTTATATTGTATTAGTGCATGTGTGTGACATGTGTGTGTACCTATATATATATACAAGCTTAAGAAACGGGTGAGGCCATTCTTTTCTTCCTTTCATTTCATTTCTTTCACTTTTTTTTTTAGTTTAGTTTCCTTTCTTGTCTCTATGTACACCAAAACCAGAGCAACATTCCCCACACTTCTGACCATTCTGCACCATCCTTCATCCTTATCACCTTTCTTCTTCTTTTCTTATTTTTTCCTTCTTCCTTTGCATGCTGAATCATGACAGCAGGGAGGAAGCAGCAGCTACAGCGGCTTCAACCTATCGCCGAAGTCAAGCCCCACAACAAGAGCTCGACTTCCTTGGCTCGGTCGACTCCTTGAGCTGTGGGGAAGATGATCCCAAGCTCCATTCAAGTTTAAACTTGTTCATTTGTAAGTTTTGATTGATTTTTAGTTTATGTCAAATTTCTTCTTAATTTTTTTTAGCTTGAGTTTAATTGATTTTTTTGATAATTTCTTTTTGAAATATTGATCTATGCATCTTAATCTACTCATAGATATTTTTAATTTATTTTTCTGATTTTGTTTGATTTTTGGTTAATTATTGAATATTTTAATTATTAAAAAAATGAATTTTTGTTAATTAATAATTAAATTATGAATTTGGTTAAATTATTATTATTATATATTGTTATTAATTTTGGTGTTGAGAAATTAATTTTTGAGAATATTTTGTAATTTTTAGAAATATTTATAGATTATGGAAAGTTTGGATATTGAGTTAAATGTGTATTTTTGGTAGAAATTACAGTTTAATTGTGTGTTTTAGTTGATGTTATAATGTTATTTATTGGTGAAATAATTTTATGAATTTATATAATTTTAATGGAATTTTTTATAATTTATATGTAGTTTGAATTATTAAGTTAAATAAGTATTTTTGTTGAAATTATTGGTTAAATATGTGTTTTCATTGATATTAGTATATTATATGTTGATTAAATAATTCTTATGATTTTATATAATTTTTTTTAGGAAATTATTTAGTATATTTACGTATATTGGATATTTAATATTATAAGGGTAAATGTGTAATTTTGTGTTAATTATAGTTAGATATTAGGTTTTAGTTGATTTTATAATTATTTAAGGTAATAAAATGATTTTTACAAATTAATTACTATTTTAACTAATTAACATTATTTTTTGAAAATTGTTTCCAAATAAATATATTATATATTATTTTGGAATAAAATGGGTTTTAAACTAATTTTATTGTATAATTAAGCTATTTAGGAAATTAAATGTGAATTTTATTATGTTATGTTGAACAATTATAAAAATTGAATTTTATTAATATTATATAATATTTGAGATTTTATTAGTTAAATTGTAATAATTTTGGAATTTTATGTAAATAATAAGTGTATTTGTTACTTTGAGATTTAATGTGTAATTTATTATTTTTGTGATGCTAAATTGTGATCTTAAATATTATTTACAATTTATGTTAATTTAATTATAAAATGGAGATTTTATCCCGTTTATGAATTTTATTTTCAAATATTATTTAAATTAAAATTTTATGTTTAAATTGGAAAATAAAGGTTTTTAAATATTTTTTGGGTTCTTGATGATTTTTATTATTTTACTATTTAATATTGTTGTTTTGTAAATTATGAACTTTGGTTGGGGATTTGTAGAGCTTGGGGTCCCAACCCGAGGTGTTGTGCTTTGAGATTTTAGAAGTGTATTTTCTATGCAAGATCGGTCCTACTTTTGTAGGGAGATGTCTATTTTATTGAGGAAACTCTGTAGAAATTTTGATAGATTTCTCGTAAAATGTGACAACCGGTCCGAGTCTAGTTTTGAATTTTTAATTGAGTCTATCTATAGTAATCCTAGAAATGTAGAGTTAGAAGTTTATTATGATGATTATTATTATTTTATTTTTTTCTATCTACACTAAGACCGAGGCTTAACGGACCAGGCCCGCCAAGTTTATCTCGTGGAGCGCCAATTAGTGAGTTATTATACTGTATATATATGCGTTGCATAGAGGATGCATGACTTAGGGTTTTTCATTTTTATTTTATGTTTTAAACAGTAACTTAATTTATAATATGATTTGGCATATTTTCAGTTTATTTTTAGTATATCTAGATATATATGTGTTGGCATATTTTTTACATACATTTAATATATCACTGGTATATTTAGAGTTTATTTTTTATATATGTGTGTTAGATATTTATGTTTATTTTTAGTATATTTTGGACATATGTCAAAATTAAATACATGTTTTAAATATATTTATTCATGATTGTTTATTAAATAATTAGTATACTTTAGGTATATTTTTAGTATATTTTAGGTATATTCCTAAATATTTGAATGTCATATTATTAATTTATACTTAAATTGTTTTTAAGTATACTGTTGGTATATTTTTTATATATTTCCAAATAATGCATGTTATATTATCAATTCATACTCAATTGTTTTTAGATATATCATTGGTTTATCTTTGGTACATTACATCTTTGATTTGACTTTAATTGACATATATATATACTCGAAATATACTTAGTTTATTTTAGGTATATTTCTAGTATATATATATGGTTTATTTTATCATTATAATTATTATTCTGCATTAATTGTTTGTCCATATGATGTTTTTATTTTAAATAAAGGATATCAATAGAACGTGCTACCTAGTGGGCAGCACTAGGACCGTGTACGTATTGGTGGGATGATAGGTTGTTGCTTAAATTACTAACCTATTTGTGAATATTGATTGGATTGATTTGATTGATGTGAGATGTGATTTGAGAGTATGATTATTGGAGCTCGGTTGACCAAATGTCTTGAGATCAATCACATTGACAGTCAAATTGCTGGAGCTTGGTTGACATAGTGTCTCGGGGCCAATCTATTGTCCAAAATGGAATAAGTGACCTATTTGGATTTAAATGAGCCTGTATGGCTAGGTGATGATATGGTTGATTGAGGTTGCGATTAATAGGGTTCTATTTGATCCTTCATGAATTAAAATAAATGTTTTCTGCATTTGTTATATTTATAAAAACAGAGTTTGGCATTTGTGTGAAATACATGAATATTCATATATATACATGAATATACATATATATACGTATATATATATATATAAATGCCTTATTGGATATGGTTTAGATTGCATGTATATATAGTATAATAATTCACTCAGTGAGGTCTGACCTCCCTCAATGATTTTTTTTTTAGGAGATCCTATATCGTCAAACCTTAGTAGTACAGTTCCTCGCCGGTGTTCTTTCGTCCCAGCCATTTTATGTAAATGTATATTTTGAACTTTGAATTGTATTCTTGAAACTGCAGTAGTAGTGTTATTATATCAGAATAGTATTATTTTTATTTTGATATTAAATTCTCTAAGAATTATATTTGAACGTTGTACGAATATATATTTATTTATGAAAGGATTTGGAGTATTTATTTTATATATTGATTCAAAAAATTTTAATTCTGTCATACTTTTTATTTATTTATTGCATGATTTTATTTTCTAAGGCTTGCTACGGGTTCCAAATTCGAGAGAATTCTCGTTCCCTAGCACCGGTCATGGCCCCTATTTTGGGTCATGACACCGACCGAGGGATTGTGTGACTGTATATTCTCGAAGTGTATTTTCTTGCAAGATCGGCTCTACTTTCTGAGTAGAGAGATGTCTGTTTTACAAGGGATGTTCTACCGAATTTTCAATAGAATTCTCGTAAACATGACATCCGGTCAAATCCCTATTCCTATTATGTGTCCAGTGTTTTAGATCGAGTCTCTAGAATTTTGTTAGATTTATTTTGATTTCATGTTGTCTTTTATTTGTTTAGTTGCATCGAGACTGAGGCCTAGTGGACTAGGCCCGTCAGACTCGTCTCGTGGAGCGGACAACTGTGAGTTGTTATTTTATATATACGTGTTTTGAGATTGCATGTTTTAGAAATATATGTTTAAATTTTATGAAATATTCATAAATGGTTTAATAATTGCTTAGGTATATTTTAGGTATATTTTGGTATATTTTTGGTATCTTCCCCGGCCTCGGCAGCAGCTCTTACAACCGTGAGAAGCCGAAAGTGACTTCTCCTCCATTCCCCACGATTTCGGCCACCATTTCCTTCGATTTTGGTCTTGTTTTCTTCCTCTCTTACCGGTGAGTGTGAATCCAAGCTTCTTTAAGCTTGAAAACTCGATTTGGTGACGTGTTTTTCATGTTTTTAAATTCGGTCATTTAGGGTTTTCGAATTATTTTTTTAGTGTTAATGGTTGATTCATGAAAAATTCCTTCACAAAAGTTTATCCCCATAGCTTAAGCTACTCCTATCAATTTTTATGTGGTTTTTGGAAATTATTTTGATTTTAGTGAATTTTTTAATATTTTATTAATTTTCATAAATTAATTATATAAATTATGAAATTATGATTTTTGATGTTATTATTAGTTATTATTTAATTTTAGAGTTGAGTTTATAATTTTTGTGATTTTTGTGTAATTTTTATAATTATTTTAGGTTTATGTCAATTTTAGAAATTAAGGTTAAATATATGTTTTGTTAGAAATTACTGGTTAATTATATGTATTTGTTGATATTAATGAGAAATATGTTGAGAAAATAATTTTTGTGTATTTATAAAATTTTTATTGAATTTTTGAGTATTATTAGTATAATATGTGAATTTTTGAATATTAGGGTTAATTTAGTAATTTAGTGGTAATTTTAGTTAAATATTATGTTTAATTGATTTTTATAATATTTGAGGTATAAAAATGAGTTTTATAAATTATTTACTAATTTTAACTAATTAATAATAATTTTTGAAAATTATTTTTAAATAATATATAAATACTATTTTTGTAATAAAATAGATTTTTAGTAATTTTTAATATGTATTTGGACTAATTAAGTTATTTGGATTTATAAAATGAATTTTTATTAATATTTGTATAATTATTGGAAAATGGATTTTTAATAATATTATATTATTATTTAGGGTTTTTAAGTAATTATTGAGAAAATAATTATTTTGGTGTTTTAATGTTAAATATACTATATTTTGATATTTGGAGGGCATTTATGGTATTTATTGATTTTTAATATATTTTATTGTATTATTTGTATTGTGGTGAATTGTGGACCTCAGTTAGGGAACTTTATAGTTTAGGATTCCAACCGAGGATTTGTGTGAATTCCGAAATAGAAGTATATTTTTTTTGTAAGATCGGCTCTACTTTTTAATAGAGAGATGTCCATTTTATAGAGGAGGTTCTGCTGAATTTTTGGTAGAATTATCGTAAAACGTGACTGTAATAACCCAAGTTTTTAAATTATTTTATTTTAAAATAGAATATGCAATGTTAATAATTTTAAAATTTATTTGATTATTTTACCATTTTGTGAATAATTATTATTTTTTTTACGTTTAATTATAATTTTCTATGTAATGTGTATATATTAAAGCTTATTATTTTGGGAAATATTATTTTAATAACACCTAATTTGGTGTAATAATATTTTAATATTATTATTTTAATAATTACATTCTTTATTTTATTTTATAAGTTTATACATATATATGTGTGTGTGTGTGTCACAACCCAAAACAAGGGGCCATGTCCGGCGCTAGGGAACGAAAATTCTTTCAAATCCGAAACCTGTAGCAAGCCTTAAAAGAAAAGCATGCAATAAAATAAATTAAATTAAATATTTATTCAGCAAAAATTAAATCTCAAATAAAAAATTAAATTCTCAACTTCCTTTAATAACATAAAATCACATCATATATATCATAAATAGAAATCTTTTAATACAATCTTCAGAGAAACACTCTGAAGTAAAATCCTTATACATGCATAAATACAAAAACAAGTCTCGACAGATTAAAATACAACCACTACTACAGTATCTAGAGTACAAAATAAACTCAAGTAAGTGATTTACATAATAGAGCCTGAGCGAAAGAAATCCAGCGTATAGATCTACTGCTGAAGTCTGAAGATGAATGTCATGACTCAAACTAGGAGTTATGACCAGCGCTAGGGAATGAGAATTCTTTCGAATCCGAAACCCATAGCAAGCCTTAGAAAGTAAAAATCATGCAATAAATAAATAAAAAGTACGATATAATTAAAATTTTTTGAATCAATATATAAAATAAATACTTAAAATCCTTTCATTTAAAATGAATACATATTCATACAGTGTTTAAATACAAATTCTCAGAGTATTTAATATCCAAACAAAATAATACTCTTCTGATAAAATAACACTGCTACTGTAATTTCTAGAATACAAATTAGAGTTCAGAATGTACATTTACATAAAATAGTCAGGACTGAAGAACACCGACAAGGAACTCTACTACTAAAATCTGACAGTATAGGATCTCCTGAAAAAAAAATTGAGGGGGTCAGACCTCACTGAGTGAATTATTATACTATATATACATGCAATCTAAAACATATCCAATCATGCATTCACATATATATGTATATATATTCACGCATTCCACACATATGCTGACTTTGCTTATACAAATATACTAAATACATAAAACATTTAGTTTAATTCATGAAGGATCTATAGAACCCTAATAATAGCAACCTCAGACAACCCCCTCATCACTCCAGCCATACAGGCTCACTTGATTCCAAATAGAACACTTATTCCAATCTGGATAGCAGACTGCCCCGAGACACTAGGTCGACCGAGCTCCAGCAGTCTGGCTGTCAGTGTGATTGGCCCCGAGACACTTTGGTCAACCGAGCTCCAGCAATCACACTATTTATCACCTCATATTTCAATCAACCCAATAGATCATTCATTCCACTATGGACAGTAGACTGGCCCCGAGACACTAAGTCGATTAAGCTCCAACAATCTGACTATCAGTGTGATTGGCCCTGTAATCACATTATCTATCATACCATTAATCTTAATCAAATCAATCAAATCAATTATAATCACCAAAATTAATTCTCACTCAACCCTTATCTATCGCACCGGTACGTACACGGTCCTAGTGATGCCACTAGGAAGCACGTTCTATTGATATCCTTCATTTAAAATAAATATTTATTCAAAAAATAATTAATGAAGAACAATATTCATAATAGTAAAATCAACCATTTATATATATATATGTCAAATAAAGTATAAAATATACTAAAGGTAAACCATTAAAATAGTTAAAAATAATTAAGTGTGTATCAATAATACAATATGCATTTACTTAAAAATGTACCTAAATATACAAAGAATATACCCTAAGTACACAAATTACTTAATTAAACAATATGTAAAAATATTCATTTAAATATGTGTATATACCAAAACATGCATTTAGGTTTACATATATTCACATTATACCAAAATAACCTAATTTCCTAGCATGCATATATCACAATTAAACCCTAAGTATACCACTAATGTGTTAGGTTTAAATTAATAATAAAACATGTATTTACTTGGAAATATATAAAAAATATACCAAAAATAAACTTTAAAATAATTTAAGTGTAGGTTCATAATATAGCATGCACTTATTTAAGAATAAACCTAAACTATACTGAAACTATACCTAAAGTATACTAATTATTCAATAAAATAATTATGACTAAATGTACATTTAAAACATGTATATATACTAAAATGTATTAAACATTCACCTAAATATTTAAAGTGCATATATACAAAAATACAAACCCTAAATATACCAAAAATATTATAATTTAAATCACTTTAAAAACATATAATGAAAATGGAAAGCCCTAAATGATGCATCCTATATGTAATGCATATATATACAGTATAATAACTCACATGTTAGCGCTCCACAAGACAAACTCGACGAGCCTTATCCGTTAGGCTTTGGTCTCGGTGCAGCTAAAAAAATAAAATAATAAAAATTGTCAGAATAAACTTCCAACCTTATACTTCTAGGATTACTATAGACAACAGATTCAATCAAGAATTCAGAATTAGACTCAGACCGATTGTCTCATTTTACAAGAAATTTATCAAAATTTCGACAGAGTCTCCTCTGTAAAACGGACATCCCCCTACAAAAGTAGGGCCGATCCTGCACAGAAAATACACTTCTAAAATCTCAAAGCACAATACCTCGGATTAGGACCCCAAACTTCACAAATCCTCAATCGAGGTTCACAATACACAAACAACAATATTAAATAGTAAAATAATGAAAACCATCAAAAACCCATAAAAATATTTAAAAGCCTTTATTTCCTAATTAAAACATAAAAGTTTAATTTAAATAATATTTCATAATAAAAATTCACAAATGGAACAAAATTCCCATTTTACAATTAAATTGACATAAATTGCAAATAACATTTAAAATCACAATTTATCATCACAAAAGTAATAAAACACACATTTAACTAACAAAATTCAAATATTATATAATTTTAATAAAAATTCAATTTTACAATTATTCAACATAATATAATAAAGTTCACAATTTAATTATATTATAAAATTAGTTTAAAACCCATTTTATTTCCAAAATAATATATAATATATTATCTGAAAAAAAATTTTGAAAAATAGTATTAATTAGTTAAAAATAGTAATTAATTTGTAAAACATCATTTTAATACCTTAAATATTATAAAATCAACAAAAATATAATATTTAACTTTAATTAATACAAAATTACACCCCTATAATATCAAATATCCAATATACTTAATAATTCCTCAAAATTTATAAAATCATTAAATTTATTTAATCAACATATAAAATACTAATATCAACTAAAACTCATAGTTAACCATTAATTTCAACAAAGTACATATTTAACTTAATAATAATAATTCAAAATACACATAAGTTATATAAAATTCCATAAAAATTATATAAATTCATAAAAATTATTTTATCATTAGATAACATTTTAACATCAACTAAAACACACAATTAAACTTTAAATTCAACCAAAATATTCATTTAATTCAATTATCCAATATTTACATAAACTAAAAATATTCATTAAAATTATGTAAAATTTCCAAAAAATTAATTTCTCAACATCAAAATTAATAAAAATATATAATAATACCATAAATCACAAATTTAATATTTTAACAATTAATTTATGAAAAATTAATAAAATAATAATAATATATTAAAAAATTCACAAAAATTAAAATAAATTCTAAAAATTCAAAAAAAAATCTTTTCATGGAGATCAAGCTCCTCGAATCAACATTAGTAAAGGGATTTTGTGTGATTCAAACATTCACAACCTAAAAAAAAAATCCAAAACCTTAAAGCCTAAAAACTAAAAATCAAACAACACTCAAACAAATCGAGATTTAAGCTCATTCTGAACTCAAAATAAGACTCACCGGCGTCAGAGGGTTCGAACGGCACCGGCGGTGAGTGAAATGGTGGCCGAAAACGTGAGGAACATCGTCGGAAGCCTCTGCTGCAACTCTCGGTTCCCGCTGCTGCTCGTCATCGCTGGAGAAGAAGGACAGGGTGGCGGTGACGGCAGGAGGAAGGTGATTGCTAGCGGAGGTAAAAGAGGCACAGTGAGGGTCACGGAATGGGATAGAACGGAGGAAGAGGTTGCATTTTTCTTTTGTAAGTTTCATTCTATAAATGTATGTTTGTATGTGTGTTTTTGCGTATATTATATGTATATATATTACTTTATACTAAAAACCATATAATATAATATCATTATATATTAACTCCCCATAAATAAATATATACATATATATTACTCACATATATACAACAAACACGCACACTTACATTAAACCCTAATGTAATATGAAAAATATAAAAAATAAAATAATGATACATAAGGTAATAGATAAATATAATACATACAATAACAACAAAAATAATGATAATAATATCAAAATAATAATGGAATTTACTAGAGCAATAATATAGATTAATGTTTAAAATAGTAAGTGTGATATCCCGTGTTTTTAAATATTTTTACACTGTTCCGGGATATGCAGTGTTAATAATTTCCATATGTATATTATATGATATTTTTACGAGTTGGTATGTATTTAAAACCTATTTTAATTATTGTGTATTATTTACAGTGCTTTACGTAAAATTTTCCCGGGACTTGCATTTTCGGGAAATTTTCACATAAATAATTTATTATTAATTATATTAAATATATTTTCAAACTTGCATGAAATCATACATATTTTAAAATATTAAACACCGTGTATACATGTAATTATTTATTTAATTAGGGTTTAATATTACCCTAATATTTTATTAATTATTTATTAGTTTTATTGTTATTTAATTATTTTTATTTAGTAATAAATTATTAAAATATTACATTATATGTGTGTGGTGTATATTTAATGTGTTCAATTTTTTAATATATAGTATAAAGTATATATATATACATATAATATGTCAAAAATCAAGTTTTTTGGAAAATTACCGAATTGCCCCCAATTTCTCTCTTCTCCCTCCCGACCGTTTCCCTCGTCGTCCGATGCCTGTAACTGTCGATTTCTCACCTTTGGTGTGCCACCACCTTCTCCAGCCTTCCTTGCCGCCTGTAGCAGCGGATTCCGGCGCCTGGAAGTAATTTTTGGTCGGAGAAGCCGAATTTCCTTCCACCGTCGATCACGATGATTCCGGCCACCATTTTCAACACCGCCAGTCTCTTTCTTCTCCTTGAGCTCCGGTGAGTGTGATTCTATCTTTGGTTTGAGCTTAAATGGTATTGATTTGCTTAGGTTTTGAATTGTCCAATTCGGCCATATTAGGGTTTTGATTTTTTAAGCTTTGAATTGATTGATTCATGAAAACTCCGTTCACAAATGTCGATCCTAATAGCTTAATCTACATTTATGAATTTTTTTTGGAATTTTTGGAGATTATTTGGATTTTTGGGTATTTTTGAATATTTTAATATTATTTTCTAATTTTCGGAATTAATTATTTAAATTATAAAATTATGTTTTATGATAATTATAGGTGTTGAAATGAATTATAGGAATTTATTTGGAATTTTTATGAATTTTCTATGTATTTATTTTGAATTATTGAAGTTTATGTAAATTTGGGAAATTAGGGTTAATTATGTTTTTAATTGAATTTAATTGGTTAATTGAGTTTAATTATTGATATTATTAATAAATATGTTGAGAAAATTAATTTTTGGATAATTCTATAGTTTTTGGTGAATTTTTGAAGTAATTATAGTATATTATATATATATATATGGGTATTTTGGTAATTTTACCCTAAATTGGCTAAAATGTAATTTAATTGGTTTTAATAATTATTTAAAGTATAACAATGATTTATACAAATTATTTAGTATTTTTAACTAATTAAAACTATTTTTCGTGAATTATTTTCAATTATATTATATAATATACGATTTTACTAATAAAATGAGTTTTTATTGGTTTTTACTGTGTTTTAAGGTTAATTATGTAATTTCTACTTATAAAATGAATTTCTATGTTATAAGGATATTTTTTGTATTTCTGAAATTATTCTGTGATTGTGGACCCCGGTCGGTGGACTGTAGTTTGGAGTCCGACCGTGGGGATTTTGATTGTGCTCTGTGTAGTTCTTCGAAGTGTATTTCCTTGCAGGGTCGGCTATACTCTTTTGAGTAGAGAGATGTCCATTTTACAGGGGAGGTTCTACCGGATTTTTGATAGAATTCTCGTAAAAAGTGATGTCCGGTCGAACCCTAATCTCAATTCTGTGTTTAATATTCTAGATCGAATTCTAGGATTTCTGTTAGGGGTATTCTGATTTTTGTCGTTATTGTTCGTTTAGTTATGCCGAGACCAAGGGCTAGTGGACCAGGCCCCTCGGACCCATCTCGTGGAGCGCACTAGGGTGAGTTACTATACTATATATATATGCTTTAGGATGCATGATTTAGAAATATATGTTTTATTTTGATTAAAATGCATAAATAATGTGATTTGTATTTAAGTATATTTTTGGTTTATTTTTGGTATATATTAAATTATATACATGTTTTGTTAATAAATTATGTTTAAAATGTTTTTAAATATATTTCTAACTTAATTTATGATTTAATTGGATTCATTTAGACGTATATATACTCGAAATATACCTGGTTTACTTTTGGTATATTTTCGGTATATATATGGTTTATATTATTATTTTATTTAAATTCATGCATCATTTATTTGTGAATGAATGTTTTATATTCATTAATGAAGGATATCGATAGAACGTGCTACCTAGTGGGCAGCACTAGGACCGAGTACGTACCGGTACGCCTATAGCATTTAGTCTATATTTCTAACCAATTTGTGGATATTGACTGGATATGATTATTTGATGTGTGAGATATGGTTTGGAGGTGTGATTGCTGGAGCTCGGTTGACCAAGTGTCTCGGGGCCAATCATACTGGCAGTCAGACTGCTGAAGCTCGATTGACTTAGTGTCTCGGGGCCAGTCTACTGTCTAAAATGGATTAAGTGGATATATTTGGATTAAGTGAGCCTGTGTGGCTAGAGTGTTGTCTAACACTGATTGAGGTTTCGATATCATAGGGTTTTATTTGATCCTTCATAAAAGATGATTTTCAATAAAATATATATAAAATGATTTTATTGCATCTGTGTGTATTTGCCTGTATATATACACATTAGATATATACTGTTAACTGTATGCATTGTCATTTAGTGTGTATGTATATATATTATAGTAATTCACTCAGTAAGGTCTGACTCCCCTCCGTTGACAATTTTTCAGGAGAGTCAACATCTTCAGGCCTCAGTAGCAGGCCTATATGCCGGATTTCTTCCGCCCCGGCTTCTTTGTGTAAATTGCTTACTTGAGTCTTATTTTTATAATCTAGACACTGCAGTAGTTATAAATTAATTTATGGGATTTTATGTATTTTATTTATGTGAGATATTGTATTATATTTGAAACTGGATTTATATTAAAAGATTTATATATATGAGATGAGATTTGACTTAAATCCAATTGGTGAAAATAATATTATGATATTTATGATTTTTATTTTCGCTGCATTTAATATTGTTATTATTATTATTACATGTTTTATTTTTATTTTTAGGCTTGCTACGGGTTCCAGATTCGAAAGAATTCTCGTTCCCTAGCGCCGATCATGGCCCCTGTTTTGGGTCGTGACAAAGTTGGTATCAGAGCGGAGTTCTGTGTCAGGGCTTAGTTATGTGAGCTGTGGCCCTAATTTTCAGAGTTGTGTTTTTTTTTGGTAACTACTGCAGTGTATTAGGTTCGAGTATGTCTTGATAAGTATTCCTTGCTTAGTTTTCAGCGTTATTCCTCCGTTGTCTGTTTTGTCTGAATCTTTTCGTTTGTCTTTTCAGTATGAGGAGGCGAGCACGTGTCGCTCCACCTGTCATTGAGGCCGAGGATGATGAGTCTTTTCAGGATGAGGTTTTACCTCCTGAGCAGCCAGTTAGGCGTAGAGGTCGTGGCAGAGGTAGACCTCGAGGAGCAGCAGGTCGCCGTAGGCAGAGAGAGTTACAGGACGAGGAGCCTATAGAGCCTGAGTTTGATGTTCCTGTTCCTCCAGTTGTTCAGCCTATTCAGCCTACCTATCAGCAGGGTATGTCTGACCCTGAGGCAGCTTTGTTCTATGCCCGAGTTGGCAGGATTGCTTTTGACGGTACCTTCGATCCGTTAGATTTTCTGCATGCGATCGAGACTCGGACTCGGACTGCTCACATCGAGTATCAGTGGATCATGATCGTTGAGTTGTCTGTTGAGGGACCAGCCCTAGATTGGTTCATTCAGATGATCCAACCTTACATGATGACGATGACCTGGGCTCAGTTTCAAGAGCGGTTTATGAGGAGATTCTATCCAGAGCCTCTCCGTATGAGCTATCGTATTCGACTGACCAGTATTTCTTGTGGTGATCAATCTGTAGAGGAGTACACCCGAGAGTTTCTTCGTCTGGGTAGATATACAAAGGATTTGATGCGAGATCAGTATTTCACAGTCACTACCTATGTTATTGGTTTGGGTTCTGCTTTTGCTGGTATGCCTACAGCAGGCCTTACTCTGGAATCTGTGATTGAGTTAGCCAAGGAGATTGAGCTGAGGCTAGTTAGGCAGGGAGCGATGCTTGATTATTACCAGTTGGGAGTTCAGTCGAGTGGATTACAGACTACACCATACTCTAGTTTTCATGTTGGTTCGAGTAGTCAGTAGCAAGGTCCGACTCAGCAGAGTCAGAGGCAGCAGCAGCGAGTGCATCGGAGCAGTAGACATGGTCGTGGAGGTCAGTGTAGATCATTCAAATTTGGGTCAGGTGCTTCGAGCAGCAGCAGTGGTCATAGTTCTGGATCAGCGGCCAGTGTTTGCCAGACTTATGGTAGAGTCCATCAGGGATCGTGTTATCTGACACCACTGACATGCTTCAGATGCGGGCAGACAGGACATTTTGCTAGATCGTGTCCTTATTTCGGGTATCAGCAGCCGCAGATTCCGTGATTCCCACAGCAGTCGATTGCTAGTGCTGCACCCGTGCCATTTCAGTTACCTCCAGTTCAGCATCAGAGTTCCACTCAGCTTGTTCCACAGTAGATTCATGGTAGAGGTACTAGAGGAGGTGCCAAAGGTGTTGGCCAGGCTCCTATCAGTCAACAGGGAGGTGCAGGTCAGACCAGAGTTTTCCATCTCACTCAACAGGATGCTCAGGCATCTAATGCAGTTGTGGCAGGTATTGTTTCTGTTTGTTACCTGGATGCATGGGTTTTGTTTGATCCAAGTGCCACGCATTCATTTGTTTCTCCTATTTTTTGCTTCTAAATCTTATTGGCAAGCTTCGAGGATGGCTTTTCCTTTGTCAGTTGCCACTCCTCTAAGCGATTCTTTGAACACTGATATTGTTCTTTCTGGTTGTCCAGTTCTCGTGGGAGATAGAGAATTACCCGCTGATTTGGTTTTGTTGGATGTGATGGAGTTTGATGTTATTCTGGGAATGGATTGGTTATCTCAGCACTATGTCGTGGTAGATTGCAGGAATAAGAGGTGACTTTCAGAATTCCTGATGAAGAAGAATTTAAGTTTGTTGGTGATAGGAGTTCAGCACCTTAGAATCTTATTTCTACTATTACGGCTAGGAAGTTGTTGAAGAAAGGTTATCAGGGATATTTGGCATTGGTCAGGGATACTTCAGTGGAGAAGTTGTCACTCACAGATGTTCCTGTTGCTTGTGAGTTTCCTGATGTTTTTCCCGAGGAGTTTCCAGGTTTACCACCTCATAGAGAGATTGAGTTCTGTATAGATATGGTCCCAGGTACTACTCCTATATCTATGCCACCCTATCGAATGGCTCCTGCAGATTTGAAAGAGTTGAAGGAGCAGTTGCAAGAGTTGTTGGATAAAGGTTTTATTAGACCTAGTGTTTCTCCTTGGGGTGCACCAGTCTTGTTTGTGAAGAAGAAGGATGGTACCCTGAGACTGTGCATTGACTACAAAGAGTTGAATAAGGTGACAGTAAAGAACAAGTATCCTCTCCCGAGGATAGATGATTTGTTTGATCAGCTACAGGGGTGCACAATTTTTTTCTAAGGTTGACTTGAGGTCGGGTTATCATCAGTTGTGGATCAGTGAAGCTGATATTCCTAAGACAGCATTCCGCACTAGATATGGCCATTATGAGTTTCTGGTGATGTCTTTCGGTTTGACTAATGCACCAGCAACTTTTATGGACCTGATGAATAGGGTATTCAGACCATATGTGGATCAGTTTGTGGTAGTCTTCATTGATGATATACTGGTATATTCAAGGAGTATGGGAGGAGCATGTATATCACTTGAGGATTGTACTACAGACACTGAGAGATCATCAGCTTTATGCTAAATTCTCGAAGTGTGATTTCTGGATGGAGAGTGTTTCTTTTCTTGGACACGTAGTGTCTAAAGAAGGTATTCAGGTTGATCCCACAGAAGGTTGAGGCAGTATCTGAGTGGCCTAGACCTACTTCTGTTACAGAGATTCAGAGTTTTCTGGGTTTAGCCGGGTATTATAGGCGGTTTTGTGCAAGATTTTTCCAGAATAGCAGCCCCTATGACTCGCTTGACTCAGAAGAATGTTAGATTCAAGTGGTCAAAAGCTTGTGAGAATAGTTTTTAGTTGTTGAAGGAGAAGTTGACCACAGCGCCAGTATTAGCTTTGCCTAATAGTGTGGACAAGTTCACAGTTTATTATGATGCCTCTAGAATTGGTCTTGGTTATGTGCTGATGTAGAATGGAAGGGTGATAGCCTATGCTTTGAGGCAGTTGAAGAAGCATGAACAGAACTATCCTACATATGACCTTGAGATGGCTACAGTGATCTTTGCTTTGAAGATTTGGAGACATTATTTGTACGGGGTGACTTGTGAGATATTTACTGATCACAAGAGCCTTAAGTACATTTTCCAGCAGGAGAGATTTGAATCTGAGGCAGAGGAGATGGTTGGAACTGTTGAAAGATTATGATTGCGAGATTTTTTATCATTCGGGTAAAGCTAATGTGGGTAGCAGATGCCTTGAGTAGGAAGTCCTCAGGCAGTCTTGCTCATATTAGTATTGAGAGGAGACCATTGATCCAGGAGTTGCATCTGTTGGTGGATCAAGGTCTGATGATGAAGATTAGTAGATCAGGTGGACTGCTAGCTCAATTTAAAGTGCGATCTGTACTGAGGGATAGGATTAAAGCAGCTTAGAGCCGAGATCCTATTCTAGAAGAGCTTGCAGAGAATGTCAGAGCAGGGAAGTTCATTGATTTCACACTCGATGATGACGGTATGTTGTGGATCAGTGGTAGATTGTGTGTTCCTGATATGGATAATTTGAGAGAGGAGATTTTAGAGGAAGCACATTCTATAGCTTATAGCGTACATCCAGGTGTTACTAAGATGTACCACAGTATCAGAGATTTATACTGGTAGGACAGATTGAAGAAGGATGTCGCTGATTATGTTGCAAAGTGCTTGACGTGTCAGCAAGTGAAAGCCGAACATCATAAGCCTTCTGGGAAGCTTCAGCCTCTTGCTATTCCCGAATGGAAGTGGGGAAAGGATAGCTATGGATTTTGTGGTCGGTTTACCTCGTTCGAAGGATGGATACGATTCCATCTGGGTGATTGTAGACAGGTTGATGAAGTCTGCACATTTCTTGCCTGTGAAAGCCACTTATTCAGTTGCTAGATTGGCGAAGTTGTATGTGAAGCATATTGTGTGCCTTTATGGAGTACCTGTGTCCATTGTGTCAGACAGAGGATCGATGTTTACTTCTCGTTTTTGGCAAAAGTTACAAGAAGCGATGGGCACTAGGTTGGATTTCAGTACTGCTTTTCATCCTCAGACAGATGGTCAGTCTGAGAGGACGATCCAGACACTGGAAGATATGTTGAGGATGTGTGTCCTGGATTTGGGAGGTAGCTGGGATGATCATTTGCCGCTCGTTGAGTTTGCATATAATAACAGCTACCATAGCAGTATTGGCATGGCACCGTATGAGGCATTATATGGAAGGAAGTGTAGATCCCCTTTGTGTTGGGATGAGATTGGTGAGAGAGCTTTGACTGGACCTGAGATGGTTCAGGATGCTGCAGAGAAAGTCGCCATGATTAAGCACAGATTAGAGACCGCAGTTAGTAGACAGAAGAGTTATGCGGATCCTAGGTGCAGAGATGTGGAGTTTCAGGTTGGAGATTTTGTTTTTCTTAAGGTATCTCCGATGAAGGGTGTGATGAGATTTGGTAGGAAGGGTAAGTTAGCACCGAGATATATTGGACCGTTTGAGATTCTGGAGAGAGTTGGCACTGTTGCATATCAGTTGGATTTGCCTCCGAATATGTCACAAGTGCATCCAGTATTTCATATCTCGATGTTGAGGAAGTATATCTCAGACCCTTCACACGTGTTGCAACCTGACAGTGTAGAAGTAAATGAAGATTTGACATTTGTGGAAGAACCTGTGGCGATCGTAGATTATCAAATTCGACAGTTGCGTTCGAAGCAGATTCCGATGGTCAAGGTTCTGTGGCGTAGCGACAGAGTTGAGGAGCATATGTGGGAGACTGAAGCTGAGATGTGAGCTTCTTACCCGTATCTCTTTCCTTCTTGATCCTGTTTTTTGGAATTCGGGGACGAATTCTTGTAAGGGGGGAAGACTGTAATATCCCGTGTTTTTAAATATTTTTACACTGTTCCGGGATATGCAGTGTTAATAATTTCCATATGTATATTATATGATATTTTTACGAGTTGGTATGTATTTAAAACCTATTTTAATTATTGTGTATTATTTACAGTGTTTTACGTAAAATTTTCCCGGGACTTGCATTTTCGGGGAAATTTTCACGTAAATAATCTTATTATTAATTATATTAAATATATTTTCGGACTTGCATGAACTCATACATATTTTAAAATATTAAACACCGTGTATACATGTAATTATTTATTTAATTAGGGTTTAATATTACCCTAATATTTTATTAATTATTTATTAGTTTTATTGTTATTTAATTATTTTTATTTAGTATAAATTATTAAAATATTAAATTATATGTGTGTGGTGTATATTTAATGTGTGTAATTTAATATTATTTTAATATATAGTATAAAGTACATATATATATACATATAATATGTCAAAAATCAAGTTTTTTGGAAAATTACCGAATTGCCCCGATTTCTCTCTTCTCCCTCCCGACCGTTTCCCTCGTCATCTGATGCCTGTAACTGCCAATTTCTCGCCGTTGGTGTGCCACCACCATCTCCAGCCTTCCTCACCGCCTGTAGCAGCGGATTCCGGTGCCTGGAAGCAATTTTTGGCCGGAGAAGCCGAATTTCCTTCCACCGTCGATCACGACGATTCCGACCACCATTTTCGACACTACCAGTCTCTTTCTTCTCCTTGAGCTCTGGTGAGTGTGATTCTAGCTTTGGTTTGAGCTTAAATGGTCTTGATTTGCTTAGGTTTCGAATTTTCCAATTCGGCCATATTAGGGTTTTTGATTTTTTTTGAGCTTGGAATTGATTGATTCATGAAAAATACCTTCACAAATGTTGATCCTAGTAGCTTAATGTACATTTATGAATTTTTCTGGAATTTTTTCGATATGATTTGGATTTTTGGGTATTTTTGAATATTTTAATATTATTTTCTAATTTTCGGAAATTAATTATTTAAATTATGAAATTGTGTTTTATGATAATTATAGGTGTTGAAATGAATTATAGGAATTTATTTGGAATTTTTATGAATTTCTATGTATTTATTTTGAATTATTGAAGTTTATGTAAATTTGGGGAAATTAGGGTTAATTATGTTTTTAATTGAATTTAATTGGTTAATTGAGTTTAATTATTGATATTATTAATAAATATGTTGAGAAAATTAATTTTTGGATAATTTTATAATTTTTTGTGAATTTTTGAAGTAATTATAGTATATTTATATATATAGGGGTATTTTGGTAATTTTACCCTAAATTAGCTAAAAATGTAATTTAATTGGTTTTAATAATTATTTAAAGTATAAAAATGATTTCTACAAATTATTTAGTATTTTTAACTAATTAAAACTAATTTTCGTGAATTATTTTCAATTATATATATAATATACGGTTTTACTAATAAAATGAGTTTTTATTGGTTTTTACTGTGTTTTAAGGTTAATTATGTAATTTCTACTTATAAAACGAATTTCTATGTTATAAGGATATTTTTTGTATTTCTGAAATTATTCTGTGATTGTGGACCCCGGTCGGTGGACTGTAGTTTGGAGTCCGACCGTGGGATTTTGATTGTGCTCTGTGTAGTTCTTCGAAGTGTATTTCCTTGCAGGGTCGGCTCTACTCTTTTGAGTAGAGAGATGTCCGTTTTACAGGGGAGGTTCTGTCGGATTTTCGATAAAATTCTCGTAAAACGTGATGTCCGGTCGAACCCTAATCTTAATTGTGTGTTTAATATTCTAGATCGAATTCTAGGATTTCTGTTAGGGGTATTCTGATTTTTGTCGTTATTATTTGTTTAGTTGCGCCGAGACCAAGGGCTAGTGGACCAGGCCCCTCGGACCCATCTTGTTGCGCACTAGGGTGAGTTACTATACTATATATATATGCTTTAGGATGCATGATTTAGAAATATATGTTTTATTTTGATTAAAATGCATAAATAATTTGATTTGTATTTAAGTATATTTTTGGTTTATTTTTGGTATATATTAAATTATATGCATGTTTTGTTAATAAATTATATTTAAAATGTTTTTAAATATATTTCTAGCTTAATTTATGATTTAATTGGATTCATTTGACGTATATATACTTGAAATATATCTGGTTTACTTTTGGTATATTTTCGGTATATATATGGTTTATATTGTTATTTTATTTAAATTCATGCATCATTTATTTGTGAATGAATGTTTATATTCATTAATGAAGGATATCGATAGAACGTGCTACCTAGTGGGCAGCACTAGGACCGAGTATGTACCGGTACGCCTATAGCATTTAGGCTATATTTCTAACCAGTTTGTGGATATTGACTGGATATGATTATTTGATGTGTGAGATATGGTTTGGAGGTGTGATTGTTGGAGCTCGGTTGACCAAGTGTCTCGGGGCCAATCACACTGGCAGTCAGACTGCTGGAGCTCGGTTGACTTAGTGTCTCGGGGCCAGTCTACTGTCTAAATGGATTAAGTGGATATATTTGGATTAAGTGAGCCTGTGTGGCTAAAGTGTTGTCTAACACTAATTGAGGTTTCGATATCATAGGGTTCTATTTGATCCTTCATAAAAGATGATTTTTAATAAAATATATATAAACGATTTTATTGCATCTGTGTGTATTTGCCTGTATATATACATATTAGATATATATTGTTGACTGTATGCATTGTCATTTAGTGTGTATGTATATATATTATAGTAATTCACTCAGTGAGGTCTGACTCCCCTCCGTTGATAATTTTTCAGGAGAGTCAACATCTTCAGATCTCAGTAGCAGCCTGTACGTCGAATTTCTTCCGCCCCGGCTTCTTTGTGTAAACTGCTTACTTGAGTCTTATTTTTATAATTTAGACACTGCAGTAGTTGTAAATTAATTTGTGGGATTTTATGTATTTTATTTATGTGAGCTATTGTATTATATTTGAAACTGGATTTGTATTAAAAGATTTATATATATGAGATGAGATTTGACTTAAATCCAGTTGGTGAAAATAATATTATGATTTTTATGATTTCTATTTCCGCTGCATTTAATATTGTTATTATTATTATTGCATGTTTTATTTTTATTTTTAGGCTTGCTACAGGTTCCGGATTCGAAAGAATTCTCGTTCCCTAGCGCCGGTCATGGCCCCTGTTTTGGGTTGTGACAGTAAGCCTCTAAAATAAAATATTTACATAGGAAACCCTAATTAAACAAAAATAATGATAATAATAATCACAAAATAATGAGTAATTAAATTTATTTTAAACTTTATTAACACTAAAAATCTTATTTTAAAATAAGATAATTCAAAAATATAGGTCATTACAATGAAGACTCTCCTGTAAAAATATCAATGGATGGGAGTTAGACCTCACTGAATGAATTATTATAATATATATACATGCATAACTAAATGTCAAATGCAGACACTCAAACGTATATATAATAAATATATATACAGGCAAATACACACAAATGCAAAGGAAAGTCATTTTTATAATAATACTGGAAATCATCTTATTTATGAAGGATTAAATAGAACCCTATATTTTCGCAACTTCAAATATCAATAGAACTCGCTTTTGCCATATAGGCCCACTTAGTTCCAAATAATTCACTTAGTCCAATTGGACAGTAGACTGGCCCTGAGACACTAAGTCAACCGAGCTCCAGCAGTCTGACTATTAGTGTGATTGGCCCCGAGACACTTGGTCGACCGAGCTCCAGTAATCACACTCTCCACATTAACCTCAATCAAATCAATCATATCAATCAATCATAATTACCCTAATTAATTTTTATTGAACTCTATTCTAATGCACCGGTACGTACACGGTCCTAGTGCTGCCCACTAAGAAGCACATTCTATCGATATCCTTCATTTATATTAAAACATACATTCAGAAAAATAAATGATACATAATGATATTTAAAATAAACAAATACACCATATATATACCATAAATATACCTAAAATAAACTAACTATATTTCATGTATATATACGTATAATCAACTCAATTAAATCATGTAATATATTAAATTAAACCAATAATATATTTGAAAACAAGCTAGATTTAATTAAAAAGGAAAACATGCATTTATTTCATAATATACTAAAAATATACTAAAAGTATACCTAAAATATTCTTAAACATTCAAATAGGCAATTATGCAAACTTTATATTTAAAACATAGAATTCTAAAACATGCAACCTAAGCAATGCATATATATCATAATAACTCACAGTTGTGCACTCCTTGAGATGGGTCCGACGGGCCTGGTCCACTAGGCCTCGGTCTCAGTGCAAGTAACAATAAAATAACAATACGAAAATCAAAATAATTCTAACTTAACTTCTAGAAACTTGATCTAGAATTCTAGACACAGATAGAGAATAGGAATTTAACCGAATGTCACATTTTACAAGAATTCTACCAAAAATTAGGTAGAACCTCCTCTGTAAAATGGATATCTTTCTACTTAAAAAGTAGAGTCGGTCCTACAAGTGTAATATCTTGAGTTTTTAAATAATTTTAAACTGCATCGGGATATGCAGTGTTAATAATTTATATATATATATATATATATATATATATATATATATATATATATATATATATATATATATATATATATATATATATATATATATATATATATATATATATATATATATATATATATTTGATTATTTAATTAGCTTGTTATTTATTAAAGTCATTTTTAATCATTTTTAATTATTTTTAAGTTCTTTACGTAAAATTTTCTCGGAATGTTATTTTCGGAGAAATTAAAACGTAAATAATTTAATATTAATTATTTTAACTAGTTTTATGAATTTGCATGAACTCAAACATAATTTTTAAAGTGCTAAATAAAATGTATATATGTACAATTATTTAAATTAAATTAGGGTTTAATTAATTAAATTAATTTTTATTATTTAGTTTTTATATTAATTATTAAATTATTTTCATAATTGTTTTGTGAATTGTGAACCCCGATCGGAAGACTATAGTTTGGAGTCCGACCAAGGGGTTGTGGATGTGTTTATGTGTTCATTTTTCGAAGTATGTTTCTTTGTAGGGCCGGCTCTACTCTTTGAGTAGAGAGAT
The DNA here is from genome assembly GCA_947683625.1 of Mallotus nudiflorus. NCBI lineage: Eukaryota > Viridiplantae > Streptophyta > Magnoliopsida > Malpighiales > Euphorbiaceae > Mallotus > Mallotus nudiflorus. The sequence continues at coordinate 188,146 of CANTUR010000610.1, read as the reverse complement.
GTCCGTTTTACAGGGGAGGTTCTGCCGAATTTTCGATAGAATTCTCATAAAATGTGATGTCCGATCGAACCCTAATTCTGATTCTGTGTCTAATATTCTAGATCGAGTTTCTAGGATCTTTTGTTAGGATTATTCTGATGTCTGTTATTATTGTTTGTTTAGTTGCGCCGAGATCGAGGCCTAGTGGACCAGGCCCGTCGGACCTATCTCGAGGAGCGCACTAAGTGTGAGTTACTATTCTATATATATATACTTAGAGTGCATGATTTAGAAATGTATGTTTTATATTGATTAAATATGCATGAATAAGTCAATTAGTATTTAAGTTTATTTTTAGTTTATTCTTGGTTTATCTTTGGTTTATTTTTGATATATTTTAAATTATATGCATGTTTTATTAAACATTTATACCTAAATTATTTTTAAATATATTTCTAATTTATTTTGCAATTATATTGGATTTATTTGATGTATATATGCTCGAAATATACCTGGTTTACTTTTGGTATATTTCTAGTATATATATGGTTTATGTTGCTATTTTATTTAAGTTCATGCATCATTTATTTTTATGAATGTATGTTTTATGTTTTAATGAAGGATATCAATAGAACGTGCTACCTAGTGGGCAGCACTAGGACCGAGTATGTATCGGTACGCTTATAGCATTTAGGCTATATTACTAACCATGTGTGGATGTTGATTGGATATGATTATTTGATGTGTGATATGATTTGGGAGTGTGATTGCTAGAGCTTGGTTGACCAAGTGTCTCGGGGCCAATCACACTGACAGTCAGACTGCTGGAGCTCGGTTAACTTAGTGTCTCGGGGCCAGTCTACTATCCAAATGGATCAAGTGAGCATATTTGGAATAAATGAGCCTGTATGGCTACAGTGCTGTCTAACACTGTTTTGAGGTTGCAATTTTCTAGGATTCTATTTGATCCTTCATAAACAGTGATTTTCAATAAATATATAAAATGATTTTATTGCATTTGTGTGTAATTGCTTGTATACATACATATTATATATATATATATTGTTGACTGTATGCATTGTCATTTAGTATGCATGTATAAATATTATAGTAATTCACTTAATGAGGTCTGACTCCCCTCCGTTGACTATTTTTCAGGAGAGTTATCTTCCTCAGACCTCAGTAGCAGGCCTGTACACCGAATTTCTTCTACCCCGACTTCTTTATGTAAACTGCTAACTTGAGCTTTATTTTTATAATCTAGACACTGCAGTAGTTGTAAATAAATTGAGGGTTTTATGTATTATATTTGTGTGAGTTATGTATTTTAAGAATTTGAACTGAAACTTGTATTAAAGGATTTATTTATATATGAGATATGGATTTGATTTAAATCCCATAGTGGATTATTATTTTTTTATTTATGATTTTATTCCGCTGTACAGTATTTTATTTCATTGTGTTATTATTATTAGTATTGCATGTATTTATTTTTATTTTTAGGCTTGCTACGGGTTCCGGATTTGAAAGAATTCTCGTTCCCTAGTGCCGGTCATGGCCCCTGTTTTGGGTTGTGATAGTTTCTTCACCGTTGGTGTGCCTCCCGGCGTGCCACCTTCTTCCTCAGCCAGCCCCACCGCCTTCTCTTCCTTCTCTGGCGCCGTTTAAAGCTCGAATTGGTCGAAAAACCGAAACTTCTTCTCACCGTCAATCACAGCGATTCCGGCCACCATTTTTCACACCACCGGTCTCTATCTTCTCCTTGAGCTCTGGTGAGTGTGATTCCAGGCTTTGTTTCACTTAAAATGGTCTAGATTTTCCTAGGTTTAAATTTCTTCATTTCTGCCTATTAGGGTTTTCAAATTTTTCTAGCTTCAATTTGGTTGATTCATGAAAACTCCCTTCACAAACTTTGATCCTTGTAGCTTAATCTACATGTGGTAATTTTTGTAGAATTTTTGGAATTTATTTTGATTTTTGGGAATTTTTGATTATTTTATTAATATTTTCTAATTTTCGAAAATTAATTCATTAAATTATGAAATTGTGTTTTATGGTAATTATAGGTGTTTAAATGCATTTTGGAAATTTATTGATAATTTTTTTGAATTTTATATATTTATTTTGGAATTTATTAAGTTTATGTAATTTTGAAAAATTAGGATAATTATGTGTTTAATTGAAATTAGTTGGTAAATTGAGTATATTTATTGATATTATTGAATTATATGTTGAGAAAATTAATTTTATGTAATTATATTATTTTTGGTGAATTTTTGATTAATTTTAGTAAATTTATATATATATGGGTATTTTGGTAATTTGACACTAAATTGGCTAAAAATATAATTAAATTAGTTTTAATAGTTTAGGGTATAAAAATGATTTCTACAAATTATTTAGTATTTTTAACTAATTAAAACTAATTTTCGTAAATTATTTTCAAATTATATATATAATATACGATTTTTCTAAATAAATGAGTTTTTGTCGGTTTTTAATGTGTTTAGGGTCAATTACGTAATTTGGATTTATAAAATGTATTTTTAGTATTAAAGGGCATTTTTGGTATTTCTGTGTTATTCTATGAATTGTGGACCTCGATCGGTAAATTATAGTTTGGAGTTTGACCGAGGGATTGTGATTGTGAATTTGGTGTCATTTGTTTGTTTCAAAGTGTCTTTTCTTTGCAGGACTGGCTCTACTCTTTGAGTAGAGAGATGTCCATTTTACAGGGAGGTTTTGCCGGATTTTTGGTAGAATTCTCGTAAAACGTGATGTCCGGTCAAATTCTTATTCTGATTCTGTGTCTAGTATTCTAGATCGAGTTTTAGGATTTTTATTAGATTTATTCTGATTTTTGTTGTCATTTGTTTGTTTAGTTGCACCAAGACCGAAGCCTAGTGGACCAGGCCTGTCGGACCCATCTCGAGGAGTGCAATAACAGTGAGTTGTTATTTTATATATATATGTTTTATGGTGCATGTTTTAGAAATGTGCGGTTTATTTTGATAAAATATGCATAAATAATTTAATTAGTACTTAGGTTTATTTTGGTATATTTTAATTATATGCATGTTTTATTAAACATTTATACTTAAAATGTTTTTAAATATATTTCTAGTTTATTTTGCAATTATATTGGATTTATTTGACGTATATATACTCGAAATATACATGGTTTACTTTTGGTATATTTCTAGTATATATATGGTTTATGTTGCTATTTTATTGAAATTCATGCATCATTTATTTATGAATGTATGTTTTATATTTAAAATGAAGGATATCAATAGAACGTGCTACCTAGTGGGCAGCACTAGGACCAGTACGTACCAGTACGCCAATAGCATCTAGGCTGTGGATATTGGATGGATTGATTTATGTGATGTGAGATATGATTTAGGAGTGTGATTGCTGGAGCTTGGTTGACCAAGTGTCTCAGGGCCAATCACACTGACAGTCAGACTGTTGGAGCTCGTTGACTTAGTGTCTCGGGGCCAGTCCACTGTCCAAATGGAACAAGTGAATATATTTGGAATAAGTGAGCCTGTATGGCTAAAGTGTTGTCTAACACTGTTTAGAGGTTGCAATTTTCTAGGGTTCTATTTGATCCGTTCATAAACTGTGATTTTCAGTAAATATATAAAAATGATTTTACTGCATCTGTGTGTATTTGCTTGTATATATATTTATTATATATACTATTGACTGTGTGCATTGTCATTTAGTTATGCATGTATATATATTATAACAATTCACTCAATCAAGTCTGACTCCCTCCGTTGGCTATTTTTTAGGAGAGTCATCGTCTTCAGACCTCAGTAGCAGACCCATACGCCGGATTTCTTCCGCCCCGACTTCATTATGTAAACGGCTTATTTGAGTTTATTTTTTTTATAATCTAGACACTGCAGTAGTTGTATACGGTTGTGTGAGTTATGTATTTCAAATATTTGAATTGAATTTATATTAAAGTTTATTTATATATGAGATGAGATGATTATTTAAATCCATTGATGTATATTTACTTATCCTATTTATGATTTTTATTTCTACTACAAAATATAATATTTATGTTATTATAATTATTGCATGTTTCAATTTATTTTAAGGCTTGCTACGGGTTCCGGATTCAAAAGAATTCTCGTTCCCTAGCGCCGATCATGGCCCCTGTTTTGGGTCGTGACATTTCTCTTCCCGACGTCCCTCACCCATTTCTAATCACTGCGAGCTGATTTTCTTATCGTTGGTATGCCTCTTAGCCCCTCCACCTGTAGCCATTTCCGCCACCCCTAGCCACCATTTCCAGCGTGTTTTGGCTGGAAAATCAAGAAGAGGCCGAAACTTAATCCATCATTGTTCAAGCCGATTCCAGCCACTATTTTTGACACCGCTGGTCTCTATATTCTCCTTGAGCTCCAGTGAGTGTGATTCCAAGCTTTGTTTCACTTAAAATGGTCTAGATTTTTCTAGGTTTTTGATTTTCCAATTTCAGCCTATTAGGGTTCTTGATTTTTTTGAGCTTCAATCTGTTTGATTCAAGCAAACGCCCTTCACAAACTTTGATCCTTGTAGCTTAATCTTGCTCTGTGAATTTTTATGGAATTTTTGGAATTTATTTTGATTTTTGGGAATTTTTTATTATTTTCTAATTTTCAAAAATAATTAATTAAATTATGAAATTGTGTTTTATGGTAATTATAGGTGTTGAAATGCATTTTAGAAATTTATTGGTAATTTTTGTGAATTTTATATATTTATTTGGAATTTATTAAGTTTATGTAATTTTGAAAAAATTAGGTTAATTATTTGTTTAATTGAAATTAATTGGTAAATTGAGTATCTTTATTGATATTATTGAATTATATGTTGAGAAAATTAATTTTGAGTAATTATATTATTTTTGGTGAATTTTTTATTAATTTTAGTGAATTTATACATATAGGGGTATTTTGGTAATTTGACTCTAAATTGACTAAAAATATAATTAAATTGGTTTTACTAGTTATTTAAGGTATAAAAATGATTTCTACAAATTATTTAGCATTTTTAACTAATTAAAACTATTTTCGTAATTATTTTCAAATTACATATAATATACGATTTTTCTAAATAAATGAGTTTTTATCGATTTTTAACATGTTTTAGATTAATTATGTAATTTGGATTGATAAAATGTATTTTTCTTATAAAAGGGTATTTTCGGTATTTTTATAATTGTTCTGTGAATTGTGAACCTCAGTCGATGAATTGTAGTCTGGAGTCCGACCGAGGGGTTATGAATTGTGTTATTTCGAAGTGTATTTCTTTGTAGGACCGGCTTTACTCTTTGAGTAGAGAGATGTCTGTTTTACAAGGGAGGTTCTGTCGAATTTTTCATAAAATTCTCATAAAACGTGATGTCTGGTCGAACTCTGATTCTAATTCTATGTCTAGTATTCTAGATCGAGTTTCTAGGAATTTTCGTTAGAATTATTCTGATTTTATGTTGTCATTTATTTGATTAGTTGCGCCGAGACCAAGGCCTATTGGACCAGGCCCGACAGAGCCGTCTCGTGGAGCGCAATAACAGTGAGTTGTTATTTTATATATATATGTTTTAGGGTGCATGTTTTAGAAATGTATGGGTTATTTTAGTAAATTATGCATAAACGATTTAATTATTGCTTAGGTATATAATTGGTATATTTTTGGTATATTTCCAAATTATATGCATGTTTTATTATAAACTTATATTTAAATTGTTCGAAGTATATTTATAGTTTATTTTGTAACTATATTAGATTTATTTAACATATATATACTCGAAATATACCTGGTTTACTTTTGGTATATTTTTAGTATATATATATAGTTTATGTTGCTATTTTTATTCAATTTCATGCATCATTATTTATGAATGTATGTTTTATATATTAAATGAAGGATATCAATAAAACGTGCTACCTAGTGGGCAGCACTAGTGTCACGACCCAAAACAGGGGCCATGACCGGCGCTAGGGAACGAGAATTCTTTCGAATCCGGAACCCGTAGCAAGCTTAAAAATAAAAATAAAATATGCAATAGTAATAGTAACAATATCAAATTTGCAGCGGAAATAAAAATTATAAATATAATAATAACATTTCATCAACTGGATTTAATTTAAATCTCAACTCATCACATATATAAACTCTCTTTAATACAATCCAGTTCAAATACAATACAACATCTCTTTAAATAAAATACATAAAATCCCACACTTTATTTACAACTACTGCAGTGTCTAGATTATAAAATAAGACTCAAGTAAGCAGTTTACACAAAGAAGCCGGGGCGGAAGAAATCCGGCGTATGGACCTGCTACTGAGGTCTGAAGATGTTGACTCTCCTGAAAAATTATCAACGGAGGGGAGTCAAACCTCACTGAGTGAATTACTATAATATGTATACATGCATACTAAATGACAATGCATACAATCAACAGTATATATATATATATATACAGGCAATTACACACAGATGCAATAAAATCATTTTATATATTTTATCTGAAAATCATCTTTTATGAACGATCAATAGAACTCTATGATATCGAAAACCTCAAACAGTGTTAGACAACACTCTAGCCATACAGGCTCACTTGATCCAAATATATCCACTTAATCCATTTAGACAGTAGACTGGCCCCAAGACACTAAGTCAACCGAGCTCCAGCAGTCTGACTGCCAGTGTGATTGGCCCGAGACACTTGGTCAACCGAGCTCCAGCAATCACACCTCCAAACCATATCTCACACATAACAATAATCACATCAAATCAATATCCACAAATAAGTTAGTATTATAGCCTAAATACTATAGGCGTACCTGTCACGACCCAAAACAGGGGCCATGACCGGCGCTAGGGAACGGGAATTCTTTCGAATCCGGAACCCGTAGCAAGCCTAAAACAAAATAAATCATACAATAACAATAATCATATAATATATATATGCAGCGGAAATAAAAAAAAAATCTTAAATATCACAATATCATTTTCATCACTGGATTTAAATAAAAATCTCATCTCATAGATACATAATCTCTTTAAAATAAAATACATGAAATCCAATACTTTAATTCACAACTACTGCAGTGTCTAGATAAAATAAATAAGACTCAAGTAGACAATTTACACAAAGAAGCCGAGGTGGAAGAAATCCGGCGTATCGACCTGCTACTGAGGTCTGAGGAAGTTGACTCTCCTGAAAAATAGTCAACGGAGGGGAGTCAGACCTCACTGAGTGAATTACTATAATATATATACATACACACTAAGTGATAATGCATACAGTCAACAGTATATATAATATATATATACAGGCAATTACAGACAGATACAGTAAAATCATTTTTTATATACTTTATCTGAAAATCACAGTTTATGAAGGATCACATAGAACCCTAGAATATCGCAACCTCAAAAATAGTGTTAAACAACACTCTGGCCATACAGGCTCACTTATTCCAAATATATCCACTTAATCCATTTGGACAGTAGACTGGCCCCGAGACACTAAGTCAACCGAGCTCCAGCAGTCTGACTGCCAGTGTGATTGGCCCCGAGACACTAAGTCAACCGAGCTCCAGCAATCACACCCAAAAACCACATCTCACATATATCAATAATCATAATCAAACAATATCCACAATAATCTAATAATATAGCCTAAAGCTATAGGCGTACCGGTACGTACTCGGTCCTAGTGCTGCCCACTAGGTAGCACGTTCTATTGATATCCTTCATTAATAAATAATATAAAACATTCATTCACAATAAATGATGCATGAATTTAAATGAAATAGCAATATAATCCATATATATACCGGAAATATACCAAAAGTAAACCAGGTATATTTCGAGTATATATATATATATATATATATCAAATACATTCAATCAAATTATAAATTAAGCTGGAAATATATTTAAAAACATTTTAAATATATTTTATTCACAAAATATGCATATAATTTAGTATATATCAAAAATAAACCAAAAGTATACTTAATGTAAACTTAAGAAATAATCAAATTATTTATGCATATTTAATCAACATAAAACATGCATTTCTAAATCATGCATTCTAAGTATATATATATATAGTATAGTAACTCACCTAGTGCGCTCCACGAGACAGGTCCGACGGGCCTGGTCCACTAGCCCTCGGTCTCGGCGTAACTAAACAAGAAATAAGTAATCGACATCAGAATAACCCTAACAGAAATCCTAGAATTCAATCTAGAGTATTAAACACAGAATCGGAAATTTAGGGTTCGACTGGATATCACGTTTTACGAGAATTCTATCGAAAATCCGACAGAACCTCCCTGTAAAACGGACATCTCTCTACTCAAAAGAGTAGAGCCGACCCTGCAAAGAAATACACTTCGAAAATAAACACCACATCTCATTCACAACCCCTCGGTCGGACTCCAGACTACAGTCTACCGACCGGGGTCCACAAACACAGAACACTTCCAGATATAACAAAAATATCCTTAAATCACAGAAATACATTTTCATAGGTAGAAATTACATATTTAACCTTGAAACACTATAAAAACCGATTAAAACTCATTTTATTAGAAAAACCGTATATTTTATTTATAATTGAAAATAATTCACGAAAAATAGTTTTATTTAGTTAAAAATACCAAATATTTTGTAGAAATCATTTTTATACCTCAAATAACTATTAAAACCAATTAAATTACATTTTTAGCCAATTTAGGGTAAAATTACCAAAATACCCCTATATATATAAATATACCTAAATTACTTCAAAAATTCACCAAAAATCATACAATTATCCAAAATTAGTTTTCTCAACATATTTATCAATAATATTAATAATTAAACCCAATTAACCAATTAATTTCAATTAAAAACACATTTAACCTAATTTTCTCAAATTCACATAAACTCAAATAATTAAAAATAAATACTTATAAATTCATAAAAATTCTAAATAAATTCCTATAATTTATTTCAACACCTAATTTAACCATAAACTCCAATTTCATAATTTAAATAATTAATTTCCAAAAATTAGAAAATAATATTAAAATATTCAAAAATACCCAAAAATCCAAAAAATCTCCAAAAATTCTACAAAAATTCATACATGTAGATTAAGCTACTAGGAACAACATTTGTGAAGGAAGTTTCCATGAATCATCCAATTCGAAGCTCAAAAAAAATCAAAAACCCTAATGTGACCGAATTGAGTTTTAGCTCAAACCTCAAAATCCACTTGATTTCAGGCCGAAAGGAGCTTAGAATTGGAATCACCGGAGCTCAAGGAGTCGATGAAGACCGGCGGTGCACGAAATGGTGGCCGGAATCGTCGTCGACGGCAAAAAGCTCAACTTGCTGCCATGGCGGATTCCGGGCGTTCCAGCGGGCTTCCGGCGGCCTGGTCACGTCGGAGAGGAAGAGGAAGGAAGGGGAAGGAGGTTGGCAGTAGCTGGTGGCGGCGAGGGGCGGTCCGGCGTGCTGGAATGGGAGGCGCAGTGAGGGTGAGCGATCGGGAGAGAAGAAGGAGAGGGAGGGGGCAAAATGGTAAGTTTCCAATTCTTTTTGATTTTTGACAAATATATGCATATATATATATACTTTATACTATATATTAAAATAATATTAAATTACACACATCAAATATACACCACACACATAAAAATATTAATATTTTAATAATTTATACTAAATAAAATTAATTAAATAACAATAAAACAATTTAATACTTAATAAAATATTAGGGAAATAATAAACCCTAATTAAATAAATATACACACACCGGCTTTATTTAATAATTTAAAAATATGTATGAGTTCATGCAAGTCCGTAAATACATTTAAAATAATTAATAATACATTGTTTACGTGAAAATTTCCCCGGAAATGCAAGTCCCGGGAAAATTTTACGTAAAACACTGAAAATAATATACAATAGTTAAAATAGGTCTAAAATACATATTAACTCGTAAAAATATCATATAAAATACAAAAATCATTGACACTGCATATCCCGGTACTGTGTAAAAATATTTTAAAAACACGGGATATTACAGTACCGATACATACTCGGTCCTAGTGCTGCCCACTAGGTAGCACATTCTATTGATATCCTTCATCATTAATAATATAAAACATTCATTCACAAATATAAATGATGCATGAAGTTCAATAAAATATTAACATAAACCATATATATACTAGAAATATACCAAAAGTAAACCAGGTATATTTCGAGTATATATACGTCGAATAAATCCAATACAATTACAAAATAAACTAAAATATACCAAAATATACATAAAAGCATTTTTAAGAATAATTTAGTTATACAACATGCATATAGTTGAAAATATACCAAAATATACCGAAAATAAACCTAAGTAATACTTAAATCATTCATGCATATTTTATTAAAATAAAGCATACTTTTCTAAAACATGCCTCCTAAAGCATATATATATAGTATAGTAACTCACCCTAGTGCGCTCCACGAGACGGGTCCGACGGGCCTGGTCCACTAGCCCTCGGTCTGGATGCAACTAAACAAGCAATAAATAACTGACATTAGAATAAGCCTAATAGAAATCCTAGAATTCGATCTAGAGTATTAAATACGGAAACAGAATTAGGGTTCGACTGGACATCACGTTTTACGAGAATTTTATCAAAAATCCGACAGAACCTCCCCTGTAAAACGAACATCTCTCTACTCAAAAGAGTAGAGCCGACCCTGCAAAGAAACACACTTCGAAAAACAAACACCATATCTCATTCACAACCCCTCGGTCGGACTCCAGACTACAATCTACCGACCGGGGTCCACAAACACAAAATAATTCTGATAATACCAAAAATACCCTTAAAACCTAAAAATACATTTTATAGGTAGAAATTACATAATTAACCTTTAAACACTGTAAAAACCGATAAAAACTCATTTTATTAGAAAAACCGTATATTATATATATAATTGAAAATAATTCACGAAAAATAGTTTTAATTAGTTAAAATACTAAATAATTTTTAGAAATCATTTTTATACTTTAAATAACCATTAAAACCAATTAAATTACATTTTTAGCCAATTTAGGGTAAAATTACCAAAATGCCCTTATATATTTAAATATACTATAATTACTTCAAAAATTCACCAAAAATTATACAATTATCCAAAATTAATTTTCTCAACATATTTATCAATAATATTAATAATTAAACTCAATTACCCAATTAAATTCAATTAAAAACATAATTAACCCTAATTTCCCAAAATTACATAAACTTCAATAATTCAAAATAAATACTTAGAAATTCATAAAAATTCCAAATAAATTCCTATAATTCATTTCAACACCTAAATTAACCATAAAACACAATTTCATAATTTAAATAATTAATTTCCGAAAATTAGAAAATAATATTAAAATATTCAAAAATACCCAAAAATCCAAAAAATCTCCAAAAATTCCACAAAAATTCATACATGTTGATTAAGCTACTAGGAATAACATTTGTGAAGGGAGTTTCCATGAATCAATCAATTCGAAGCTCAAAAAAATCAAAAACCCTAATGTGACTGAAATTGAAAATTCGAAACCTAAGCAATTCTAGACCATTTAAGCTCAAAACAAAGCCAGAAACACACTCACCGGAGCTCAAGGAGAAGAAAGAGACCGGCGGTGTCGAAAATTATGGCCGGAATCGTCGTCGACGGCGAGGAGAAGAATTTCGGCCAAAAATGGAAAAATAGCTCGCCGACGCCGGGGAAGGAAGCTGCTGGCGGTGGGGGACGGCTGGGAACGACGGTGGCAAGCCGAGAGGCACACCAATGGTAGGTGATCAGCGTGACAGACGATGGTGAGGGGTGGTCGGGCGCTCGGGAGAAGAAAAAGAAAAGAAAAAGAAAAGAAAAAGAAAAAGAAAAAGAAAAAAGAAAAAGAAAAAAGAAAAAAGAAAAATAATAAAAAATAATTTTAATAAAATATTTAAAAAAAATCACACCCACACATATAATTTAATATTTTAATAATTTAATAAATAAATAAATAAAACTAATTAAATAACAATAAATTAATAAACAAATAATAAAATATTAGGGTAATATTAATTAAACCCTAATTAAATAAATATTGCACACATACACGGTGTTTAGTAATTTAAAAATATGCATGAGTTCATGCAAGTCTAAAAATATATTTAATATAATTAATAATAAAATATTTACGTGAAAATTTCCCCGAAAATGCAAGTCCCGGGAAAATTTTACGTAAAGCACTGTAAATAATACACAATAATTAAAATAGGTTTTAAATACATATCAACTCATAAAAATATCATAATATATACAAAAATTATTAACACTGTATATCCCGGTACAGTGTAAAAATATTTAAAAAAAACACGGGATATTACAACTAGGACCGAGTATGTACCGATATGCCGATAGCATCTAGGCTATATTACTGACCTATTTGTGGATATTGATCGGATTGATTTGATTTGATGTGTGATATGATTTGGGAGTTTGATTACTGGAGCTTAGTTGACTAAGTGGCTCGGGGTCAATCACACTGACAGTCAGACTGTTGGAGCTCTGTTGACTTAGTGTCTCAGGGCTAGTCTACTGTCCAAATGGAACAAGTGAATATACTTGGAATAAGTAAGCCTGTATGGCTAGAGTGTTATCTAACACAGTTTGAGGTTGCGATTTTCTAGGGTTCTATTTGATTCTTGATAAACAGTGATTTTCAAAAAATATATAAAATTATTTTTATTGCATATGTGTGTATTTGCCTGTATATATATTTACTATATATAATATTGATTGTGTGCATTGTCATTTAGTTATGCATATATATATATATTATAACAATTCACTCAGTGAGGTCTGACTCCCCTCCGTTGACTATTTTTCAGGAAAGTCATCATCTTCAGACCTCAGTAGCAGACTCATACGTCGGATTTCTTCCACCCCGGCTTTACTATGTAAACTGCTTATCTGAGCTTTATTTTATAATATAGACACTGCAGTAGTTATAAACAGTTGTGGGGTTTATATATTATATTTGTGTGAGATTTGTATTTTAAAGATTTGAACTGAGATTTGTATTAAAAAATTATTTATATGAGATGGATTTGTATTGTTAAATCTATTGGCGGATTATTATTTTATTTTATTGATGAGATTTATTTCCGCTGTAAAATATTTTATTTATGTTATTATTAGAATTCATGTTCTCTAGCACCGATTATGATTCCTATTTTGGGTCGTGACAGCAAGAAAATACACTTCGAATATAATTCACAAAACTTCTCGGTCGGACCTCAAATTGCAATTTTCATCGACTGAGGTCCACAATTCACAATAAAATACGCAAAATATATTAAAATTTAATAAATACTGAAAATGCCCTTTTTAATATCAAAACATAGCAATTTAAATATTTAAACATTAAAAGTAATTATTTTACCCGTAATTACTTACAAACCCTAATAATAATATAATATTAATAAAAATTGATATTTCTCGATAAATACACCAATATTAATAAAAATTCATTTTATATATCCAAATTGCTCAATTAATGCAAAAACATATTAAAAATTACTAAAAACCCATTTATTTACAAAAATAGTATATTATTTATAATTTGAAAATAATTTTTGAAAAATAGTATTAATTAGTTAAAAATAGTATATAATTTATAAAAATCATTTTTATACCTCAAATAATCATTAAAACCAATTTAATTTAATATTTAACTAAAATCATCACCAAATTACCAAAATACCCCTAATATATAAAAATTCACATAATATACTAAAAATACTAAAAAAATTCAATAAAAATTATATAAATACTCTAAAATTATTTTTTCAACATATAATTCAATAAAATCAACAAATACACTTAATTAACCAATAATTACTAACAAAATATATATTTAACCTAAATTTCCAAAATTGACATAAACTAAATAAAATTATAAAAATTACATAAAAATCACAAAAATTATAAATTAAATTATAAAACTAATTTCAACCATCAAAAACATCAAAAATCACAATTTCACAATTTATTTAATTAATTTATGAAAATAATAAAATAATAAAAAATTCACAAAAATCAAAATAAATTTCAAAAATTACACAAAAATTCTCAAAGATAGATTAAGCTAAGGGGAATAATATTTGTGAAGGAATTAAGCTTGAATCACAAAGAATGAAGTTAAAAAAAATCAAGAACTAAAGATGGCTAAAAATGGAAACAAGCTCAAAAACTTACCAAATCGAATTTTCAGACAAAAGGAAGTTCCTCTATGGAGTTTTAGGAGTCCAACGGCATCGGAATCCTCGATTATAGTAAACGGAATCGTGAGGAACAGCGAAGGGGCCAACTTTCAACCAAACTAGTTTTTCAGCTACTGTTGGCGCCGGAGAGGTTGATTGGAGGCGACAGAGCTGATGGCTGGAAGAGCGGAGCTCCGAGAGGCACACTGACGGCCTGAGAATGGCAGGGATAGATGGTGATGGTGAGGGTGGGTTAAGCTTCGGGAGGAAGAAAATAGGTTTTTGGATATATATATATATATATATATATATAACAGTTAAAAAACTTTAATATATACACATTAAACACACACCACACATTTAATACACATGCATAAATATAGATACACACACACACACACACACACACATATATATATATATATATAACACAAAATAAAAATATAATTTATACACATAATTTAAATATTAAACCCTAATAATATTCATGCATGCAAAAGTAATATATTATTCCTAAAAATTTAGGTCAATAATGAAATTCATTAAAATAATAATATTAAAATATAAATGCTCTCAATTAAATGTTTAATAAAATACTATTTCCCGAAATGATAATTTAAGGACATGTAATTACGTAAAATATATTAATTAAATGTAAATAATAATTATAATTCATAAAATAGTAAAATAATCAAATATAATTTCAAAATTATTAATACTGCATATCCTATTTTATATTAAAATAATTTAAAAACTCGGGTTATAACAATATGCACATAAATAATTAGGATTTAATATTAATATTGTGTGTATATTTTTATTTTTTTAAGTGTAAAATATATATATGTGTGTATATATAGTTGTGCATGTGTATATTTAAGTGTGTGGTTTAGATATACGCACATTATTTTATTATTATATAAAGTTATAAACTATAGTATATAATAATATATATACATATAATATACAATATATATATATACATAATATCAAACCCCCCCTGTCATCTTCTTCCTCCCGATCCCCCACCCTCACCGTTTGTTACTTCTGATCGTTGGCCGTCAGAGCGCCTCTCCCTCTAGCCGTTGCCTTCTGCCACCTTCCCTTCCTTCTCCGGCGCCGATATCAATCTCAGCATCCTGTTTTTGCCCGAAAACATGTTTCCTTGCCACTCTCCTCCATCCAGCCACTAAAACGGACGTTTTCGATGGCGTTGAACCCATGGAGCTTCGAGGAGGTAGATTCAAAGCTCCTTTTGGCTTGAAAATGCATGGTGGTAAGATTTCAAGCTCGTTTTTATTTTGGCCATTTTTTATTTTTTGATTTTTTTCAATAATTTTTGCTTGATTCATGAGAAATCCTTTTACAAAAGTTGCCTCCTTTAGCTCAATCTACATCCTTGAATTTTTTTTGTAATTTTTGGGAATTATTTTGATTTTTGCAAATTTTTTATTATTTTATTATTATTTTATTATTTTTGTAAATTAATTAAATAAATTATGAAATTGTGATTTTTGGTGTTATTTGTGGTTAATATTAATTTTAGAATTTAATTTATAATTTTTGTATTTTGTGTAATTTTTATAATTATTTTTAGTTTATGTTAGTTTTGGAAAAATAGGTTAAATATATATTTTGTTAGAAATAATTGGTTAATTATATGTTTTTGTTGATATTATAGAGATATATGTTGAGAAAATAATTTTTGTGTATTTATATAATTTTTGTTGAATTTTTTAATATTATTAGTATTTTATGTGTATTTTTAAATATTAGGGGTAATTTGGTGATAATTTTAGTTCGATATTAAGTTTAATTGGATTTAATAATTATTTGAGGTATAAAAATGATTTTTACAAATTATTTACTAATTTTAACTAATTAATACTATTTTTCAAAAATTATTTTCAAATAATACATAATATACTATTTTTGTAAATAAATGGATTTTAGTAATTTTTAATATGTTTTTGGACTAATTAAGTAATTTGGATTTATAAAATGAATTTTTATTAATATTTGTGGAATTATCGAGAAAATGGATTTTTAATAATATTATATTATTAATTAGGGTTTTTAAGTAATTATTGGTAAAATAATTACTTTTGGTGTTTTAATACCTAAATTGCTATATTTTGATATTTAAAGGGTGTTTTTGGTATTTATTGATTTTTATATATTTTATTTTAGTATTTGAAATTGTGGTGAATTGTGGACCTTGGTTGGGGATTTTTGTAGTTCAGGATCCCAACCGAGGGTCGTTTGAATCCAAGTATTTGGAGTGTATTCTTCTTGCAGGATCGACTCTACTTTTTAGTAGACAGATGTCCATTTTACAAAGGAGGTTCTGCCAAATTTTCAGTACAATTCTCGTAAAATGTGACATCAGGTATAATTATGATTTCTGTGTCTGTTTGTGCTTAGTAATTCTAGATCGAGTCTCTAGAAGTCTAAGTTAGATATATGTTCTAATTTGTAATCATTTTTATTGTTTAGTTATGCCGAGACCGAAGCCTAGTGAACCAGGCCCGTCGGACCAGTCTCGAGGAGTGTATCCTTGTGAGTTATTATGATATATATATATATATATATATATATATTGCTTTAGGTTGCATGTTTTAGAATTATATGTTTTAAATGTAAAGTTTGCATAATTGCTTTATTAAATGCTTAAGTATATTTTAGGTATATTTTTAGTATACTTTTGGTATATTTTAAAATAAATGCATGTTTTCTTTATGATTTACTTTCAAATTATGTTTAAGTATCTTATTGGTTGATTTTGAGTATATTACCTGATTTAATTGAATTTATTTTACGTATATATACTTGAAATATACTTAGTTTATTTTAGGTATATTTCTGGTATATATATGGCTTATTTGCTCATTCTAAATGCCATTGTATATACTACTTATTTTTTTGTATGTATGTTTTATTTTTAATGAAGGATATCGATAGAACGTGCTTCCTAGTAGGCAATACTAGGACCGTGTATATACCGGTGCGATAGATTTAGGGTTGCGTGAGAATCATTTATGGTATTATAATCTGATTAAGAATGATACGATTGATTTGATTGAGATGTGATGTGATTAATAGTGTGATTGCTGGAGCTCGGTTAACCAAGTGTCTTAAGGCCAATCACACTGACAGTCAGACTACTGAGCTTGGTTGACTTAGTGTCTCGGGGCCAGTCTATTGTCCAGTTGGACTAAATGAATTTATTTGGAAGTAAGTGAACCTGTATGGCTAGAGCGATTTCTATTGATGTTTGAGGTTGCGATAACTTAGGGTTCTATTTGATCCTTCATAAACTAATAGTTTTCAGTATTAAATATAAAATGATTTTCTTTGCATTTATGTGTACATGTCTGTATATGTATTTATTAAATACTTTTGAGTGTTTGCATTTGTCATTTAGGAATGCGTGTATATATATTATAATAATTCACTCAGTGAGGTCTGACTCCCCTCAATTAATATTTTTACAGGAGAGTCCTCTTCTTCAGGCCTCAGTAATAGGCCTATCCATCGGATTTCTTTCGCCCCAGTTTTATTATGTAAAATACTTACTTAGTTATTTATTATTGTACTCTAGTAAACTGCAGTAGTTGTATTTGTAATAGTAGTGAGTTTTAATTATTTTGTTGCATGAGATTTCAATTCAGATATTTAGTCTGAATATTGTACTAAATTATTTCATAATATGAAAAGATTATCTAATTATGTTAAATTGAAATTTTATTTATGACATATTTTAATTATTTATTGTATGTTTTTATTATTTTAAGGCTTGCTACGGGTTCCGAATTCGAAAGAATTCTCGTTTCCTAGCACCGGTCATGACCCCCTGTTTGGGTCATGACAGTGACATCAGGTCTAATTCCTATTCTGTGTCTGTTTGTATTTTGTAATCCTAGATCGAGACTCTAGAAGTTAACTTAGATGTATTCTGATTTCATGATCATTTTTATTATTTAGTTGCACTGAGACCGAGGCCTAACGGATCAAGCCCGTTGGACTAGTCTCGTGGAGTGCATCTCTGTGAGTTGTTATTATATATATACATTACTTTAGGTTGCATGCTTTAGAAATACATGTTTTCAATGTATGATTATGCGTAATTGCTTTATTAAATACTTGAGTATATTTTTAGTATATTCTTAGTATATTTTGAAATAAATGCTTGATTTACCTTTGATTTATATTCAAATTATTTTTAAGTATATTATTGATTTATTTTGAGTATATTTCATGTTTTAATTGAATTTATTATATATATATATATATATATATATATATATATATATATATATATATATATATATATATATATATATATACTTGAAATATACTTAGTTTATTTTAGGTATATTTATGGTATATATATGGTTTATTTGATTATTATGAATGACTTTATACATTATTTGTTACTTGAATGTATGTTTTATTTTAAATGAAGGACATCGATAGAACGTGCTTCCTAGTGGGCAACACTAGGACCAAGTACGTACCGATGCGATAGATTGTAGGTTAAATTACTAACTTTTTTGTGAAAATTATGACTTGATTGATGTGAAATGTGATTGATGGTGTGATTTCTGGAGGTCAGTTGACCAAGTGTTTCGGGGCCAATCACACTGACAGTTAGACTGCTGGAGCTCGGTCAACTTAGTATCTCGGGGTCAGTCTACTGTCCAATTGGATTAAGTGAATTTACTTGGAATTAAGTGAGCTAGTATGGCTAGAGTGTTTTCTACTGATAATTGAGGTTGCGATCATTAGGGTTCTACTTGATCCTTTATAAATTGATGTTTTTTTTAGTATTATATATATAAAGAGATTTTCAGCATCTATGTGTATATGCCTGTATATATATTTATTATATACATATGATTGTTGCATTTGACATATAGTAATGCGTGTATATATATTATAGCAATTCACTCAGTGAGGTCTGACTCCCTGTAATATCCCGTGTTTTTAAATATTTTAATACTATATCGGGATATACAGTGTTAATAATTCTTGTATATAATATTGATATTTTATGAGTTTTTTATTTAATTAAAGCTTATTTTAATTATTTTATGTTATTTTAAGTACTTTACATAAAATTTTCCCAGGACTTGCACTTTTGGGGAAATTGATACGTAAATAATTTAATATTAATTATTTTAAATAGATTTTCGCATTTGCATGAACTCATATATATTTTTAAAGTACTAAATAGAGTGTATATATGTGTATATATTTAAATTAAACTAGGGTTTAATTAATTACCCTAATTTTTTTTATTATTTATTATTTAGTTTTAATATTATTTAATTATTTTTTTTAGTGTATAAATTATTAAAAATATTAAATTATGTGTGTGGTGTATATTTAATATGTGTGGGAATTTATATTATTATAATATATAGTTTGAATATATATATATATATACCTAATTAATTGTCAAAAAATATCAAGTTAACAATAATTACGATTTTGCCATTCTCCCCTTCCCCTTCTTCCCGATCGATTTCCGCCATCACCACCGCCTGCCATCTTGTTTTCAGGCCATCGGTGTGCCACCCTGAGCTCTGCCCTTCCCAGCCAGCAACTCCGCCACCTTCCCTTCTCTTCTTCGGCACTGTTTCCCTCTGTTATTGCTGAAAAATCGAAACTTTGTCCCATCATTGATCAAGCCGATTCCGGCCACCATTTTCGACACCGCCGGTCTCTATCTTCTCCTTGAGCTCCTATGATTGTGATTCCAAGCTTTGTTTCACTTAAAATGGTCTAGATTTGCCTAGGTTTTGATTTTGTAATTTCGGCCTATTAGGATTCTTGATTTTTTTGAGCTTCAATTGGATTGATTCATGAAAAAATCCTTCACAAATGTTGCTTCCCTTAGCTTAATCCTCATGTGTGAATTTTTGGAAATTATTTTGATTTTTGGGTATTTTTGAATATTTTATTATTATTTTCTAATTTTTGAAAATTAATTAATTGAATTATGAAATTATGTTTTATGATAAATATAGGTGTTGAAATGAATTATAGAAATTTATTTGGAATTTTTGTGAATTTTTATGTATTTATTTTGAATTTATTTAGTTTATGTAATTTTGGAAAAATAGGGTTAATTGTATGTTTAATTGAAATTAATTAGTTAATTGAGTTTATTTATTGATATTATTATTATATATGTTGAGAAAATTAATTTTTAGCAATTATATTATTTTTGGTGAATTTTTGGATTAATTTTAGTATATATATATATAGGGGTATTTTGGTAATTTTATCCTAAATTGGCTAAAAATGTAATTAAATTGAGGTATAAAAATGATTTCTACATATTATTTAGTATTTTTAACTAATTAAAACTATTTTTCATAAATTATTTTCAATTATATATATAATATACGATTTTTCTAATAAAATGAGTTTTTATCAGTTTTTTCTATGTTTTAGGGTTAATTATGTAATATCCCGTGTTTTTAAAATATTTTTTTTACACTGTACCGGGATATACAGTGTTAATAATTTTTGAATATATATTATGATATTTTCACGAGTTGATATGTATTTAAAATGTATTTTAATTACTGTGTCTTATTTACAGTACTTTACGTAAAATTTTCCCGGGACTTGCATTTTCGGGGAAATTTTCACGTAAATAATTTATTATTAATTATTTTAAATATATTTTCGGACTTGCATGAACTCATGCGTATTTTTAAATTACTAAATAAAGTCTATGTGTATATATTTATTTAAATAGGATTTAATATATATTACCCTAATATTTTATTATTTGTTTATTAATTTATTGTTATTTAATTACTTTATTTATTATTAAATTATAAAAATATTAAGTGTGTGGATGTAAATTTTTCTAAATATTTTATTAAAATTATTTTATTTATTTATTTATTTATTTTTCTTTTTTTTCTTTTTCTTTTTTTTTCTTTTTCTTTCTTTTTCTTTTCTTTCTTTTTTCTTTTTCTTCTTCTTCTTTTTCCTTCTTCCCCGTGCGCCCGACCACCCATCCCTCACCGCTGCTACCCCGATCACCGGTCGTCAGAGTGCCTTCCCCTGCGTGCCGCCGTTCTCCTCCACTGCCTCGCTGTCCCAGCCGTCTTCTCCGGCAGTGGCTTGCTCGGTTTCTGTCATTTTTGGCCGAAATCTTCTCCTCGCCGTTTCTTCCTCTTCTGGCCACCATTTTTGACACCGTCAGTCTCTTTCTTCTCCTTGAGTTCCGGTGGGTGTGATTCTAGCTTTGGTTTGAGCTGAAATGGTCTAGAATTGCTTAGGTTTCAAATTTTCAATTTCGATGACATTAGGGTTTTTAATTTTTTTGAGCTTAGAATTGATTGATTCATGAAAAATCCCTTCACAAATGTTGTTCCTAGTAGCTTAATCTACATGTATGAATGTTTTTGGAATTTTTGGAGATTTTTTGGATTTTTGGGTATTTTTGAATATTTTAATATTATTTTCTAATTTTCGGAAATTAATTATTTAAATTATCAAATTGTGTTTTATGGTTAATTTAGGTGTTGAAATGAATTATAGGAATTTATTTGGAATTTTTATGAATTTCTAAGTATTTATTTTGAATTATTGAAGTTTATGTAATTTTGGGAAATTAGAGTAATTATGTTTTAAATTGAAATTAATTGGTTAAATGAGTTTAATTATTATTATTATTGATAAATATGTTGAGAAAATTAATTTTGGATAATTGTATAATTTTTGGTGAATTTTTGAAGTAATTATAGTATATTTATATATATAAGGGCATTTTGGTAATTTTACCCTAAATTGGCTAAAAATGTAATTTAATTGGTTTTAATAGTTATTTAAGGTATAAAAATGATTTCTACAAATTATTTGGTATTTTTAACTAATTAAAACTATTTTTCGTGAATTATTTTCAATTATATATATAATATACGGTTTTTCAAATAAAATGAGTTTTTATCGGTTTTTAATGTGTTTAAAGGTTAATTATGTAATTTTTACTTATAAAATGAATTTTTATGTTATAAGGGTATTTTTGGTATTTCTGAAATTATTCTGTGTTTGTGGACCCCGGTCGATAGATTGTAGTATGGAGTCCGACTGAGGGGTTGTGGATTTGTGTTGCGCTTGTTTTTCGAAGTGTATTTCCTTGCAGGGTCGACTCTACTCTTTTGAGTAGAGAGATGTCCATTTTACAGGGGAGGTTCTGTCGAATTTTCGATAGAATTCTTGTAAAACGTGATATACGGTCGAACCCTGATATCGTTTCTGTATTTAATATTCTAGATCGAATTCTAGGATTTCTGTTAGGTTTATTCTGATGTCTATTATTTATTGCTTGTTTAGTTGCGCCGAGACCGAGGGCTAGTGGACCAGGCCCGTCGGACCCGTCTCGTGGAGCGCATTAGGTGAGTTACTATACTATATATATATGCTTAAGATGCATGATTTAGAAATATATATTCTATTTCAATTAAAATGCATAAATAATATGATTTGTATTTAAGTATATTTTTGGTTTATTTTTGGTATATATTAAATTATATGCATGTTTTGTAAATAAAATATATTTAAAATGTTTTTAAATATATTTCCAACTTAATTTATAATTTGATTGGATTTATTTGATGTATATATACTCGAAATATACCTGGTTTACTTTTGGTATATTTCTAGTATATATATGGTTTATGTTGATATTTTATTAAACTTCATGCATCATTTATATTTGTGAATGAATGTTTTATATTATTAATGATGAAGGATATCGATAGAACGTGCTACCTAGTGGGCAGCACTAGGACCGAGTACGTATCGGTACGCCTATAGTATTTAGGCTATATTACTAACTTATTTATGGATATTGATTGAATGTGATTATTGATGTGTGAGATGTGGATTGGAGGTGTGATTGCTGGAGCTCGGTTGACCAAGTGTCTCGGGGCCAATCACATTGGCAGTTAGACTGCTGGAGCTCGGTTGACTTAGTGTCTCGGGGCCAGTCTACTATCTAAATGGATTAAGTGGATATATTTGGATTCAGTGAGCCTGTATGGCTAGAGTGTTGTCTAACACTGTTTTCGAGGTTATGATATTCTAGGGTTCTATGTGATCCTTCATAAAAGATGATTTTTAATAAAAACATATAAAATGAATTTTCTTGCATCTGTGTGTATTGCCTGTATATATACATATTATATATATACTGTTGACTGTATGCATTGTCACTTAGTGTGTATGTATATATATTATAGTAATTCACTCAGTGAGGTCTGACTCCCCTCCGTTGATAATTTTTCAGGAGAGTCAACATCTTCATACCTCAGTAGCAGGTCGATACGCCAGATTTCTTTCACCCCGGCTTCTTTGTGTAAACTGCTTCTCTGAGTCTTGAGTTTTATTTTGTCTAGACACTGCAGTAGTCATTAAATATTTAAAGAGATGTTGTATTGTATTATATTTGAACTGGATTGTATTAAAGAGATTTTATATATGTGATGAGTTGAGATTTGATTTAAATCCAGTGATGAAAATGTTATTATTATATTTATGATTTTTATTTCCGCTGTATATTATATGGTTATTGTTATTATTGCATGATTTGTTTTATTTTTTAGGCTTCCTACGGGTTCCGGATTCGAAAGAATTCCCGTTCCCTAGCATCGGTCATGGCCCCTGTTTTGGGTCGTGACAAACTATGTAATTTCTACTTATAAAATGTATTTCTATGATACAAAGGTATTTTCAATATTTTGTAAATACTCTGTAAATTGTGGACCTCGGTTGGTAATTTGTAGTTTGGAGTCTGACCGAGGGATTGTGGTTGTATTTTGTGTTTATTTTCAAAGTGTGTTTCTTTGTAGGGTCAGCTTTACTCTTTGAGTAGAGAGATATCCGTTTTATAGGGGAGGTTCTGCCAGATTTTTAGTAGAATTCTCGTAAAACGTGATATCCGATCGGATTCTAATTTAATTCTGTGTCCAGTAATCTAGATTGAGTCTTTAGAACTTCTGTTAGATTTATTCTGATTCCTGTCATTATCTGTTTGTTTAGTTGCGCCGAGACCGAGGCCTAGTGGACCAGGCCCATCGGACCCATCTCGAGGAGCGTAATAATTGTGAGTTACTATTCTATATATATATATGCTCTAGGGTGCATGATTTTAGAAATCTATGTTTTATTTTGACTAAAAATGCATAATGGTATTAATTAGTACTTGAGTTTATTTTAGTTTACTTTTGGTTTATTTTTGGTATATTTTAAACTATATGCATGTTTTATTAATGAATTATGTTTAAAATGTTTTTAAGTATATTTCTAGTTTATTTTGTAATTTAATTGGATTTATTTAACGTATATATACTCAAAATATACCTGGTTTACTTTTGGTATATTTCTAGTATATATATGGTTATTATTGCTATTATATTTAAATTCATGCATCATTTATTTTTATAAATATATGTTTTATATTTCAATGAAGGATATCAATAGAACGTGCTACCTAGTGGGCAGCACTAGGACCGAGTACGTACCGGTACACTGATAGCATTTAGGCTATATTAGTAACCATTTGTGGATATTAATTGGATATGATTATTTGATGTGTGAGATATGATTTGGGAGTGTGATTGTTAGAGCTCGGTTGACCAAGTGTCTCGGGGCCAATCACACTGACAGTCAGACTGCTGGAGCTCGGTTGACTTAGTGTCTCGGGGCCAGTCTACTGTCCAAATGGAATAAGTGAATATATTGGAATAAGTAAGCCTGTATGGCTAGAGTGTTGTCTAACACTGTTTGAGGTTGCGATTTTTCTAGGATTCTATTTGATCCTTCATAACTAGTGGTTTTCAAACAAAATATATAAAAATGATTTTTATTGCATCTATGTGTATTTGCCTGTATATATATTTATATATATACTATTGACTGTATGCATTGTCATTTAGTATGCATGTATACATATTATAGTAATTCACTCAGTGAGGTCTGACTCCCCTCTGTCAACTATTTTTTTCAATAGATTCATCTTCATCAGACCTCAGTAGCAGGCCTATACGTCGGATTTCTTTCACCCCGGCTTTATTATATAAACTGCTCACTTGAGTTTTATTTTATGATCTAGACACTGCAGTAGTCGTAAAATTGTTAAAAGATATTGTATTATATTTGTAAGAGTTATGTATTTTAAGAAGTAAAAAAGATTTATTTATATGAGATGAGGATTTGATTTAATTTCATTTAGTGGAAATATTATTTTGATATTTATGATTTTATTTCGCTGCATAATATTTACTTAATTGTGTTGTTATTATTACTATTGCATGTTTTATTTTATTTTTAAGGCTTGCTACGGATTCCAAATTCAAAAGAATTCTCATTCCCTAACGCCGGTCATGGCCACTGTTTTGGGTCGTGACAAAGTTGGTATTAGAGCGGAGTTCTGTGTCAGGGCTTAGTTGTGTGAGTCGTGGCCCTAGTTTTCAAGTTATGTTTTCTTTTGGTAACTACTGCAGTGAATTAGGTTTGAGTATGTCTTGATAAGTATTCCTTGCTTTAGTTTTCTGCGTTACTCTTTTGTTGTCTGTTTTGTCTGACTCATTCTATTATCTTTTCAGAATGAGGAGGTAAGCGCATGTCGCTCCACCGGTCATTGAGGTCAAGGATGATGAGTCTTTTTAGGATGACATTTTACCTCTTGAGCAGCCAGTTAGATGCAGAGGTCGTGGCAGAGGTAAACCTCGAGGAGCAGCAGGTCGTCGTAGGTAGAGAGAGTTACAGGATGAGGAGCCTGTAGAGCTTGAATTTGATGTTCCTATACCTCCAGTTGTTCAGCCTGTTCAGCCTGCCTACCAGCAGGGTATGTTTGACCCTGAGGCAGCTCTGTTCTATGCTAGAGTTGGTAGGATTGCGTTTGATGGGACTTCTGATCCGTTAGACTTTCTGCATGCGATTGAGACTTGGACTCGAACTGCTCATACCGAGTATCAGCGGATTATGATCATTAAGCTGTCTATCGAGGGACCAACCCTAGACTGGTTTATTCAAATGATCCAGCCCTATATGATGACGATGACCTGAGCTCAGTTTCAAGAGCGATTTATGAGGAGATTTTGTCCAGAGCCTCTCCGTATGAGCTATCGTCTCTGATTGACCAGCATTTCTCGTGGTGATCGATTTGTAGAGGAGTACACCCGAGAGTCTCTCCGGCTGGGTAGATATGCAAAGGATCTGATGCGAGACCAGTACTTCGCAGTCACTGGATTAGGTTTAGCATTTGCTGGTATGCCTACAACAGGCCTTACTCTGGAGTCTGTGATTGAGTTGGCCAAGGAGATTGAGTTGAGGCTAGTTAGGCAGGGAGCGATGCCTGATTATTACCAGCTGGGAGTTCAGTCGAGTGGATTGCAGACTACTCCGTATTCTAGTTTTCATGTTGGTTTGAGTAGTTAACAACGAGGTCCGACTCATTAGAGTCAAAGGCAGCAGCAGTGAGTGCATCGAAGCAGTAGACATGGCCGTGGACGTTAGCGTAGACCATTCAGATTTAGGTCAGGTGCTTCGAGCAGCAGTAGTGGTCGCAGTTTTGGATCAGTTACCAATGTTTGCCAGACCTACGGTAGAGTCCATCAGGGACCGTGTTATCTAACACCACTAACATGCTTCAGATGCGAGTAGATAGGACATTATGCCAGATCGTGTCCTTACTCCAGGTATCAGTAGCTGCAGATTCTGCGATTTCCACAGCAGTCGATTGCTAGTGCTACACCCATACCATTTCAGTTGCCGCCAGCCCAGCATCAGAGTTCCACTCAGATTGTTCCATAACAGAGTCGTGGTAGAGGTACTAGAGGAGGTGCCAGAGGTGTTGGCCAAGCTTCTACCAGTCAACAGGGAGGTCGAGGTCAGGCCAGAGTCTTCCATCTTACTCAGCAGGATGCTCAAGCATCTAATGCAGTCATGGCAAGTATTGTTTCTATCTGTTACCTCGATGCATGGGTTTTGTTTGATCCAGGTGCCACACATTCATTTGTTTCTCCCGTTTTTGCTTCTAAGTCTTATTGGCAAGCTTCGAGGATGGCTTTTCCTTTATCTGTTGCCACTCCTCTAAGCGATTCCTTAGACATCGATATTGTTCTTTCTGGTTGTCCAGTTCTCGTAGGAGGTAGAGAATTACCCGCTGATTTGATCCTATTGGATGTGATGGAGTTTGATGTTATTCTGGGAATGGACTGGTTATCTCAACACTATGTCATGGTAAATTGTAGGAATAAAGAGTTGACTTTCATAATTCCTGATGAAGAAGATTTTAAGTTTGTGGGTGATAGGAGTTCCGCACCTCAGAATCTCATTTCTGCTATTATGGCTAAGAAGTTACTGAGGAAAGGATGTTAGGGATATTTGGCATTGGTCAGGGATACTTCAGTGGAGAAGTTGTCACTCACAGGTGTTCCTGTTGCCGGTGAGTTTCCTAATATTTTTCCTGAGGAGTTGCCAAGTTTACCACCTCATAGAGAAATTGAGTTCTGTATAGATATGGTTCCAGGTAATACTCCTATATCTATGCCACCCTATAAAATGGCTCCTGCAGAGTTGAAGGAGCAGTTACAAGAGTTATTGAATAAGGGTTTCATCAGACCCAGTGTTTCTCCTTAGGGTGCACCAGTCCTATTTGTGAAGAAAAAGGATGGTACCCTGAGACTATGCATTAACTACAGAGAGCTGAACAAGGTGACAGTGAAGAATAAGTATCCTCTTTCGAGGATGAATAACTTGTTTGATTAGCTATAGGGTGCATAGTTCTTTTCTAAGATTGATTTGAGGTCGGGTTATCATCAGTTGCGGATTAGTGAAGCTGATATTCCTAAAATGGCATTCTGCACTCGATATGGCCACTATGAGTTTCTGGTAATGTCTTTTGGTTTGACTAATGCACCAGCAGCTTTTATGGACCTGATGAACAGGGTATTCAGACCATATGTGGATCAGTTTGTGGTAGTCTTCATTGATGATATACTGGTTTATTCAAGGAGTATGGAGGAGCATGTATATCATTTGAGGATTGTATTGTAGACACTGAGAGATCATCAGCTTTATGCTAAATTCTCAAAGTGTGACTTCTGGATGAAGAGTGTTTCTTTTCTTGGACACGTGGTGTCTAAAGAGGGTATCCAGGTTGATCCACAGAAGATTGAAGCAGTGTTTGAGTGGCCTAGACTGACTTCTATTACTGAGATTCAGAGTTTTCTAGGTTTAGTCGGGTATTAGAAGTGGTTTGTGCAGGATTTTTCTAGAATTGCAACCCCTATGACTCGCTTGACTCAGAAGAATGTTAGATTCGAGTGGTCAGAAGCTTGTGAGAATAGTTTTCAATTGTTAAAGGAGAAATTGACCACAGCCCCAGTGCTTGCTTTGCCTAATAGTGTGGACAAGTTCATAGTTTATTGTGATGCCTCTAGAGTTGGCCTTGGTTATGTGTTGATGCAGAATGGTAGGGTGATAGCCTATGCTTCAAGGCAGTTGAAAAAGCATGAGCGGAACTATCCTACACATGACCTTGAAATGGCTGCAGTGATATTTGCTCTGAAGATTTGGAGATATTATCTGTACGGGGTGACTTGTGAGATTTTTACTGATCACAAAAGCCTTAAGTACATTTTCCAGCAGTGAGATATGAATTTGAGGTAGAGGAGATGGTTAGAATTATTGAAGGATTATGACTGTAAGATTTTATATCATCCAGGTAAGGCTAATATGGTAGCAGATGCCTTGAGTAGAAAGTCCTCAGGCAGTTTTGCTCACATCAGTGTTGAGAGGAGACCGTTGATCCAGGAGTTGCATTTGTTGGTGGATCAAGGTCTGATGATGAAGATCAGTAGGTCAAGTGGACTGCTAGCTCAATTTAAGGTACGATCTGTACTGAGGGATAGGATAAAAGCAGCTCAGAGCCGATATCCTATTCTAGAAGAGCTTATAGAGAATGTTCGAGCAAGGAAGTTCACTGATTTCACACTCAATGATGATGGTGTATTGTGGATCAGTGGTAGATTATGTGTTCCTGATGTGGATGATTTGAGAGAAGAGATCCTAGAGGAAGCACATTCTACAGCCTATAGCGTACATCCGGGTGTCACTAAAATGTACCATAGTATCAGAGACTTATATTGGTGGGACGGAATGAAAAAGGATGTCGTTGATTATGTTGCTAAGTGCCTGAGGTGTCAGCAAGTGAAAGTTGAACATCAGAAGCCTTCTGGGAAGCTTCAGCCTCTTCCTATTCCCAAGTGGAAGTGGGAAAGGATAGCTATGGATTTTGTGGTAGGTTTACCTCATTCTAAGGATGGATACGATTCCATCTGGGTGATTGTAGACAGGTTGACGAAGTCTGCACATTTCTTGCCTGTGAAAGCCACCTATTCTATAGCTAGATTGGCGAAGCTATATGTGAAGCATATTGTGTGCCTTCATGGAGTACCTATGTCCATTGTGTCAAACAGAGGTTCAGTGTTTACCTCTCAATTTTGGCAGAAGTTGCAGGAAGCGATGGGCACTAGGTTGGATTTTAGTACTGCTTTTCATCCTCAGACAGATGGTCAGTCTGAGAGAACGATCCAGACACTGGAAGATATGTTGAGGATGTGTGTCCTGGATTTGGGAGGTAGCTGGGATGATCATTTTCCTCTTGTTGAGTTTGCATATAATAATAGCTACCATAACAGTATTGGCATGGCACCGTATGAGGCGTTGTATGGAAGGAAGTGTAGATCCCCTCTGAGTGAGATTGGTGAGAGAGCTTTGACTGGACCTGAGATGGTTCAGGATGCTGTAGAGAAAGTCACCATGATTAATCGCAGATTAGAGACTGCAGTTAGCAGGCAAAAGAGCTATGTGGACCCTAGGCGCAGAGATATGGAGTTTCAGGTTGGAGACTATATTTTTCTGAAGGTGTCTCCGATGAAGGGTGTTATGAGATTTGGCAGGAAGGGTAAGTTGGCACCGAGATATATCAGACCATTTGAAATTCTGGAGAGAGTTGGCATTGTTGCATATCGGTTGGCTTTGCCCCCGAATATGTCACAGGTGCATCCAGTATTTCATATCTCAATGCTAAGGAAGTATATCTCAGACCCTTCACACGTGTTGCAGCCCGATAGTGTAGAAGTGAGTGAAGATTTGACATTTGTAGAAGAACCTGTGGCGATCGTGGACTATCAAGTTCGATAGTTACGGTCAAAGCAGATTTCGATGGTCAAGGTTCTATGGCGTAGCAACAAAGTTGAGGAGCATACGTGGTAGACTAAAGCTAAGATGCGAGCTTCTTACCCGTATCTCTTCCCTTTTTGATCTTGTGATTATTTTCTTTCTAGAATTCGGGGACAAATTCTTGTAAGGGGGGAAGACTGTAATATCCCGTGTTTTTAAATATTTTAATACTGCATCGGGATATGCAGTGTTAATAATTCTTGTATATAATATTGATAATTTATGAGTTTGTTATTTAATTAAAGCTTATTTTAATTATTTTATGTTATTTTAAGTACTTTACGTAAAATTTTCCTGTAACTTGCACTTTCGAAGAAATTGATACGTAAATAATTTAATATTAATTATTTTAAATAGATTTCCACATTTGCATGAACTCATATATATATTTAAAGCACTAAATAGAGTGTATATATCTGTATATATTTAAATTAAACTAGGGTTTAATTAATTACCCTAATTTTTTTTATTATTTATTATTTAGTTTTAATATTATTTAATTATTTTTTTAGTGTATAAATTATTAAAAATATTAAATTATGTGTGTGGTGTATATTTAATATGTGTGGGAATTTATATTATTATAATATATAGTTTGAATATATATATATATATATATATATATATATATATATATATATATATACATATATACCTAATTAATTGTCAAAAAATATCAAGTTAACAATAATTACGATTTTGCCATTCTCCCCTTCCCCTTCTTCCCGATCGATTTTCGCCATCACCACCGCCTGCCATCTCATTTTCAGACTGTCGGTGTGCCACCCTGAGCTCCGCCCTTCCCAGCCAGCAGCTCCGCCACCTTCCCTTCTCTTCTCCGGCGTCGTTTCCCTCTATTATTGTCGAAAAATCGAAACTTTGTCCCATCGTCGATCAAGCCGATTTCGGCCACCATTTTCGACACCGCTGATCTCTATCTTCTCCTTGAGCTCCAGTGAGTGTGATTCCAAACTTTGTGGACCAGGCCCATCGGACCCATCTCGAGGAGCACAATAATTGTGAGTTACTATTCTATATATATATATGCTCTAGGGTGCATGATTTTAGAAATCTATGTTTTATTTTGACTAAAAATGCATAATGGTATTAATTAGTACTTGAGTTTATTTTAGTTTACTTTTGGTTTATTTTTGGTATATTTTAAACTATATGCATGTTTTATTAATGAATTATGTTTAAAATGTTTTTAAGTATATTTCTAGTTTATTTTGTAATTTAATTGGATTTATTTGACATATATATACTCGAAATATACCTGATTTACTTTTGGTATATTTCTAGTATATATATATGGTTATTATTGCTATTATATTTAAATTCATGCATCATTTATTTTTATGAATGTATGTTTTATATTTCAATGAAGGATATCAATAGAATGTGCTACCTAGTGGGCAGCACTAGGACCGAGTACGTATCGGTACACTGATAGCATTTAGGCTATATTACTAACCATTTGTGGATATTGATTGGATATGATTATTTGATGTGTGAGATATGATTTGGGAGTGTGATTGCTGGAGCTCGGTTGACCAAGTGTCTCAGGGCCAATCACACTGACAGTCAGACTGCTGGAGCTCGGTTGACTTAGTGTATCGGGGCCAGTCTACTATCCAAATGGAATAAGTGAATATATTGGAATAAGTAAGCCTGTATGGCTAGAGTGTTGTCTAACACTGTTTGAGGTTGCGATTTTTCTAGGGTTCTATTTAATCCTTCATAACCAGTGGTTTTCAAACAAAATATATAAAAATGATTTTTATTGCATCTGTGTGTATTTGCCTGTATGCATTGTCATTCAGTATGCATGTATACATATTATAGTAATTCACTCAGTGAGGTCTGACTCCCCTCCGTTGACTATTTTTTTCAGGAGAGTCATCTTCATCAGACCTCAGTAGTAGGCCTGTACGCCGGATTTCTTCTGCCCCGGCTTTATTATGTAAACTGCTCACTTGAGTTTTATTTTATGATCTAGACACTGCAGTAGTCATAAAATTGTTAAAAGATATTGTATTATATTTGAAAGAGTTATGTATTTTAAGAATTTGAACTGGGTTTGTATTAAAAAAGATTTATTTATATGAGATGAGGATTTGATTTAATTTCATTTGGTGGAAATATTATTTTGATATTTATGATTTTATTCCGCTGCATAAGATTTACTTAATTATGTTGTTATTATTACTATTGCATGTTTTATTTTATTCATAAGGCTTGCTACGGGTTTCGGATTCGAAAGAATTCTTATTCCTTAGCGCCGGTTATGGCCCCTGTTTTGGGTCGTGACACTCCCCTCCGTTGATATTTTAACAGGAGAGTCTTATTCTTCAGACCTCAGTAGTAGGCCTATCCGCCAGATTTCTTTCGCCCTTGCTTTATTATGTAAATTATCTACTTAATTATTTATTATTGTATTTGTCACGACCCAAAACAGGGGCCATGACCGGCGCTAGGGAACGGGAATTCTTTCGAATCCGAAACCCGTAGCAAGCCTAAAAATAAAATAAAATAAAATAAAGCATGCCATAATAACAGTAACAGTATGATATGCAGCGGAAAATAAAAATCATAATGTCATAATATCATTCATATCAACTGGATTTAATTCAAAACTCATCACATAAATATAATCTTTAATACAAATCCAGTTTCAATATAATACATCCCTTTAAAATAAAGTACATGAAATCCAATACTTTAATTTACAACTACTGCAGTGTCTAGGTAAAATAAATAAGACTCAAGTAGACAATTTACATAAAGAAGCCGGGGCGGAAGAAATCCGGCGTATCGACCTGCTACTGAGGTCTGAGGAAGTTGACTCTCCTGAAAAATAGTCAACGGAGGGGAGTCAGACCTCAATGAGTGAATTACTATAATATATATACATACACACTAAGTGATAATGCATACAGTCAACAGTATATATATAATATGTATATATACATGCAAATTCATACAGATGCAGAAAAATCATTTTTTTATATATTTTACTAAAAAATCCCAATTTATGAAGGATCACATAGAACCCTAGAATATCGCAACCTCAGAAAATAGTGTTAAACAACACTCTAGCCATACAGGCTCACTTAATCCAAATATATCCACTTAATCCATTTGGACAGTAGACTGGCCCCGAGACACTAAGTCAACCGAGCTCCAGCAGTCTAACTGCCAGTGTGATTGGCCCCGAGACACTTAGTCAACCGAGCTCCAGCAATCACACCCAAATCACATCTCACATATCAATAATCATAATCAAATCAATATCCACAAACAATTTAATAATATAGCCTAAATACTATAGGCGTACCGGTACGTACTCGGTCCTAGTGCTGCCCACTAGGTAGCACGTTCTATTGATATCCTTCATCATTAAATATAAAACATTCATTTACAATAATAAATGATGCATGAATGTACATGAATTAACAATATAAACCATATATATACCGAAAATATACCAAAAGTAAACCAGGTATATTTCAAGTATATATAATTCAAATGAATTCAATCAAATTATAAATTAAGCTAGAAATATATTTAAAAACATTTTAAATATATTTTATTCACAAAATATGCATATAATTTATCATATACCAAAAATAAACCGAAAATATACTTAATATAAACTTAAGAAATAATCAAATTATTTATGCATATTTAATCGACATAAAACATGCATTTCTAAATCATGCATCCTAAGTATATATATATAGTATAGTAACTCACCTAATGCGCTCCACGAGACAGGTCCGACGGGCCTGGTCCACTAGCCCTCGGTCTCGGCGTAACTAAACAAGCAATAAATAACCGATATCAGAGTAACCCTAATAGAAATCCTAGAATTCAATCTAGAGTATTAAAATACGAAAACAGAATTAGGGTTCGACTGGACATCATGTTTTACGAGAATTCTACCAAAAATTCGGCAGAACCTCCCCTGTAAAACGGACATCTCTCTACTCAAAAGAGTAGAGCCGACCCTGCAAAGAAACACACTTCGAAATACAAGCTCAACACAATCAAAATCCCACGGTCGGACTCCAAACTACAGTCCACCGACCGGGGTCCACAAACACAGAATGATTCCAGATATAACAAAAATATCTTTAAATCACAGAAATACATTTTATAAATAAAAATTACATAATTGACCTTGAAACACTATAAAAACCGATTAAAACTCATTTTATTAGAAAAACCGTATATTATATATATAATTGAAAATAATTTACGAAAAATAGTTTTAATTAGTTAAAAATACCAAATATTTTATAGAAATCATTTTTATACCTTAAATAAATATTAAAACCAATTAAATTACATTTTTAGACAATTTAGGGTAAAATTACCAAAATACCCCTATATATATAAATATACTTAAATTACTTCAAAAATTCACCAAAAATCATTCAATTACCCAAAATTAATTTTCTCAACATATTTATCAATAATATCAATATTTAAACTCAATTAACCAATTAAATTCAAATAAAAACACAATTAACCTAATTTTTCCAAAATTCCATAAACTTCAATAATTCAAAATAAATACTTAGAAATTCATAAAAATTCCAAATAAATTCCTATAATTCATTTCAACACCTAATTCAACCATAAACTCCAATTTCATAATTTAAATAATTAATTTCCGAAAATTAGAAAATAATATTAAAATATTCAAAAATACCCAAAAATCCAAAAAATCTCCAAAAATTCTACAAAAATTCATACATGTAGATTAAGCTACTAGGAACAACATTTGTGAAGGAAGTTTCCATGAATCATCCAATTCGAAGCTCAAAAAAATCGAAAACCCTAATAGGCCGAAATTGACAAATCGAAAACTAAGCAATTCTAGACCATTTTAGCTCAAACCAAAGCTAGAATCACACTCACCGGAGCTCAAGGAGAAGAAAGAGACTGGCGGTGTCGAAAACAGTGGCCGGAATCGGCGTGATCGATGGTGGATCGGTTTTCGGCTTCTCCGGCCAAAATCGATCTCCAGACGCCGGAAACGGCCTCCACAGGTGGCGAAACTGGTCGGGGAAGACGGTGGCACACCGGACGGCACACCCACGGTGAAGGAATGGCGTGACAGACGCCCGGACGGCAAGGGGAATGGTCGGGGAAGAAGAAGGAGACTCGGGGGCTAAAGTGTAATTTGGCAAACTTTTGTAATTTTGACAAATATATGTATATATATATACTTTATACTATATATTAAAATAATATTAAATTACACACATCAAATATACACCACACACATAAAAATATTAATATTTTAATAATTTATACTAAATAAAATTAATTAAATAACAATAAAACAATTAAATACTTAATAAAATATTAGGGTAATAATAAACCCTAATTAATTAAATATTCACACACAGGCTTTATTTAATAATTTAAAAATATGTATGAGTTCATGCAAGTCCGTAAATACCTTTAAAATAATTAATAATACATTGTTTACGTGAAAATTTCCCCGAAAATGCAAGTCCCGGGAAAATTTTACGTAAAATACTGAAAATAATAGACAATAATTAAAATAGGTTTAAAATACATATCAACTCATAAAAATATCATAATATATATACAAAAATTATTGACACTGTATATCCCGGTACAGTGTAAAAATATTTTTAAAAACACGGGATATTACAGTCTTCCCCCCTTACAGGAATTCGTCCCCGAATTCCAAAAGATAAGATCAAGAAGGAAAGAGATACGGGTAAGAAGCTCGCATCTCAGCTTCAATCTCCCACGTATGCTCTTCAACTCTGTCGCTACGCCATAGAACCTTGACCATCGGAATCTGCTTCGATCACAACTGTCGAACTTGAAAATCAACGATCGCCACAGGTTCTTCCACAAACGTCAAATCTTCACTCACTTCTACACTGTCAGGTTGCAACACGTGTGAAGGGTCTGAGATATACTTCCTCAACATCGAGATATGAAATACTGGATGCACCTGTGACATACTCAGAGGCAAATCCAACCGATATGCAACAGTGCCAACTCTCTCCAGAATCTCAAACGGTCCAATGTATCTCGGTGCTAACTTACCCTTCCTGCCAAATCTCATCACACCCTTCATCGGAGATACTTTCAGAAAAACATAATCTCCAACCTGAAACTCCACATCTCTGCGCCTAGGATCCGCATAACTCTTCTGTCTGCTTACTGCGGTCTCTAATCTTCGCTTGATCACGGCGACTTTCTCTGCAGCATCCTGAACCATCTCTGGTCCAGTCAAAGCTCTCTCACCAATCTCATCCCAACTCAAAGGGGATCTACACTTCCTTCCATACAACGCCTCGTACGGTGCCATACCAATACTGCTATGGTAGCTGTTATTATATGCAAACTCAACAAGCGACAAATGATCATCCCAACTACCTCCCAAATCCAAGACACACATCCTCAACATATCTTCCAGTGTCTGGATCATCCTCTCAGACTGGCCATCTGTCTGAGGATGAAAAGCAGTACTGAAATCCAACCTAGTGCCCATCGCTTCTTGCAACTTCTGCCAAAAACGAGAAGTAAACACCGAACCTCTATCTGACACAATGGACACAGGTACACCATGAAGGCACACAATATGCTTCACATACAACTTCGCCAATCTAGCAACTGAATATGTGGCTTTCACAGGCAAGAAATGTGCAGACTTCATTAACCTATCTACAATCACCCAGATGGAATCGTATCCATCCTTCGAACGAGGTAAACCGACTACAAAATCCATAGCTATCCTTTCCCACTTCCACTCGGGAATAGGAAGAGGCTGAAGCTTCCCAGAAGGCTTCTGATGTTCGGCTTTCACTTGCTGACACGTCAAGCACTTAGCAACATAATCAGCAACATCCTTCTTCAATCCATCCCACCAGTATAAATCTCTGATACTATGGTACATCTTAGTAACACCTGGATGTACGCTGTAAGCTGTAGAATGTGCTTCCTCTAAAATCTCCTCTCTCAAGTCATCCACATCTGGAACACACAATCTACCACTGATCCACAACACACCATCATCATCAAGTGTGAAATCAGTGAACTTCCCTGCTCTGACATTCTCTGCAAGCTCTTCCAGAATAGGATCTCGGCTCTGAGCTGCTTTAATCCTATCCCTCAGTACATATCATACTTTAAATTGAGCTAACAGTCCACCTGATCTACTGATCTTCATCATCAGACCTTGATCCACCAACAATTGCAATTCCTGGATCAATGGTCTCCTCTCAACACCGATGTGAGCAAGACTACCTGAGGACTTCCTACTCAAGGCATCTGCTACAACATTAGCTTTACCCGGATGGTAAAGAATCTCGCAATCATAATCCTTCAACAATTCCAACCATCGTCTCTACCTCAAATTCAAATCTCGCTGCTGGAAAATGTACTTAAGGCTCTTGTGATCAGTAAATATCTCACAAGTCACCCCGTACAAATAATGTCTCCAAATCTTCAAAGCAAAGATCACTGCAGCCATCTCAAGATCATGTGTGGGATAGTTCTGCTCATGCTTCTTCAACTGCCTCGAAGCATAGGCTATCACCCTTCCATTCTACATCAACACACAACCAAGACCAATTCTAGAGGCATCACAGTAAACTGTGAACTTATCCACACTATTAGGCAAAGCTAATACTGGCGCTGTGGTCAACTTCTCCTTCAACAACTGAAAACTGTTCTCACAAGCTTCTAACCACTTGAATCTAACATTCTTCTGAGTCAAGCGAGTCATAGGGGCTGCAATCCTGGAAAAATCCTGCACAAACCGCCTATAATACCCGGCTAAACCCAGAAAACTCCGAATCTCAGTAACTGAAGTAGGTCTAGGCCATTCAGATACTGCCTCAACCTTCTGTGGATCAACCTGAATACCTTCTTTAGACACTACATGTCCAAGAAAAGAAACACTCTCCATCCAGAAATCACACTTCGAGAATTTAGCATAAAGCTGAGGATCTCTCAGTGTCTGTAGTACAATCCTTAAATGATATACGTGCTCTTCCATACTCCTCGAATAAACTAGTATATCATCAATGAAGACTACCACAAACTGATCCACATACGGTTTGAATACTCTATTCATCAGGTCCATAAAAGCTGCTGGTGCATTAGTCAAACCAAAAGACATCACCAGAAACTCATAATGGCCATATCGAGTGCGGAACGCTGTCTTAGGAATATCAGCTTCACTGATTCGCAGCTGATGATAACCTGACCTCAAGTCAACCTTAGAAAAGAACTGTGCACCCTGTAGCTGATCAAACAAATCATCTATCCTCGGGAGAGGATACTTATTCTTCACTGTCACCTTATTCAGCTCTCTATAGTCAATGCACAGTCTCAGGGTACCATCCTTCTTCTTCACAAACAAGACTGGTGCACCCAAGGAGAAACACTAGGTCTAATAAAACCTTTATCCAACAACTCTTGCAACTGCTCATTCAACTCTCTCAACTCTGCAGGAGCCATACGATAGGGTGGCATAGATATAGGAGTAGTACTTGGAACCACATCAATACAGAACTCAATCTCTCTATGAGGTGGTAAACCTGGTAACTCCTCGGGAAAAACATCAGGAAACTCACAAGCAACAGGAACATCTGTGAGTGACAACTTCTCCACTGACGTATCCCTAACCAATGCCAAAAACCCCTGACAACCTTTCCTCAATAACTTCCTAGCTGAAATAGCAGAAATAAGATTCTTAGGTGTTGAACTCCTATCACCAACAAACTTAAAATCTTCTTCACCAGGAATTCTAAAAGTCACCTCCTTATTCCTGCAATCTACCACGGCGAAGTGCTGAGATAGCCAATCCATTCCCAAAATAACATCAAACTCCATCACATCCAATAAAATCAAATCAGCGGGTAATTCTCTATCTCCCACGAGAACTGGACAACCAGAAAGAACAATATCGGCGTCCAAAGAATCGCTCAGAGGAGTGGTAACAGACAAAGGAAAAGCCATCCTCGAAGCTTGCCAACAAGATTTAGAAGCAAAAATAGGAGAAACAAACGAATGCGTGGCACCCGGATCAAACAAAACCCATGCATCCAGGTAACAAACAGAAAGAATACCTGCCACGACTGCATTAGATGCCTGAGCATCCTGCTGAGTCAGATGGAAAACTCTGGCCTGACCTCGACCTCCCTGCTGACTGGTAGAAGCCTGGCCAACACCTCTGGCACCTCCTCTAGTACCTCTACCACGACTTTGCTGTGGAACCAACTGAGTGGAACTCTGATGCTGGGCTGGTGGTAACTGAAATGGCACGGGTGCTGCACTAGCAATCGACTGCTGTGGGAATCGCGGAATCTGCTGCTGCTGATACCCGGAATAAGGACACGATCTGGCAAAATGTCCTGTCTGCCCGCATCTGAAACATGTCAGTGGTGTCAGATAACACGGTCCCTGATGGACTCTACCACAAGTCTGACAAACACTGGCTGCTGATCCAGAACTACGACCACTGCTGCTGCTCGAAGCACCTGACCCGAATCTGAACGATCTACGCTGACCTCCACGGCCATGTCTACTGCTCCGATGCACTCGCTGCTGCTGTCTCTGACTCTGCTGAGTCGAACCTCGCTGCTGACTACTCGAACCAACATGAAAACTCGAATATGGAGTAGCCTGCAATCCACTCGACTGAACTCCCAACTGGTAATAATCAGGCATCGCTCCCTGCCTAACTAATCTCAGCTCGATCTCTTTAGCTAGTTTGATCACAGACTCGAGAGTAAGACCTGCTGTAGGCATACCAGCAAAAGCTGAACCCAAACCAGTAACATACGTAGTAATAGCGAAATACTGATCTCGCATCAGATCCTCAGCATATCTACCCAGACGAAGAAACTCTCGGGTATACTCCTCTACAGATCGATCTCCACGAGAAATACTGGTCAACCGAAGACGATAGCTCAAACGAAGAGGCTCTGGACAAAATCTCCTCATGAATCGCTCTCGAAACTGAGCCCATGTCATCGTCATCATATAGGGCTGGATCATCTGAATGAACCAAGCTAAGGTTGGTCCCTCAATAGACAACTCAACAATCATGATCCGCTGGTACTCGGTATGAGCAGTTCGAGTCCTAGTCTCAATCGCATGCAGAAAATCTAAAGGATCAGAAGTACCATCAAAAGCAATCCT
Organism: Mallotus nudiflorus; assembly: GCA_947683625.1. Classification (NCBI taxonomy): domain Eukaryota; kingdom Viridiplantae; phylum Streptophyta; class Magnoliopsida; order Malpighiales; family Euphorbiaceae; genus Mallotus; species Mallotus nudiflorus. Next base: position 147,349 of record CANTUR010000610.1, on the reverse strand, counting down.
GCCAACTCGGGCATAGAACAAAGCTGCCTCAGGGTCAGACATACCCTGCTGATAGGCAGGCTGAACAGGCTAAACAACTGGAGGAACAGGAATATCAAACTCAGGCTCAACAGGCTCCTCGTCCTGTAACTCTCTCTGCCTACGGCGACCTGCCGCTCCTCGAGGTCTACCCCTGCCACGACCTCTACGTCTAACTGGCTGCTCAGGAGGTAAAACCTCATCCTGAAAAGACTCATCATCCTCGGCCTCAACGACCGGTGGAGCGACACGCGCTCGCCTCCTCATTCTGAAAAGACAAACGGAAAGATTCAGACAAAACAGACAACGGAAGAATAACGCTGAAAACTACAGCAAGGAATACTTATCAAGACATACTCAAACCTAATACACTGCAGTAGTTCAACAGAAAACACAACTCAAAAACTAGGGCCACAACTCACATAACTAAGCCCTGACACAGAACTCCGCTCTGATACCAACTTTGTCACGACCCAAAACAGGGGCCATGACCGGCGCTAGGGAACGGGAATTCTTTCGAATCCGAAACCCGTAGCAAGCCTAAAAATAAAATAAAATAAAATAAAGCATGCCATAATAACAGTAACAGTATGATATGCAGCGGAAAATAAAAATCATAATGTCATAATATCATCCATATCAACTGGATTTAATTCAAAACTCATCACATAAATATAATCTTTAATACAAATCCAGTTTCAATATAATACATCCCTTTAAAATAAAGTACATGAAATCCAATACTTTAATTTACAACTACTGCAGTGTCTAGGTAAAATAAATAAGACTCAAGTAGACAATTTACATAAAGAAGCCGGGGCGGAAGAAATCCGGCGTATCGACCTGCTACTGAGGTCTGAGGAAGTTGACTCTCCTGAAAAATAGTCAACGGAGGGGAGTCAGACCTCACTGAGTGAATTACTATAATATATATACATACACACTAAGTGATAATGCATACAGTCAACAGTATATATATAATATGTATATATACATGCAAATTCATACAGATGCAGAAAAATCATTTTTTTATATATTTTACTAAAAAATCCCAATTTATGAAGGATCACATAGAACCCTAGAATATCGCAACCTCAGAAAATAGTGTTAAACAACACTCTAGCCATACAGGCTCACTTAATCCAAATATATCCACTTAATCCATTTGGACAGTAGACTGGCCCCGAGACACTAAGTCAACCGAGCTCCAGCAGTCTAACTGCCAGTGTGATTGGCCCCGAGACACTTAGTCAACCGAGCTCCAGCAATCACACCCAAATCACATCTCACATATCAATAATCATAATCAAATCAATATCCACAAACAATTTAATAATATAGCCTAAATACTATAGGCGTACCGGTACGTACTCGGTCCTAGTGCTGCCCACTAGGTAGCACGTTCTATTGATATCCTTCATCATTAAATATAAAACATTCATTTACAATAATAAATGATGCATGAATGTACATGAATTAACAATATAAACCATATATATATCGAAAATATACCAAAAGTAAACCAGGTATATTTCAAGTATATATAATTCAAATGAATTCAATCAAATTATAAATTAAGCTGGAAATATATTTAAAAACATTTTAAATATATTTTATTCACAAAATATGCATATAATTTATCATATACCAAAAATAAACCGAAAATATACTTAATATAAACTTAAGAAATAATCAAATTATTTATGCATATTTAATCGACATAAAACATGCATTTCTAAATCATGCATCCTAAGTATATATATATAGTATAGTAACTCACCTAATGCGCTCCACGAGACAGGTTCGACGGGCCTGGTCCACTAGCCCTCGGTCTCGGCACAACTAAACAAGCAATAAATAACTGATATCAGAGTAACCCTAATAAAAATCCTAGAATTCAATCTAGAGTATTCAAATACGAAAACAGAATTAGGGTTCGACTGGACATCACGTTTTACGAGAATTCTACCGAAAATTCGACAAAACCTCCCCTGTAAAACGGACATCTCTCTACTCAAAAGAGTAGAGCCGACCCTGCAAAGAAACACACTTCGAAATACAAGCTCAACACAATCAAAATCCCACGGTCGGACTCCAAACTACAGTCCACCGACCGGGGTCCACAAACACAGAATGATTCCAGATATAACAAAAATATCTTTAAATCACAGAAATACATTTTATAAATAAAAATTACATAATTGACCTTGAAACACTATAAAAACCGATTAAAACTCATTTTATTAGAAAAACCGTATATTATATATATAATTGAAAATAATTTACGAAAAATAGTTTTAATTAGTTAAAAATACCAAATATTTTGTAGAAATCATTTTTATACCTTAAATAAATATTAAAACCAATTAAATTACATTTTTAGACAATTTAGGGTAAAATTACCAAAATACCCCTATATATATAAATATACTTAAATTACTTCAAAAATTCACCAAAAATCATTCAATTACCCAAAATTAATTTTCTCAACATATTTATCAATAATATCAATATTTAAACTCAATTAACCAATTAAATTCAAATAAAAACACAATTAACCTAATTTTTCCAAAATTCCATAAACTTCAATAATTCAAAATAAATACTTAGAAATTCATAAAAATTCCAAATAAATTCCTATAATTCATTTCAACACCTAATTCAACCATAAACTCCAATTTCATAATTTAAATAATTAATTTCCGAAAATTAGAAAATAATATTAAAATATTCAAAAATACCCAAAAATCCAAAAAATCTCCAAAAATTCTACAAAAATTCATACATGTATATTAAGCTACTAGGAACAACATTTATGAAGGAAGTTTCCATGAATCATCCAATTCGAAGCTCAAAAAAATTGAAAACCCTAATAGGCCGAAATTGACAAATCGAAAACTAAGCAATTCTAGACCATTTTAGCTCAAACCAAAGCTAGAATCACACTCACCGGAGCTCAAGGAGAATAAAGAGGCCAGCGGTGTCGAAAACGGTGGCCGGAATCGACGTGATCGACCGTGGATCGGTTTTCGGCTTCTTCGGCCAAAATCGATCTCCAGACGCCGGAAACGGCCTCCACAGGTGGCGAAACTGGTCGGGGAAGATGGTGGCACACCGGACGGCACACCCACGGTGAAGGAACGGCGTGACAGACGCCCGGACGGCAAGGGGAATGGTCGGGGAAGAAGAAGGAGACTCGGGGGCTAAAGTGTAATTTGGCAAACTTTTGTAATTTTGACAAATATATGTATATATATATACTTTATACTATATATTAAAATAATATTAAATTACACACATCAAATATACACCACACACATAAAAATATTAATATTTTAATAATTTATACTAAATAAAATTAATTAAATAACAATAAAACAATTAAATACTTAATAAAATATTAGGGTAATAATAAACCCTAATTAATTAAATATTCACACACAAGCTTTATTTAATAATTTAAAAATATGTATGAGTTCATGCAAGTCCGTAAATACCTTTAAAATAATTAATAATACATTGTTTACGTGAAAATTTCCCCGAAAATGCAAGTACCGGGAAAATTTTACGTAAAATACTGAAAATAATAGACAATAATTAAAATAGGTTTAAAATACATATCAACTCATAAAAATATCATAATATATATACAAAAATTATTGACACTGTATATCCCGGTACAGTGTAAAAATATTTTTAAAAACACGGGATATTACAGTATTCTAGAAAACTGCAGTGGTTGTATTTATATTAGTCAGAAGTCGTACTCTGTATTATGTATGTTAATTTTAATTCAGAGTGGCATGTCTTTGAATGTTGTACTAAAATATTTTATTTTATGATATGTGGAGATTATTTTTATCATAATTATTGAGTTTTAAATTCTGATGTATTTTTAATTGTTTTAATTTATTTATTGTTTATTTTTATTCTTTTGAGGCTTGCTACGAGTTCTGAATTTAAAAGAATTATGGTTTCTTAGCGCCGGTCATGGCCTCGGTGTTGGGTCGTGACAGAAGAAGAAAATAATGGGGAAGAAAAAGAAATAGTTGACCCCGTTTGTTTTGCTTTTGACTCACTTATACACACACACACACACACACACACATAAACACAAGCACATCACAACACACTAACATAATAATAATAATAATAATAATAATAATAATAATAATAATAATAATAATAATAATAATAATAATAATAATAATAATATTAATAATAATAATACTATTAAAAATATTAGCAATGAAAATGATTTTAAATACTTTAAATAATAAAACTAAATGAATAAAATATTTAGAATAAAATAAATGAATAATATACACAAATAATGATACTATATAAATAAAATTTAAAAAATTTATTAATACTGCATATCTCAAAATAATTTTTATATTATTTAAAATATCGGGTCATTACACCAGCCTCTCCTAATTCTCTTTTTATAAGGTGAACTTGGTAGGAAACATCACAACTCTTGAAAAACTCTTTCTTTTTTAGTAAGGAAAATACTTTAATTTTGACATGGGCATGGAAATGGCCATGTTTAAAGTAGTGTCATGTTACAAGTTTCCGGCATAGCTTCAGATATGGTCGTGCTTAATGTGGTGTCAACTTCTCAACTCTTTCAGAATTTGGGCAATTGTTGCACGGATTGAGATATAGCTTCACCAAGCTATGTTGATAATTCTTCACATTCCAAAGGCAGCCATGGTGTAATATCCCGTGTTTTTAAATATTTTAACACTGTATCGGGATATGCAGTGTTAATAATTTTTGTATATACATTACGATATTTTTACGAGTTGATATTTATTTAAAACCTATTTTAATTATTGTGTCTTATTTACAGTGCTTTACGTAAAATTTTTTCGAGACTTTTATTTTTGGGGAAATTTTCATGTAAATAATTTATTATTAATTATATTAAATATATTTTCGGACTTGCATGAACTCATACATATTTTAAAATATTAAAAACCGTGTATACATGTAATTATTTATTTAATTAGGGTTTAATATTACCGTAATATTTTATTAATTATTTATTAGTTTTATTGTTATTTAATTATTTTTATTTAGTATAAATTATTAAAATATTAAATTATATGTGTGTGGTGTATATTTAATGTGTGTAATTTAATATTATTTTAATATATAGTATAAAGTATATATATATATATATACATATAATACATCAAAAATCAAAACTTTTAAAAAATTACCATTTTGCCCCCGTGTACATCTTCTTCCCCGATCACCTTCCTCACCGCCAACCGCCATCTGTCACGCCGTTCCCTTGCTGTTGGTGTGCCGTCCGGTGTGCCACCACCTTCCCCAGTCTCTTTTGCCGCCTGTAGCAGCGGATTCCGGCGCCTGGAAGCCATTTTTGGTCGGAGAAGCCGAAAGTTGAGCTAACATCGTTCACGACAATTCCGGCCACCGTTTTCGACACTGCCAGTCTCTTTCTTCTCCTTGAGTTCTGGTGAGTGTGATTCTAGCTTTGGTTTGAGCTGAATTGGTCTTGATTTGCTTAGGTTTTGAATTTTCGAATTTGGCCATTTTAGAGTTTCTGATTTTTTTGAACTTCTAATTGATTGATTCATGAAAACTCCCTTCACAAATGTTGATTCTTGTAGCTTAATATACATGTGTGAATTTTTTTGGAATTTTTAGAGATTATTTGGATTTTTGGGTATTTTTGAATATTTTAATATTATTTTCTAATTTTCGGAAATTAATTATTTAAATTATGAAATTGTGTTTTATGGTTAAATTAGGTGTTGAAATGAATTATAGGAATTTATTTAGAATTTTTATGAATTTCTAAGTATTTATTTTGAATTATTTGAGCTTATGTAATTTTGGGAAATTAGGGTTAATTATGTTTTTAATTGAATTTAATTGGTTAATTGAGTTTAATTATTTATATTATTGATAAATATGTTGAGAAAATTAATTTTTGGATAATTATATAATTTTTGGTGAATTTTTGAAGTAATTTTAATATATTTATATATATAGGGGTATTTTGGTAATTTTACACAAAATTGTCTAAAAATGTAATTTAATTGGTTTTAATAATTATTTAAGGTATAAAAATGATTTCTATAAATTATTTAGTATTTTTAACTAATTAAAACTATTTTTCGTGAATTATTTTCAATTATATATATAATATACGATTTTTCTAATAAAATGAGTTTTTATCGGTTTTTATTGTGTTTAAAGGTTAATTATGTAATTTCTACCTATAAAATGTATTTCTATGTTATAAGGGTATTTTTTGTATTTATGTATTTATTATGTGTTTGTGGACCCTGGTCGGTAGACTGTAGTTTGGAGTCCGACCGAGGGGTTGTGGTTGAGTGTTGAGCTTGTTTTTCGAAGTGTGTTTCTTTGCAGGGTCGGTTCTATTCTTTGAGTAGAGAGATGTCCATTTTACAGGGGAGGTTCTGCCGAATTTTTGATAGAATTCTCGTAAAACGTGATATCCGGTCGAACCCTAATCTCAATTCTGTGTTAAATATTCTAGATCGAATTCTAGGATTTCTGTTAGGGTTATTCTGATTTTTGTCGTTATTATTTGTTTAGTTGCGCCAAGACCGAGGGCTAGTGGACCAGGCCCGTCGGATCCATCTCGTGGAGCGCACTAATTTGTGAGTTACTATACTATATATATATGCTTTAGGATGCATGATTTAGAAATATATGTTTTATTTTGATTAAAATGCATAGATAATGTGATTTGTATTTAAGTATATTTTTGGTATATATTAAATTATATGCATGTTTTGTAAATAAAATATATTTAAAATGTTTCTAAATATATTTCTAGCTTACTTTATAATTTGATTGGATTTATTTGACGTATATATACTCGAAATATACCTTGTTTACTTTTGGTATATTTTCGGTATATATATGATTTATATTGTTATTTTATTTAAATTCATGCATCATTTATTTTGTGAATGGATGTTTTATATTTATTAATGAAGGATATCGATAGAACGTGCTACCTAGTGGGCAGCACTAGGACCGAGTACATACCGGTGCGCTTATAGCATTTAGGCTATATTACTAACCTATTTATGGATATTGATTGATTATGATTATTTGATGTGTGTGATGTGGTTTGGAGGTGTGATTGCTGGAGCTCGGTTGACCAAGTGTCTCGGGGCCAATCACACTGGCAGTCAGACTGTTGGAGCTCGATTGACTTAGTGTCTCGGGGCCAGTCTACTGTCTAAATGGATTAAGTGGATATATTTTGGATTAAGTGAGCCTGTATGGCTAGAGTGTTGTCTAACACTGTTGGAGGTTTCAGTATCATAGGGTTCTATTTGATCCTTCATAAAAGATGATTTTCAATAAAATATATATAAAATGATTTTATTGCATCTGTGTGTATTTGCCTGTATATATACTTATTAGATATATACTGTTGACTGTATGCATTGTCATTTAGTGTGTATATATATATATATATTATAGTAATTCACTCAGTGAGGTCTGACTCCCCTCCGTTGACTATTTTTCAGGAGAGTCAACATCTTCAGACCTCAGTAGCAGGTCCATACGCCGGATTTCTTCCGCCCCGGCTTCCTTGTGTAAACTGCTTACTTGAGTCTTATTTTTATAATCTAGACACTACAGTAGTTGTAAATTAATTGTGAGATTTTATGTATTTTATTTATGCGAGATATTGTATTTGAACTGGATTTGTATTAAAAGATTTATATATGGGAGATGAATATTATTTTGGATATTTATGATTTTCATTTCCGCTACATTTGATATTGTTATTATTATTATTGCATGTTTTATTTTATTTTTAGGCTTACTATGGGTTCCGGATTCGAAAGAATTCCCGTTCCCTAGCGCCGGTCATGGTCCCTGTTTTGGGTTGTGACACATGGTGACGGACATGGCTTCGCCAAGTCGTGTTGGAAATGGTGTCTCGCCACTCCATGCCATTTTTAGAATTTTTGCTGAAATTTCCTACAAGAAAAGAGAACCTTAGTCAATACTTAAATAAAATTCCTAATTAAACTAAAATTATGCTAAAACAAGCAAAGTATAAACAAAACCATTAAACTAAAATAACTCCTAATTAGACTCAATTACTACCCAAATTAATCTAATTATTTATTTAAGATCCATTAAAATTCAACTCAAATATATGTAAATAATTACACACATCAAGGATAAAAAAATTGACTTCATTAACAACAATCCATAATTTTTTTTAATAGAATAGACTAGATATAATAACAATATATTAAACATTAGGTAATCTAGTGGTATAATTTTTTTTAAATGTCAATATATTAAAAGTTTGACTCTTATTTTTTGTATTTTGTTTAAAAACTTATATATCAAAAAATAATATAAAATTATAAAAAATAAAATAACAATATTTATATTGATTTATATTATTGCTTTTTGCTGCGTAATTATATTAGCGTTGATTGAAGATCGAGTAATATAATAATTTATCTTTTTTCAGGATATAAATAAGTTAAAAATTGCATGTCTCTTATCTATTCTATTAAAAAAATAATACTACTATCCATTATTTTAGCATTAATAATGAATTTATTTTAATAAGTATATTTTTACTTAAATACTAACTATTTTGAAATGGAATTTTTTAATCAGTAAATTGTTACTCAAAATGTCAAGTCAAAAGGGTTCATTTCAAAAACAAATATTTCTAGAATTTTTTTTTTCAAAAATAAAATAAAAATGGTAGTGACTATTCAATATGCAGTCTTTTTTTTAATAAAAAAACGCAAATAATAAGATTAAGAGAAATGGAAGATAGCCTTAAAGATCTAACTACAGACTAATATGGTTGAAAATTCAATCAAACAAAGCAAGTATTTAGATGATGATTTGAGGGCAAGGCACCTTCTAGATTACATGTCTATTTATTCAACCAATCTACGTTAAATAAATAAATTATATATATATATATATATAAATCCAAGCCTTTTGTTTTTGGGAGAAAAAGAACAACTCTCTTTCTCTCTGTCTCTGTCCATCTGCATAGACCTCGTCTTTCAACATGGATTCCATACACTCCACCTGGAATCCCAAATCCGATAAACCCTAGATTCACAGATCACACGTAGCTTCAACACAAACACACACATTTACATATAAAGAACCAATCTTTCTCTCTTTTTTTTTTTTTTTTTTTTTTTGAAGCTTTCTTGAATTCCATTTTTCTTTAGAATTCTGACCATACTCTTAAAATCTCCAGCTCCAAGACCCTAAAAACAAACCAGCCACAATTGGTTTGGGATTTTTCTTTTCTTTCTTTCTTTCTTTCATTTATTTATATTTTTAGTATGCATAGATCTGGAGCTGCTATGGCTTGGAATGTATTCAGGTTTTGTACGGCCCTTCGTGGCCTGGGCTCGATCATGATCTTGTTAGTTCTTGGGGTTGTCGGTGTCACCTATTACGCTGTCGTCTTGACCAATTATGGCCCTGCTTTGCATGATGGCGGCTTTGATACTTTCACTGCTCTTGCTGTCTTGATCCCATTTCATTGTCTGGTAACATATAACAACTGCTTCAAGCTCTTTTCTGTTCTTTTTTTTTTCAACAATTCTTTAAAAGATTGCAACTTTCTATCTTTTGTTCCCATATGATATAAATTGTAATAACAATATGCTAGCTTTAGTTGTTTTCTATTTGTGTAATTCAATTTCCTTTTTGTTAATTGATTGGCCGAGTAGTAGTCAGATGCAGATCTTGGCACTTTCTTTTTCAATCTTAGTTTTAAATAGTGTTGAAATAGCATATGATTCAGCATTATGAGATTGGAACTAAAAATAGATTGTTTAACTTTGCAGTTGGCGATGCTATTGTGGAGTTACTTTTCTGTTGTTCTAACCGAACCAGGTAGTGTGCCTCCTAATTGGAGGCCTGCTATTGACGAGGAAAGAGGTGAAGCCGACCCTTTGAATGCCGCAGATTTTAATAATTTGCCGACAGATATATCCAACCAAAGAATTCGTTATTGCCGGAAATGTAACCAACTGAAACCACCTAGATGCCACCACTGTTCTGTTTGTGAGTATTATTTTAAATGTATTTTTTTTCCGGTACTGCCTTTTTCAGTAGAAAAGATGATCAGATATCTTGTTTCTTTCAGGTGGGAGGTGTGTGCTAAAGATGGACCATCATTGTGTTTGGGTTGTAAATTGCGTTGGTGCACTGAATTATAAATATTTCCTTCTGTTTTTGGTAAGTTGTGCTTTACCGGTAAACCTTTTGTTTTTTTTCTTGATATTTTTGTATGTGTGTAGCTCCCGTCTCTTTATTTGTGCGTGTTTTTTTTACTTAAAATATCTGCGTTTGCATCATTTGATTAATGATGAGTCTCTTAGCTTACAAGATACTGTTTTTAGTCAACTGGCAATTGGCTTTAGCTTTGGTTAGCAGTAGAATCATAATTGTGACTTGGATTTTATTGGTTCAGCAGTTGTATTGGTTGTATTTTGAGTTCTTATAGTTTATCTTTGCCCAATGTATGGCAGTTTGGAAATTTGTAGAAATTCTACAAGCTGCCTGTACATGTGTCCCAGGAGTAGTCTTGAGTTTGTTTTATTCATGCATTTGGTGGGCCAGACCAATTGCTTCCTTGCCTGTTGTATAGCTTGGAAAATGTAACCTAGATTTTTTCTGACTATTGCAAATTGACCAAGATGTTCTTGCCAAGAGCAGACATTATTAATTTTGGTGGATATCTTGTGAACCTAAGGGCTTGCATTTCATGTTGTTTATGAGTTTTTTGAAATGTGAAGGAAAGAAAGCATATGCTAATATGCTATTTGGTACATTGATTTGCTAGTAAAGTCATGGGAAACATATAAAAGAGGTAGAAGTCTTAATAAAAGAAATAGATGCAAACTTGCTAAAGCGGTCTTGGTCTGGTTATGTCCTTGGTGACTATTCTTTCACACTTGTATATGCAGTGTTTTCCAAACTAGTCAGTGCAATAGAGGCCTTTTGTCTTACATCTCATTTACTGTAATCTTGAATGTTAATGCAGTTTTACACGTTTCTAGAGACAAGTCTTGTGACTTTGTCACTACTGCCACACTTTATAGCATTTTTTAGCGATGGAGAAATTCCTGGAACACCTGGGACCCTTGCAACCACGTTTCTTGCCTTTGGTAGGATATACTTAGCCTATTTTTCTACCCACTTAATTTGTAAGTTCTATATATTCTGTAATTACTATTTGCTCGTTTACAGTTTTGAACCTGGCATTTGCGTTGAGTGTTCTCGGATTTCTGATCATGCACATATCGTTGGTTTCTGCCAATACCACAACTATTGAGGTACTTTCTTTTGTTCATCTTAGTTTATGCTATCAAATGTTATGCATTTTTGGCTTTGGTTTTAGATGCTCAATTTCTACGGTCTTCTTGTAGAGCTCTCAATGCACAAAGTTAAAGAATGCATATTAAATAATAATCAAGAGATCTTCTGTTGATTCTCTGCTGTTTGATTTGTGATTAGGCATATGAGAAGAAAACTACACCAAAGTGGCGCTATGACCTTGGTCGAAGGAAGAATTTTGAACAGGTGATCTGCTTTTTTCAATTTATTGAATGTCTCCATGAAACCTAAGAAATAGGAAATTCCTTGTGTTGAAAGGAGATGCTGTGGTCAAACAATCAGCTGTACATTATTGATCTTTAATGAACATGTTGGTGTTTGTGTCTCAGGTATTTGGGGCAGATAAGCGATATTGGTTCATTCCGGCTTATTCAGATGAAGATTTGCGACGAATGCCTGCACTTCAGGGTCTTGAATATCCATCAAAGCCTGATTTGGACTCCCAAGAGTTATAGAAGCTAGTCGAACGACATTGAAATTGAAAAATTTTCTTGTGTAACAATAGATATGGAGCCCTACCAAAATGTGCCAGTCTTATGATAAATCAACTGCTGCTAATTTGGGCTCCTAACAATTCATTCCCACTGGCATCTTTCTGAAATAATTGGAAAGAGAGAGAGAGAGAAAATTACAATGAGAAGCCGACCTGGTAGAAGTTTTAGGATACTGAAGGGATGATAAATCTGATTTTTTTTGTCTTGTAATTCTGAGATGGTGTGGGAACCCAAAAAAAAAAGCGAAGCAGGAATGTAACACTGTTCTTCTGATGACGGCTAGTAGGCTGATATTCTTGACTTCTTGCAGGTCTTGTTGTACATTAAATATAAATATAGAAAATGGGTCTGGCGTTTCCTGATATGGTAGAAGTGATTGATCTATCTATATGCTTTTTATGGCCTATTCCTGAAAAATTTTGCAATTTATGCTGTGATTCTTCTTGGACAAGTGCCCGCTTCGGATGAGAACAGGCTGGATATGTGTATCGGGCTCAGCACAGTTGTTGCATTTGCAGAGATGCTTGTCCAGTCCAGGTAACCAAAAAGAATAGTTGCAGAGATGCCTGTTCAGGGCCACCAAAAATTGTAAACATTAGGAGATTTTGGGAGGTGGGGGTGTCAATTAAACAAAGTTAAAATAAGGAGGCTATTGCTAAATGTTTATATCTATATAAAAACCATTCGATCACTTTTTATGTAATTATAAATATTGATTATCTTTACGTATTAATACTCATAATTTGTGTCAATAGTTATTATTAAATAAATAAATATTAATTTAATAGTTGTAATTTTATATATATATATATATTTATGCTTATTTATTTATTTATTTTTTGTGCTGAAGAATAATTTTCTTCATGTTTATAGTTGAGTACAATTATATCCGTCAGAATAAGACATAAACTACTTATTTTATTTCACAGATTTATACAAACCTTACAAAAATTAGCTCAAAAGTAAATAATAATGATAAATTACCTCCAATCCTTGGCTTGTTTGGGAAAAGATAATAAAAGAAAAACAAAGTTCATAGAAAAAGGGAATAAGTATAATTTTAATCCTGTAATTTTATATTTTTTTGACATTAAAGTATCTTATTGATAACTTATTTCGAGAACTCTTGTGGATAACTTATTTCGAGAACTCTTATTTCCATAAATGTTCCGATGTCTAAGTTAAAAAATAAAGAAATAATCTAAAGAGAGAAAACAAAAACAATTAGAATATAAGAGAATATGATAAATGAGAATGAGAGATATGAAATCCTATTTATAGTGATACTTGGACCTGAAAAAAGTAAGATTTATCTTGAGATAGAAATTTGAAATTAAATAAGAAAATATTCATTATTCGTCTAGGAATTTTTTTGAGACAAACTTTTTTTTTTTAAATAAATTCGGTTACCTTCCCTTTCTGAGTAATTCATTTAAGAAATAATTTTTTTAATTAAATAGAAATATATGCATGTGTAGTATCATTTATATTTCATTTTTAAATACTTTAATACCTTTCTTAACAAATATTATTCAAAATGTATGTTTTCATGTAATTGTAATTTTGCAATAAAAAAATCATATAATGATTGATATCATTCAAGTAACCACAATAAACTCACATCAAATCAAATTTATAATAAAAATAATTTTAAAAATAAATTTATAATTTTTAAAAATAACTAATTAATTATATTGATCATAACTTATATGTAGAGTAAATTGTATTCTTGAAATTTGATATTATAACAGTATTTTTTCATTTTTTCGACCAAAGTTTTTTTCCATTTTAATGCAAAAAATAAAAAAAATAAAATGACACGATATTTGAATGTAAAAAAATTACATAACATAAGGCGAAACCATGGGGATGAAAATTCTACATATCCCTGAACAGTGCGAACATTCTAGCTGAAGGAAGAGAATGCTGTTGAACACGTGTCACATTCCCGTTACCTTAAAAAAATGTAAATACAAATAGAACCCCTGCTCCTAAAATCAGAGATTATTCTAGTTCCTTCTATCTCTCGCCTTTTGAGAATCTCTGTCGCCCAAAAAAAAAAGTTGCAGCTCATTTTTAAGCTAAAGGTCGGATTGGTGCTTCTTCTTCGTCTTCTTGTAGCTTTTATTTGTTTTTGAATTTGTTCATGCATCCGTGTTCTCACAATTGCTGTCTGTGTGGTTGGTGATTGGAGAAACAGGTCACACAGGATGCAGAGGGAACGAGAAAGGAGAGATAATGATTTCTTTGGCATGGCTGACCCTTTTGCTAATTTAAGTGGCTTTGGGTTCGGCTTGAGGTCCGGCTTATTTGGAGGGCGGGATCCATTTGATGACCCATTCTTTTCTCGCCCATTTGGGAGCTTTTCTGATTTTCCAAGTTCCGCTGCTGCTGCTGCTACTTCTCGTAATGATTATGCATCGCGAAACAATGGAGAAAAAGGAATAGTTATAGAAGAATTAGCCTCTGATGATGAGATGGAAGGACAGAACTCAGAGGAACAACCATCCATACAGCATCCGGATGATGGTGTTGATGGTAGATGCATTTTGAATTCTGATTTTGTTTTATGATCTTGTAAGGGGTACATACGTGTTTCTAAACGATAGTATTTGTGTGTGACTGATCTGGCAGAGGAGAAGAGCAAGGATGTGACCCATAGGAATGTTTATAACAGCGTTGAAGCAACTAAGCCTCAGGCTCGCAATTTCAGTTTTCAGACTTGCAAAGTCACATATGGCGGTGTTGATGGAGCCTATTATACTTCTTCAAGGACCAGAAGGGCAGGCAATGATGGAGTAAGTAATTTTTCTTTTTTCATTATTATTCTGGGTGTGCTGAACTGTTTTTCAGTTTCTTCATGTTACTATCTTAATGTTGTGATTCTGCTTCAGGTGGTAATTGAGGAGAGCAAAGAAGCTGACAAAACAACTGGCCAAGCAGCCCATAGGATATCTAGAGGGATTCATGATAAGGTTATACATTCTCTAAGAACCTCAAATGAAATTCTAAATCATCTTCTTAAAAGCATCGGTTGTATGAATCTTTTTTGCATAAATATGTTTTCAATAGTTAATGTTCATTGGTGCACTTTACTGCATCCTCCATGTGAATACAATGTCATGTGTTCATGACATTTATTCATTACCATCTCCTTTCGAATTATTTTCTGGGGCTCCTTTTGTGGAAGATGGGCTCGCAGAATATGTCTCAGTTAGCAAATTTTTTAAATCTAATGCGATTCGTTAGGCAGCATACTCTCTGTTTGTAAATGTAGATGTGTTCTGGTTATTGGTTCCCCGGTCAATTCTTGTTAGGCAGGGAAGGAACAGATATGTACTCTATTGTCACATATTGGATTCAATTTCGTTTACTTCTTATTTAGGGCCATTCAGTCACTAGGAAGCTTACTTCAGAGGGCAAGGTTGATACAATGCAGACTCTACACAATATGAATGAAGGTTTGTTGCTGTTGATACTTGTGTGATAAAGCATTATCTTCAATTCTCTGTTTAATAGTTGGGTGGAAATGATATTGGAATGATTTTCCAGATGAACTTGCTGGTTTTGAAGAAGCGTGGAAGGGTAATGGCAAAGGACAGCTGCCTGGCTTTAGTAATCAATTTGATATGCATGGTAGTACAGGTAACCATTGACTGACTTTTAGCAACCTGATTTGTTTTGCAGTTAGTTTGGTTGGTTGTTGCTTCTTGTCTCCACATTTATTTTGCTTAATAGTCATTCTATTCAGACATCTGAGGGTCATGTGCATCATCTAGGCTTTCCTCTTGGGATGTAGTCAGCTTTAGATGGAAAAGGTCAGAAGAATTAGATAAAAAGGCATGTTTTAGGTGTAGAGAATTATGATTATGAACCACAACCATTTTAAATTTGCTGGCTGAAATCATTGCGAAATGCTTTCTTGCATGACAGTAGGTAGTTATTGATGCTGTGTAAATTTAGTGACATAACATGATATTTTTTTGACATAACATTCGCAGGCATGTTGATGTCTCTGTTTTAAGGTCCATCAATGTAAAGAATGTGAACTTGCTTGGTAATTCTGTATGGATTTGCATTGAATTTAGTTACATTTTTAGTTTATCAAATCAGTTTCATAGCCTATTATCATGGGCAGTGTTGTTGTTTTGAACATTTTTATTTATTTTATTTAATCTATGTTATCTTCTGTTTTGAACATTTTTATTTGTTTTATTTAATCTATGTTGTCTTCCAAGTCTTTTATGTTATTGTGAGCGTCATGTCATTTGACACAAGGTTGATTTTCCACTTGCAATTGCAATGACAATATAGGTTCTAGCAATAGTGAACAGAGAGGAATGGCAACTTGGGGAGGTTGGCCGCTTCCACCTGCAGAACAATCTCAAAACACTGGTGCAACTTCAACGGGAAGAACCAAAGTTGTTAGGATCAACATAGAATAGACTGAGAGATATATTATGGAAATTATGCATACAATAGAACTAGTAATTGAGCACCCAAGCGTTGTACTTGATGGCAATGGTGTTTGTACCTTTAGACTTTGTACAAATCAGACGATGATTATTTCACAATAAAAAATAAGTTGTGTTTGAATTTTGTTCTTGGCTACGAAGTTGTATGAAGATGGTTATTGTGAGAATTGAGAATTCGTCTTTGTAATTTGAACAAGAAAATGGAAAACTGTCAGAAATTTGTACAAGTTGTGTTTTGTAGCCCTACAGAGTATTTATGGGATTGCTAGTCTTCAGTTATGTTTTCAAGGATAACAGTTTATCCAAAGGCAATGAAGGCAACGTGATCCAGCTTATAGATTTTTGTGTTGGTTGTTGCATTGTTTTAGCAAATGAGGCATCCATGAACTTCATATTTAGTGTTTTCTATTGGCAATTTGTCTCGGTTGCGTATATTTTTATATTGCTATTTCCAATTTTTAATATTGATTAGGGGAGCCGTAGTATTCGGAAATATTCACGCAAATTTATGATAAAAATCTTGCATTAATTAATAATAATAATTCTAATTAATCAAGTAGCACCTACCTGGATAGGTTATTTCGGCAGTATTCATCAAATTATGATTTTTTGTGCCATGGGCTATAGGCAGTGTAGGATTGTTCGTCGTGCGGTCGAGTTGGCGACATGGGGGGGCGAGTTGGAACATGTTCGATCACTGTTTCCGGGTTTAATTTAGTGGTTTTGAGACAGACCATAGATTCAACAACTGCTTCCCAATTACTTTATCAGGCAATGAGTTCAATTTGCAATAACAAAAGGCTAAAATTTATACCATAAGTTTCACATAAATGGCAGTTTATTTTTGTATTCTATGTGACTAAATCCATTCAAAATATAACTCCTGACAGCTACGTGCCTCTTTTGAAATTTTATGAAGTACCAGATGAAAAATATCCTGTCGATCAGTACAAGCTTCAGTAAAATATCAACTTGAAGCACATAGCTTTTTCTTGTTTTTTTTTTTTTTTTAAGCCAAAGGAGCTTGGTCTGCTCTCCTTATTAGACTAAAACTACTATAAATAATAATAAAAAAAAAAGGAAAAAAAGTTAGCCTGTATTTGTCAATTCAATATTCAATGATGCTGGTTGGCGTAGAAGAATTTCTTCAATAAAAACCTCCCTCGGTTGTGTCTATATTTTGTGCATATAATTAAATGCCAAAAGAGAGATGCTATCCCCTGCTCTCACATATATAAAGCTGTGCCTCTCAATCTGAAGCATACAGTGTACTGCTAAATACTAATTGCACAATCGATATTGATAGTAAAAATGGCTTATTGGTCGCCTGAGAATGCAAACAAAGCTTATCTTCGAGCACTAAAAATGCTAATGATATCTTTTAATTGTTTCTATATAAATTGACTTCTTTTATATCTATTTTTCTCATTTGGGTTCTTCATTTCATAGGGCAAAACAAATACTCAGCCTGATACAGCTGAGTTCATATCTGCCTTGGCAGCAGGAAATAATGCACAGCTCATGGTGATGGCATCTGCTAGAGTTGCAGGATCGACCACACTATCATTAGTGGCAGCTGCATGTCAAACAGGTGGCCAAGCAGTGTGTATTTTGCCCAAAAAATCCCATCTTTATGAATCAAGAAGTGCGCTGGGAGCTTACGCAGACTCTGTCAAGTTTGTTGTAGGATATGCCAAGACCCTTTTAGTAAATGACTATAAAGAGGCAAATTTTTTGCTTATTGATTGCAATATTGATGATTGCGAAGGAGTGTTTAGAGCTGCACAAGAATGTGGTAAGCATGGAAGAGGGCTTATTGTTGGGTACAATGCCTGTCATGGAGGACCCTGGCCTAGTGAATTTAGGACTCATTTTTTACCCATTGGAGAGGGGCTGATGGTAACTAGAATAGGTAGTAAGGTTTGTGATGGAGGTGGGCATAGAAAAAGAAGTAAATGGTTTACAAGAATTGATAAGCATACAGGTGAGCAGCATGTCTACAGAGTCATTCCTCCACAAGAAGAAATTGAAGCCTGAGGGCTGTTGATGTTCTTTTTCTGAACTTTAAGTAATCAAGTTGTAAATAGCAAAGAAAAGCAGAAATCATCTGGATTTATGTTTTATTCAAAGAAGTCCAGTAAGTGTTCTCTTTTTAAGTGATTCTAATTTGCTATGAGAATATAATTCACATGTTGATTTTATGAGTCTTCATATTTTGCCTGCAAGTTGACTATAGCTAATTTGAAGTGTAGATGGTATAGATGATGAATTACAATCCGCATTTAGAAATAGAATAAAAATATAAGGAAAAAAAAAAAAGGAATATAAAAGAAACTATAAATAATGTATAAACTGCAAGAGGCAAATTGTATAGCTTCAATGAAAAGTGATACTTTTATCTACATTCACAGCATTACACCAACCTGTTGAATGTTTGGCACATATGCTAAATATTTTATATTTGATCAATAAAAAGTATATATTTTTGTATTTTATATCCAATTATTGGTATAATATGTTATTTGTAGGTAAAAATTTGACAATAAAAAATTAAACAAAATTAAAAAAAAAAAAAAATTGAGTGGAATCAAATAGATCAATTAGGCCCAAATAAATGCTATGAATAGTGTATAGTCTCCACTTTTTGGAGTAATACTCAGAGACATTTACAAAAATATTTTATTTTTAAATATTATCAATAAAAATATGAAAAGATTCATAAGGAGGGTGAATAGAACTATCAAATAAAAATGAGAAATAAAAGAATTCTTTACAAGAATTGAATGGAAGTTGAGAAAGAAGAATGAAAAACATAAAAATTTCAAGAGTTCGGATTCAACAGCAATCCTACGTTTCTATCTAACTTATTCCTAAGTTAGGATTTTCAATCACCCACAATCTTATTTACAAGATTGAGATTACACAAGAGTTTTATGACTCACTTTTATAACATTACAACTTGAGTTTTTAAGGTTTACTCAAAAAACCAAAACTCAAGTGTTTCTTAGAAATAAATTTCATTTCCCTTTTAATCTAACCCAAGATTTAAGATGAAGAGAAATTCTATTTCTAATGTACAACCAACTCTCACAAGAGTTATACAAACAAAGAATTGTTTAAGAGAATTTGAGAGCTCAATGAATATTTAAGAAAGAACGAATGATAAAATAAGTTTTCTTTTTTTAACTTCGATTTGGCTCTAGAGGTGTTTATATTGACAAACACTTAAAAATATAGTTGTTGGAGGTGCAAATAATGTGTTTAACGTCTATATTTTTGTCATGACCCAAACTATGAGTCATGACCTGTAACGACCTATATTTTTAAATTATTTTATTTTAAAATGGAATATACAGTGTTAATAAAATTTAAAGTTAAATTTGATTATTTTTGTCATGACCCAAACCAGGGGCCATGACCGACGCTAGGGAACGGAAATTCTTTCGAATTTGGAACCCGTAGCAAGCCTTAATGTCACGACCCAAAATAAGGGGTCATGACCGGCGATAGGGAATGGAAATTCTTTCGAATCCGGAACACGTAGCAAGCCTTAAATGTCACGACCCAAAACAGGGGCCATGACCGACGCTAGGAAACGGGAATTCTTTCGAATCCGGAACTTGTAGCAAGCCTAAAATAAAATAAAACATGCAATATAAATAATAACAACACAATTAAGAAAAATACTGTGCAGCGGAATAAAATTATAAATATCAAAATAATAATCCACCATCACGGGATTTAAATCAAATCCTCATCTCATATATAAATAAACTCTTTTAATACAAATCCAGTTCAAATTCTTAAAATATATAACTCATACAAATATAATATAACAATCTCATAGTCGACCATAACTATTGCAGTGTCTAGATTATAAAATAAAACTCAGATAAGCAGTTTACATAGAGAAGCCGGAGCGAAAGAAATCCGGCGTACAGGCCTACTACTGAGGTCTGAGAAAGATGACTCTCCTGAAAAATAGTCAACGGAGGGGAGTCAGACCTCACTGAGTGAATTGCCATAATATATATACATGCATACTAAATGACAATGCATACAGTCAACTATATATATATATATATAATAAGTATATATATACAAGCAAATACACACAGATGCAATAAAATCATTTTGTATATATTGTTACTGAAAATCACAGTTTATTGTAATATCCTGTGTTTTTAAATATTTTAATACTGTACCGGGATATACAGTGTTAATAATTTTTGTATATATATTACGATATTTTTACGAGTTGATGTGTATTTAAAACCTATTTTAATTATTGTGTATTATTTATAGTGTTTTACGTAAAATTTTCCCGAGACTTTTATTTTCGGGGAAATTTTGACGTAAATAATTTATTATTAATTATTTTAAATATATTTACGGACTTGCATGAACTTATACATATTTTAAAATATTAAACACCGTGTATACATGTAATTATTTATTTAATTAGGGTTTAATATTACCATAATATTTTATTATTTGTTTATTAATTTTATTGTTATTTAATTATTTTATTTATTATTAAATTGTAAATAATAATGTGTGGTGTGTGATTTTTCCCAAATATTTTATTAAAAAATATTTTTTATTATTTATTTTTCTTTTTTCTTTTTTCTTTTTCTTTTTCTTTCTTTTTCTTTTTCTTTTCTTTTCCTTTCCTTTTCTTTTCTTTTCTTCTTCTTCTTCTTCTTCTTCCTTCCCGTGCCCGATCACCAACCACCGTTTGCAATTGCTGTTCCCTTGCCGTCGGTGTGCCACCAGCAGCTCCGCCTTCCCCAGCCAGCAGCTCCGCCGCCCCAAGCTCCTTCCCTGGCGCCGGCTAGCCCCATTTTCCCCATTTTGGCCGAAACTCCTCTCCTCGTCGTTCACCAACTTTTCGGCCACCATTTTTGACACTGCCGGTCTCTTTCTTCTCCTTAAGCTCCTGTGAGTGTGATTCTAGCTTTGGTTTGAGCTGAATTGGTCTTGATTTGCTTAGGTTTCGAATTTTCAATTTCGGCCACATTAGGGTATTTGATTTTTTTGAGCTTCAAATTGATTGATTCATGAAAAATCCCTTCACAAATGTTGATCCTAGTAGCCTAATCTACATGTGTGAATTTTTGTGGAATTTTTGGAGATTATTTTGATTTTTGAGTATTTTTGAATATTTTAATATTATTTTCTAATTTTCGGAAATTAATTAAATAAATTATGAAATTGTGTTTTATGATAATTATGGGTGTTAAAATGAATTATAGGAATTTATTTGGAATTTTTATGAATTTCTAAGTATTTATTTTGAATTATTTAAGTTTATGGAATTTTGGAAAATTAAGGTTAAATGTGTTTTTAATTGAAATTAATTAGTTAATTGAGTTTAATTATTAATATTATTGATAAATATGTTGAGAAAATTAATTTTGGATAATTATACTATTTTTGGTGAATTTTTGAAGTAATTTTAGTATATTTATATATATAGGGGTATTTTGGTAACACAAAATTGACTAAAAATGTAATTTAATTGGTTTTAATAGTTATTTAAGGTATAAAAATGATTTCCACAAATTATTTAGTATTTTTAACTAATTAAAAATATTTTTCGTGAATTATTTTCAATTATATATATAATATACGGTTTTTCTAATAAAATGAGTTTTTATCGATTTTTACAGTGTTTTAAGGATAATTATGTAATTTCTACTTATAAAATGTATTTCTATGTTATAAGGGTATTTTTGAAATTTCGAAAATTGTTCTGTGATTGTGGACCCCGGTCGGTATACTGTAGTTTGAAATCCGACCGAGGGGTTGTGAATGAGATGTGGTGTTTATTTTCGAAGTGTGTTTCTTTGCAGGGTTGGCTCTACTCTTTGAGTAGAGAGATGTCCATTTTACAGGGGAGGTTCTGCCGAATTTTTGATAGAATTCTCGTAAAATGTGATGTCCGGTCGAACCCTAATTCTATTTCTGTGTCTAATATTCTAGATCGATATTCTAGGATTTCTGTTAGGGTTATTCTGATGTCTATTATTTATTGTTTGTGTAGTTGCACCGAGACCGAGGCCTAGTGGACCAGGCCCGTAGGATCTATCTCGTGGAGCGTACTAATTTGTGAGTTGCTATTTTATATATATATGCTTAGGATGCATGATTTAGAAATGCATGTTTTATTTTGATTAAATATGCATAAATAATTTGATTATCACTTAGATTTATATTTAGTTTATTTTTGGTTTATTTATGGTATATATTAAATTATATGCATGTTTTATAAATAAATTATATTTAAAATATTTTTAAATATATTTCTAGCTTAATTTATAATTTGATTGGATTCATTTGACGTATATATACTCGAAATATACCTGGTTTACTTTTGGTATATTTCCGGTATATATATGGTTTATATTGTTATTTTATTTAAATTCATGCATCATTTATTTGTGAATGGATGTTTTATATTTATTAATGAAGGATATCAATAGAACGTGCTACCTAGTGGGCAGCACTAGGACCGAGTACGTACCGGTACGCCTATAGTATTTAGGCTATATTACTAATCAGTTTGAGGATTTTGATTGGAATTGATTATTTGATGTGTGAGATATGGTTTGGAGGTGTGATTGCTGGAGCTTGGTTGACCAAGTGTCTTGGGGCCAATCACACTGATAGTCAGACTGCAGGAGCTCGGTTGACTTAGTGTCTCGGGGCCAGTCTACTGTCCAAATGGAATAAGTGAATATTTTGGAATAAGTGAGCCTGTATGGCTAGAGTGTTGTCTAACACTGTTTTTGAGGTTGCGATATTATAGGGTTCTATTTGATCCTTCATAAACGATGATTTTCAGTAAAATATATATAAAATGATTTTACTGCATCTGTGTGTATTTGCTTGTATACATACATATTATATATATACTTTTGATTGTGTGCATTGACATTTAGTATGCATGTATATATATTATAGTAATTCACTCAGTGAGGTCTGACTCCCCTCCGTTGACTATTTTTTAGGAGAGTCATCATCTTCAGACCTCAGTAGCAGGCCTATACGCCGGATTTCTTCCACCCCGACTTCTTTGTGTAAACTGCTTACTTGAGTCTTATTTTTATAATCTAGACACTGCAGTAGTTGTAAATTAATTGTGGGATTTTATGTATTATATTTATGCGAGATATTGTATTATACTTGAACTGGATTTGTATCAAAAGATTTATATGGGAGATGGATATTATTTTGGATATTTATGATTTTTATTTTCGCTGCATTATATACTGTTATTACTATTGCATGTTTATTTTATTTTTAGGCTTGCTACGGGTTCCAGATTCGAAAGAATTCCCATTCCTTAGCGCCGGTCATGGCCCCTGTTTTGGGTCGTGACATTTATGAAGGATCAAATAGAACCCTAGAATATCACAACCTTAAAACAATGTTAAACAACACTCTAGCCATATAGGCTCACTTATTCTAAATATATATTCACTTGTTCCATTTGGACAGTAGACTGGCCCCGAGACACTAAGTCAACCGAGCTCCAGTAGTCTGACTGTCAGCGTGATTAGCCCCGAGACCCCTGGTCAACCGAGCTCCAGCAATCACACTCTCAAATCATATCACACATCAAATAATCATATCCAATCAATATCCACAAATGGTTAGTAATATAGCCTAAATGCTATCAACGTACCGGTATGTACTCGGTCGTAGTGCTGCCCACTAGGTAGCACGTTCTATTGATATCCTTCATTGAAATATAAAGCATACATTCATAAAAAGAAATGATGCATGAATTTAAATATAATAGCAACAATAACCATATATATACTAGAAATATACCAAAAGTAAACCAGGTATATTTCGAGTATATATACGTCAAATAAATTCAATTTAATTACAAAATAAACTAGAAATATACTTAAAAACATTTAAACATAATTCATTAATAAAACATGCATATAGTTTAAAATATACCAAAAATAAACCAAAAGTAAACTAAAATAAACTCAAGTACTAATTAAACCATTATGCATATTTAATCAAAATAAAACATATATTTCTAAAATCATGCACCTTAGAGCATATATATATAAAATATCAACTCACTATTAGTGCGCTCCTCGAGATGAGACCAGGCCTCGGTCTCGGCGCAACTAAACAAACAAATAACCATAGGAATCAGAATAAATCTAACAGAAAATCCTAGAAACTCAATCTAGAATATTAGACACAGAATCAGAATTAGGGTTCGACCGGATATCACGTTTTACGAGAATTCTACCAAAAATCCGACAGAACCTCCCCAGTAAAACGGACATCTCTCTACTCAAAGAGTAGAGCCGGCCCTGCAAAGAAACACACTTCGAAAAATAAACACAAAATCACAATCACAACCCTCGGTCGGACTCCAAACTACAATTCATCGACCGAGGTCCACAATTCACTGAATATTCACAAAATACCAAAAATACCCTTGTATACTAAAAATACATTTTATAAGTAGAATTTACATAATTAACCCTAAAACATAGTAAAAATCGATAAAAACTCATTTTATTAGAAAAATTGTATATTATATATATAATTGAAAATAATTTACGAAAAATAGTTTTAATTAGTTTAAAATACTAAATAATTTTTAGAAATCATTTTTATACCTTAAATAACTATTAAAACCAATTTAATTACGTTTTTAGCCAATTTAGGGTAAAATTACCAAAATATCCCTATATATATAAATATACTAAAATTAATCCAAAAATTCACGAAAAATAATATAATTGCTAAAAATTAATTTTCTCAACATATATATCAATAATATCAATAAATAAACTCAATTAACTAATTAATTTCAATTAAACATACAATTAACCCTATTTTTCCAAAATTACATAAAATAAATAAATTCAAAATAAATACATAGAAATTCACAAAAATTCCAAATAAATTTCTATAATTCATTTCAACACCTATAATTACCATAAAACACAATTTCATAGTTTAATTAATTAATTTTCAAAAATTAGAAAATAATAATAAAATATTCAAAAATACCCAAAAATCAAAATAAATTCCAAAAATTCTACAAAAATTCACACATGAATATTAAGCTAAGGGGAACAACATTTGTGAAGGATTTTTTCATGAATCAATCAATTGAAGCTCAAAAAAATCAAGAACCCTAAAATGACCGAATTGCAAAAATCGAAACCTAGGCAAATCTAGACCATTTTAAGTGAAACAAAGCTTGGAATCACACTCACCGGAGCTCAAGGAGAAGAAAGAGACCGTGGTGTCAAAAATTGTAATATCCCGTGTTTTTAAAATATTTTTACACTGTACCGGGATATGCAGTGTTAATAAATTTTGAATATATATGCGATGTTTTTACGAGTTAATATGTATTTAAAATTTATTTTAATTACTGTGTATTATTTCCAGTGTTTTACGTAAAATTTTCCCTGGACTTACATTTTCGGGGAAATTTTCACGTAAATAATTTATTATTAATTATTTTAAATGTATTTTCGGACTTGCATGAACTCATACGTATTTTTAAAATACTAAATAAAGCCTGTGTGTGTATATTTATTTAATTAGGGTTTAATGTATTACCCTAATATTTTATTATTTATTTATTAATTTATTGTTATTTAATTATTTTATTTATTATTAAATTATTGAAATTATTTTATTTTTTTCTTTTTCTTTTTTCTTTTTTCTTTTTTTTTTTCTTTTCTTTTTCTTTTCTTTCTTTTTCTTTTTCTTCTTCTTCTTCTTCTTCTTCTTCTTTCTTTCTCTCCCGCGCCCGACCACCACCCACCTCACCCCTCACCGCTACAACTCCGATCACCTACTGTCGGTGTGCCTCTCGGCTTGCCACCGCCGTTCCCAGCCGTCCCCCGCCGCCAGCAGCTCCCTTCCCCGGCGCCGGCAGCCCCATTTTCCTCTTTTGGCCGAAAATCTTCCCTTTGCCGTTTCTTCAATTTTCGGCCACCGTTTTCGACACCGCCGGTCTCTTTCTTCTCCTTGAGCTCCGGTGAGTGTGATTCTAGCTTTGGTTTGAGCTTAAATGGTCTAGAATTGCTTAGGTTTCAAATTTTCAATTTCGGTCACATTAGGGTTTTTGATTTTTTTGAGCTTTGAATTGATTGATTCATGAAAACTCCGTTCACAAATGTTGTTCCTAGTAGCTCAATCTACATGTATGAATTTTTGTAGAATTTTTGGAGATTTTTTGGATTTTTGGGTATTTTTGAATATTTTAATATTATTTTCTAATTTTCGGAAATTAATTATTTAAATTATGAAATTGGAGTTTATAGTTAAATTAGGTGTTAAAATGAATTATAGGAATTTATTTGGAGTTTTTATGAATTTCTAAGTATTTATTTTGAATTATTGAAGTTTATGTAAATTTGAAAAATTAGGTTAAATGTGTTTTTATTTGAATTTAATTGGTTAATTGAGTTTAATTATTGATATTATTGATAAATATGTTGAGAAAATTAATTTTGGATAGTTGTATAATTTTTGGTGAATTTTTGAAGTAATTATAGTATAATTATATATATAGGGGTATTTTGGTAATTTTACCCTAAATTAGCTAAAAATGTAATTTAATTGGTTTTAATAGTTATTTAAGGTATAAAAATGATTTCTACAAATTAATTGGTACTTTTAACTAATTAAAATTATTTTTCGTGAATTATTTTCAATTATATATATAATATACGATTTTACTAATAAAATGAGTTTTTATCGGTTTTTACTGTGTTTTAAGGTTAATTATGTAATTTCTACTTATAAAATGAATTTCTATTTTTAAGGGTATTTTTGGTATATCTGGAATTATTCTGTGTTTGTGGACCCCGGTCGGTAGATTGTAGTCTGGAGTCCGACCGAGGGGTTGTGAATGAGATGTGGTGTTTATTTTCGAAGTGTATTTCCTTGCAGGGTCGGCTCTACTCTTTTGAGTAGAGAGATGTCCGTTTTACAGGGGAGGTTCTGCCGGATTTTCGATAGAATTCTCGTAAAATGTGATGTCCAATCGAACCCTAATTTTGTTTTCGTATTTAAATATTCTAGATTGAATTTTAGGATTTCTATTAGGTTTATTCTGATGTCGATTATTTATTGCTTGTTTAGTTGCGCCGAGACCGAGGGCTAGTGGACCAGGCTCGTCGAACCTGTCTCGTGGAGCGCATTAGGTGAGTTACTATACTATATATATATGCCTAGGATGCATGATTTAGAAATATATATTCTATTTCGATTAAAATGCATAAATAATATGATTTGTATTTAAGTATATTTTTGGTTTATTTTTGGTATATATTAAATTATATGCATTTTTTGTAAATAAAATATACTTAAAATGTTTTTAAATATATTTCCAACTTAATTTATAATTTGATTGAATTCATTTGACGTATATATACTCGAAATATACCTGGTTTACTTTTGGTATATTTCTGGTATATGTATGGATTATATTCTTATTTCATTTACATTTATGCATCATTTATTTTTGTGAATGAATGTTTTATATTTAATAATGAAGGATATCGATAGAACGTGCTACCTAGTGGGCAGCACTAGGACCGAGTACATATCGGTACGCCTATAGCTTTAGGCTATAATACTAACTTATTTGTGGATATTGATTTGATGTGATTATTGATATGTGTGAGATATGGTTTGGAGGTGTGATTGCTGGAGCTCGGTTGACTAAGTGTCTCGGGGCCAATCACACAGGCAGTCAGACTGCTGGAGCTCGATTGACTTAGTGTCTCGGGGCCAGTCTACTGTCTAAATGGATTAAGTGGATATTTTTGGATTAAGTGAGCCTGTATGGCTAGAGTGTTGTCTAACACTATTTTTCTGAGGTTGCTATATTCTAGGGTTCTATGTGATCCTTCATAAAAGATGATTTCCAATACAAATAGATATAAAAATGATTTTTCTGCATCTGTGTGAAATTGTCTGTATATATATTAGATACATATATACTGTTGACTGTATGCATTATCACTTAGTGTGTATGTATATATATTATTGTAATTCACTCAGTGAGGTCTGACTCCCCTCCGTTGACTATTTTTCAGGAGAGTTAACTTCTTCAGACCTCAGTAGCATGTCGATACGCAGGATTTCTTCCGCCCTGGCTTCTTTATGTAAATTATTTACTTGAGTCTTATTTATTTTATCTAGACACTGCAGTAGTTGTGAATTAAAGTATTGGATTTCATGTATTTTATTTAAAGAGATGTATTATGTTGAAACTGGATTGTATTAAAGAGATTTTATATATGTGATGAGATTTGATTCAAATCCAGTGATGAAAATGTTATTATGATATTTAAGATTTTTATTTCCGCTGCATATATATATTACTGTTATTGTTACTATTGCATATTTTATTTTATTTTTAGGCTTGCTACGGGTTCTGGATTCGAAAGAATTCCCATTCCCTAGCGCCGGTCATGGCCCCTGTTTTGGGTCGTGACAAAAATGGTGGCCGAAAACGCTGTGAACGATGGTGACTCAAGTTTTGGCTTCTCGAGCTTATTCCGGCCAAACCACGACGGAATAGGGAGTTGTTGGGGGTGGGGAAGGCTGGAGAAGGAGGTGGCACGTCGGGAGGCACACCGACGACAAGGGGAAGGCTGACAAACGACGGTGATGGCGAGGGAGGCGTGCATCGGGTTGAAGAAGAAGACGATGGCAAGAAACGTAAATAACTCAAACTTTATTTTTTTGTTAAATAATAAATGTATATGTATATATATATATACATTTACACTATATATTAAAATAATATAAACTCACACACATTAAATATACACCACACACATATAATTTAATATTTTTAATAATTTACACACTAAAAAAAATTAATTAAATAATATTAAAACTAATAATAAATAATAAAAATATTAGGGTAATTAATTAAACCCTAGTTAAATAAATAAATACACATATATACACTCTATCTAGTACTTTTAAAATACATATGAGTTCATGCAAATATGGAAATCTATTTAAAATAATTAATAATAAATAATTTACGTGTCAATTTTTTCGAAAATTCCCGAAAATAGAATTCTCGGGAAAATTTTTTGTAAAGCTCTTAAAATAATATAAAACAATTAAAATTAGCTTTAATTAAATAACAACTCATAAAATATCAATATTATATATAAGAATTATTAACACTGCATATCCCGATGCAGTATTAAAATATTTAAAAACACGGGATATTACAGCCTTCCCCCCTTACAAGAATTCGTTCCCGAATTCTAGAAAGAAAATGATCACAAGATCAAGAAGGGAAGAGATACGGGTAAGAAGCTCGCATCTCAGCTTTAGTCTCCCCACGTATGCTCCTCAACTCTGTTCCTATGCCACAGAACCTTGACCATCAGAATCTGCTTTGACCGTAACTGTCGAACTTGATAGTCAACGATCGCCACAGGTTCTTCCACGAACGTCAGATCTTCACTCACTTCTATACTGTCGGGCTGCAACACATGTGAAGGGTCTGAGATATACTTCCTCAGCATCGAGATATGAAATACTGGATGCACTTGTGACATACCCAGAGGCAAGGCCAACCGATATGCAATAGTGCCAATTCTCTCCAAAATTTCAAACGGTCCGATATACCTCGGTGCTAACTTACCCTTCCTACCAAACCTCATAACACCCTTCATCGGAGATACCTTCATAAAAATAAAATCTCTAACCTAAAATTCTACATCTCTACGCCTAGGATCCATATAGCTCTTCTGCCTGCTAACTGTGGTCTCTAATCTGTGCTTAATCACGACAACTTTCTCTGCAGCATCCTGAACCATCTCAGGTCCAGTCAAAGCTCTCTCACCAATCTCATCCCAACTCAAAGGGGATCTACACTTCCTTCCATACAACTCCTCATATGGTGCCATGCCAATACTGCTATGGTAGCTGTTATTATATGCAAACTCTACGAGTGGCAAATGATCATCCCAGCTACCTCCCAGATCTAGAACACACATCCTCAACATATCGTCCAGTGTCTGGATCGTCCTCTCAGACTGACCATGTGTCTGGGGATGAAAAGCAGTACTGAAGTCCAACCTAGTGCCCATCGCTTCCTACAACTTCTGCCAAAAATGAGAAGTAAACACTGAACCTCTATCTGATACAATGGACACAGGTACTCCATGAAGGCACACAATATGCTTCACATATAGCTTCGCCAATCTAGCTACAGAATAAGTGGCTTTCACAGGCAAGAAATGTGCAAACTTCGTCAACCTGTCTACAATCACCCAGATGGAATCATACCCATCCTTAGAACGAGGTAAACCAACCATAAAATCCATAGCTATCCTTTCCCACTTCCACTCGGGAATAGGAAGAGGCTGAAGCTTCCCAGAAGGATTTTGATGTTCAGCCTTCACTTGCTGACACGTCAGGCACTTAGCAACATAATTAGCGACATCCTTCTTCATTCCGTCCCACCAGTATAAATCTCTGATACTGTAGTACATCTTAGTGACACCCGGATGTACGCTATAAGCTGTAGAATGTGCTTCCTCTAGGATCTCTTCTCTTAAGTCATCCACATCGGGAACACATAATTTACCACTGATCCACAACACACCATCATCATCGAGTGTGAAATCAATGAACTTCCTTGCTCGAACGTTCTCTGCAAGCTCTTCTAGAATAGGATCTCGGCTCTGAGCTGCTTTAATCATATCCCTCAGTACAGATCGCACTTTAAATTGAGCTAGCAGTCCACCTAACCTACTGATCTTCATCATCAAACCTTGATCCACCATCAGATGCAACTCCTGGATCAACAGTCTCCTCTCAACACTGATGTGAGCAAGACCGCTTGAGGACTTTCTACTCAATGCATCTGCTACCATATTAGCCTTGCCCGGATGATATAAAATCTCACAGTCATAATCCTTTAATAATTCTAACCATCTCCTCTGCCTCAGATGAACTCGCTGCTGGAAAATGTACTTAAGGCTTTTGTGATCAGTAAAAATCTCACAAGTCACCCCGTACAGATAATGTCTTCAAATCTTCAGAGCAAAGATCACTGCAGCCATTTCAAGGTCATGTGTAGGATAGTTCTGCTCATGCTTCTTCAACTGCCTTGAAGCATAGGCTATCACCCTACCATTCTACATCAATACACAACTAAGGCCAACTCTAGAGGCATCACAATAAACTGTGAACTTGTCCACACTATTAGGCAAAGCTAACACTGGGGCTGTGGTCAATTTCTCTTTCAACAACTGGAAACTATTCTCACAAGCTTCTGACCACTTGAATCTAACATTCTTCTGAGTCAAGCGAGTCATAGGGGCTGCAATTCTAGAAAAATCTTGTACAAACCGCCTATAATACCCGGCTAAACCCAGAAAACTTTGAATCTCAGTAACAAAAGTCGGTCTAGGCTATTCGGACACTGCTTCAATCTTTTGTGGAGCAACCTGGATACCCTCTTTAGATACCACGTGTCCAAGAAAAGAAACACTCTCCATCCAGAAATCACACTTCGAGAATTTAGCATAAAGCTGATGATCTCTCAGTGTCTTCAGTACAATCCTCAAGTGATATACATGCTCCTCCATACTCCTTGAATAAACCAATATATCATCGATGAAGACTACCACAAACTGATCCACATATGGTCTGAATACCCTATTCATCAGGTCCATAAAAGCTGCTGGTGTATTAGTCAAACCAAAAGACATCACCAAAAACTCATAATGGCCATATCGAGGCGGAATGCCGTTTTAGGAACATCGACTTCACTGATCCACAGCTGATGATAACCTGACCTCAGATTAATCTTGGAAAAGAACTGTGCACCCTGTAGCTGATCAAACAAGTCATATATCCTCGGGAAAGGATGCTTGGTCTTCACTATCACCTTATTAAGCTCTCTATAGTCAATGCACAGTCTCAGGGTACCATCCTTCTTCTTCACAAATAGGACTGGTGCACCCCAAGGAGAAACATTGGGTCTGATAAAACCCTTATCCAACAACTCTTGAAACTGCTCCTTTAACTCTTTCAACTCTGCAGGAGCCATTCTGTAGGGTGGCATAGATATAGGAGTAGTACCTGGAACCACATCTATACAGAACTCAATCGCTCTATGAGGTGGTAAACCTGGCAACTCCTAAGGAAAAACATTAGGAAACTCATAGGCAACAGGAACATCTATGAGTGACAACTTCTCCACTGAAGTATCCCTGACCAATGCCAAATATCCCTGACAACCTTTCCTCAATAACTTCCTAGCCATAATAGCAGAAATAAGATTTTGAGGTGCTGAACTCCTATCACCCATAAACTTAAAATCTTCTTCATCAGGAATTCTGAACATCACCTCTTTATTCCTACAATCTACCACGGCATAATGCTGAGATAACCAGTCCATTCCCAGAATAACATTAAACTCCATCACATCCAACAGGATCAAATCAGTGGGTAATTCTCTATCTCCCACGAGAATTGGACAACCAGAAAGAACAATATCAGTGTCTAAAGAATCACTCAGAGGAGTAGCAACAGACAAAGGGCCATCCTCGAAGCTTGCCAACAAGACTTGGAAGCAAAAACAGGAGAAACAAATGAATGCGTGGCACCCGGATCAAACAAAACCCATGCATCCAGGTAATAGACAGAAACAATACCTGTCACAATTGCATTGGATGCCTGAGCATCCTACTGAGTAAGATGGAAGACTCTGGCCTGTCCTCGACCCCCCTACTGACTGGTAGAAGCCTGGCCAACACCTCTGGCACCTCCTTTAGTACCTCTACCACGACCCTACTATAGAACAAGCTGAGTGGAACTCTAATGCTGGGCTGGGGGTAATTGAAATGGTATGGGTGCAGCACTAGCAATCGATTGCTATGGGAATCGTGGAATCTGTGGCTGTTAATACCCGGAGTAAGGACACGATCTGGCATAATGTCCTGTCTGCTCACATCTGAAGCATATCAGTGGTGTCAGGTAGCACAGTCCCTGATGGACTCAATCGTATATCTGGCAAACACTGGCAGCTGATCCAGAACTGTGACCACTACTACTGCTCGAAGCACCTGACCCAAATCTGAATGGTCTATGCTGACCTCCACGACCATGTCTACTGCTCTGATGCACTCGCTGCTGCTGCCTTTGGCTCTGCTGAGTCAGACCTCTCTGCTGACTACTCGAACCAACATGAAAACTCGAATACGGAGTAGCCTGTAATCCACTCGACTGAACTCCTAGTTGGTAATAATTAGGCATCACTCCCTGCCTAACTAGCCTCAGCTCAATCTCCTTGGCCATTTCTATCACAGACTCCAAAGTAAGGTCTGCTGTAGGCATACTAGCAAATGCTGAACCCAATTCGGTAACATAGGTAGTGACTGCGAAGTACTGGTCTCGCATCATATCCTCTGCATATCTACCCAGCCGAAGAAATTCTCGAGTGTACTCCTCTACAGATCGATCACCATGAGAAATGCTGGTCAGTTAGAGATGATAGCTCATACGGAGAGGCTCTGGACAGAATCTCCTTATAAACCGCTCTCGAAATTGAGCCCAGGTCATCGTCATCATATAAGGCTGGATCATCTGAATAAACCAGTCTAGGGCTGGTCCCTCGACAGATAGCTCGACGATCATAATCCATTGATACTTGGTGTGAGCAGTCCGAGTCTGAGTCTTAATCGTGTGCAAAAAATCTAACGGATTAGAAGTCTTATAAAAAGCAATCCTGCCAACTCTGGCATAGAACAAAGCTGCCTCAGGGTCAGACATACCCTGTTGATAGGCAGGCTGAACAAGTTGAACAACTGGAGGTACCGGAACATCAAATTCAGGCTCTTCGTCCTGTAACTCACTCTGCCTACGGTGACCTGCCGCTACTCAAGGTCTACCTCTACCACGACCTCTGTGTCTAATTGGCTGCTCAGGAGGTAAAACCTTATCCTGAAAAGACTCGTCATCCTTGGCCTCAATGACCGGTGGAGGGACACACGCTCGCCTCCTCATTCTGAAAAGATAATAACGATTCAAATAAAACAAACAATAGAGGAAATAACGCAGAAAACTAAAGCAAGGAATACTCATCAAGACATACTCGAACCTAATTCACTGCAGTAGTTACCAAAAGAAAACACAACTTGAAAACTATGGCCACGACTCACACAACTAAGCCCTGACACAGAACTCCACTATGATACCAACTTTGTCACAACCCAAAATAGGGGCCATGATCGGCGCTAAGGAATGGGAATTCTTTCTAATCCGGAACCCGTAGCAAGCCTAAAATAAAATAAAACATGCAATAGAAATAATAACAACACAATTAAGAAAAATACTATGCAGCAGAATAAAATCATAAATATGAAAATAATAATCCACCATCACGGGATTTAAATCAAATCCTCATCTCATATATAAATAAACTCTTTTAATACAAATCCAGTTCAAATTCTTAAAATATATAACTCATACAAATATAATATAACAATCTCATAGTCGACCATAACTACTGCAGTGTCTAGATTATAAAATAAAACTTAGATAAGCAGTTTACATAGAGAAGCCAGAGCGAAAGAAATCCAGCGTACAGGCCTGCTACTGAGGTCTGAGGAAGATGACTCTCCTGAAAAATAGTCAACGGAGGGGAGTCAGACCTCACTGAGTGAATTGCCATAATATATATACATGCATACTAAATGGCAATGCACACAATCAAAAGTATATATATATAATAAGTATATATATACAAGCAAATACACACAAATGCAATAAAATCATTTTGTATATATTAGTACTGAAAATCACAGTTTATGAAGGATCAAATAGAACCCTAGAATATCACAACCTTAAAACAATGTTAAACAACACTCTAGCCATACAGGCTCACTTATTCCAAATATATATTCACTTGTTCCATTTGGACAGTAGACTGATCCCGAGACACTAAGTCAACCGAGCTCCAGTAGTCTGACTGTCAGCGTGATTGGCCCCGAGACCCCTGGTCAACCGAGCTCCAACAATCACACTCTCAAATCATATCACACATCAAATAATCATATCCAATTAATATCCATAAATGGTTAGTAATATAGCCTAAATGCTATCAGCGTACCAGTACGTACTTGGTCCTAGTGCTGGCCACTAGGTAGCACGTTCTATTGATATCCTTCATTGAAATATAAAGCATACATTCATAAGAAATAAATGATGCATGAATTTAAATATAATAGCAACAATAACCATATATATACTAGAAATATACTAAAAGTAAACCAGGTGTATTTCGAGTATATATATGTCAAATAAATTCAATTTAATTACAAAATAAACTAGAAATATACTTAAAAACATTTAAACATAATTCATTAATAAAACATGCATATAGTTTAAAATATACCAAAAATAAACCAAAAGTAAAATAAAATAAACTCAAGTACTAATTAAACCATTATGCATATTTAATCAAAATAAAACATATATTTCTAAAATCATGCACCCTAGAGCATATATATATAAAATAACAACTCACTATTAGTGCGCTCCTCGAGATGGGTCTGATGGGCCTGGTCCACTAGGCCTTGGTCTAGGCGCAATTAAACAAACAGATAACGATAGGAATCAGAATAAATCTAACAGAAAATCCTAGAACTCAATCTAGAATATTAGACACAGAATTAGAATTAGGCTTCGACCGGACATCACGTTTTACAAGAATTCTACCAAAAATTCGACAGAACCTCCCCAGTAAAATGGACATCTCTCTACTCAAAGAGTAGAGCCGGTCCTGTAAAGAAACATACTTCAAAAAATAAACACAGAATCATAATCATAACCCCTCAGTCGGACTCCAAACTACAGTTCACCGACCGAGGTCCACAATTCACTGAATATTCATAAAATATCGAAAATACCCTTGTATACTAAAAATACATTTTATAAGTAGAATTTACATAATTAACCCTAAAACACAGTAAAAACCGATAAATACTCATTTTATTAGAAAAATTGTATATTATATATATAATTGAAAATAATTTACAAAAAATAGTTTTAATTAGTTTAAAATGCTAAATAATTTGTAGAAATCATTTTTATACCTTAAATAACTATTAAAACCAATTTAATTATGTTTTTAGCCAATTTAGGGTAAAATTACCAAAATACCCCTATATATATAAATATACTAAAATTAATCCAAAAATTCACCAAAAATAATATAATTGCTAAAAATTAATCTTCTCAACATATATATCAATAATATCAATAAATAAACTCAATTAACTAATTAATTTCAATTAAACATACAATTAACCCTATTTTTCCAAAATTACATAAACTAAATAAATTCAAAATAAATACATAGAAATTCACAAAAATTCCAAATAAATTTCTATAATTCATTTCAACACCTATAATTACTATAAAATACAATTTCATAATTTAATTAATTAATTTTCGAAAATTAGAAAATAATAATAAAATATTTAAAAATACCCAAAAATCAAAATAAATTCCAAAAATTCTACAAAAATTCACACATGAAGATTAAGCTAAGGGGAACAACATTTGTGAAGGAATTTTTCATGAATCAATCAATTGAAGCTCAAAAAAATCAAGAACCCTAAAATGGCCGAATTGCAAAAATCAAAACCTAGGCAAATCTAGACCATTTTAAGTGAAACAAAGCTTGGAATCACACTCACCGGAGCTCAAGGAGAAGAAAGAGACTAGCGGTGTCAAAAATGGTGATCGAAAACACTGTGAACGACGATGACTCAAGTTTCAGCTTCTCGAGTTTATTCCGACCAAACCATGACGGAATAGGGAGTTGCTGGTGGCGGGGAAGGCTGGGGAAGGAGGTGGCACACCGGGAGGCACACTGACGGCAAGGGGAAGGCTGACAGACGACGGTGATGGCGAGGGAGGCGTGCGTCGGGTTGAAGAAGAAGACGATGACAAGAAATGTAAATAACTCAAACTTTATTTTTTTGTTAAATAATAAATGTATATGTATATATATATACATTTACACTATATATTAAAATAATATAAACTCACACACATTAAATATACACCACACACATATAATTTAATATTTTTAATAATTTACACACTAAAAAAAATTAATTAAATAATATTAAAACTAATAATAAATAATAAAAATATTAGGGTAATTAATTAAACCCTAGTTAAATAAATAAATACACATATATACACTCTATCTAGTACTTTTAAAATACACATGAGTTCATGCAAATGTGGAAATATATTTAAAATAATTAATAATAAATAATTTATGTGTCAATTTTCCCGAAAATAGAATTCTCGGGAAAATTTTACGTAAAGCACTTAAAATAATATAAAACAATTAAAATTAGCTTTAATTAAATAACAACTCATAAAATATCAATATTATATATAAGAATTATTAACACTGCATATCCCGATGCAGTATTAAAATATTTAAAAATACGGGATATTACATTAAAATAAATGCATACAATAAAATAAAATAAATAAAATATTATTTAGCAGAAATTAAATCTCAAATAATATAATAAATTCCTTATTCTGCCTTTAATAAAATATTATCACATCTCATATCATAAATAAAATCTTTTAATACAATCTTCAGAGAAACACTCTGAATTAAAATCTCATACATACATAAATTCAAATACAACTCTTGACATAATCAAATACAACTACTACTGCAACGTCTAGAGTACAAAATAAAACTCAAGTAAGTGATTTACATATTAAGGCCGGAGCGGAAGAAATCCGGCGTATAGGTCTACTACTGAGGTTTGAAGATGAGGACTCTCCTATAAAAACATCAATGGAGGGGAGTCAGACCTCACTGAGTGAATTGTTATAATATATATACACATATTACTAAATGTCAAATGCAAACACTCAAAAGTATATATAATAAATATATATAGAAGCAAGTACACACAGATGCAAAGAAAATCATTTTTATAATAATACTGAAAATCATCAGTTATGAAGGATCAAATAGAACCCTAAATGATCGCAACCTCAAATATCAACAGACATCTCTAGCAAAATAGGCTCACTTGTTTCCAAATAAATTCACTTAATCCTTATTGACAGTTGTAATAACCTGATGTTTTAAATCTTTTTATACTGTGTCGGGATAATGCAATATTAATAATTTTACTATATATTTAACTATCTAATTATTTTGTTAATAATTAAAGTTAATTTTTAATTATTTTAAGTTTTCTACGTAAAATTTTTTCGAAACTTATATTTTTGGAAAAATAATACCTAAATAATTATTTTCAGTGTTTAAATATCTAAATTGCTATATTTTGGTATGTAAAGGGTATTTTCGATATTTTTGGGAATTTTAATGTATTTTGTGGATATCTTGGGAATTGTGAACCTCGATCGGTAGAATTGTAGTTTGGGAATCTGACCAAGGAGTGATATGGATATCTATATTCGAAGTGTGTTTTCTTGCAGGATTGGCTCTACTTTCTGAGTAGAGAGATGTCCGTTTTACAGAGGAGGTTCTACCAAATTTTTAGTAGAATTCTTGTAAAACGTGACATTCGATCAAATCCTTATTCTTTATCTGTATCTAGAATTCTAGATCGAGTCTCTAGAATTAAGTTAGATTTATTCTAATTTCATGTTGTGATTTATTTGTTAGTTGCGCCGAGACCGAGGCCTAGTGGATCAGGCCCGTCGAACTCGTCTTGTGGAGCGCACAACTGTGAGTTGTTATATATACATGTATTAGGATGCATGTTTTTAGAAATTTATGTTTTAATTGTATGAAATGTGCATAAATAATTTAATAAATGCTCAAGTATATTTTAGGTATATTTTAGTATATTTTTGGTATATTTTAAAATTAAATGCATGTTTTATTCTTGATTTATACCAAAAATGTTTTTAAGTATATAAATGGTTTATTTTATAATTGAACTGGATTTGTTTGACATATATGTACTCGAAATATACTTGGTTTATTTTTGGTATATTTCTAGTATATATGTGAATTATATTGCCATTTAAATTATGTCATGCATCATCTATTTTATGAATGTATGAGTTTATTTTAAATGAAGGATATCGATAGAATGTGCTACCTAGTGGGCAGCACCAGGATCGAGTACATACCGGTACGACTGTCACGACCCAAACTAGGAGTCATGACCGGCGCTAGGGAATGGGAATTCTTTCGAATTTGGAACCCGTAGCAAGCCTTAGAAAAATGAAATCATGTAATAAATAATTAAAAAGTATGACATAATTAATAATTTTTGAATCAATATATAAAATAAATACTCCAAATCCTTTCATAAATGAATACATATTCGTACAGTGTTCAAATACAATTTCTCAGAGTATTTAATATCAAAACAAAATAATACTCTTTCGATGCAATAACACTAATACTGCAGTTTCTAGAATACAAATCAGAGTTCAAAATATACATTTGCATAAAATAGCCGGGACTGAAGAACACCGACAAGGAACTCTACAACTAAAGTCTGACGATATGGGATCTCCTGAAAAAATAATTGAGGGGGGTTAGACCTCACTGAGTGAATTATTATACTATATATACATGCAATCTAAACCATAACAATCAGACATTCTTATATATATATATATATATATATGTATATACACACATTTCACACGAATGTCAAACTCTGTCTTTATAAATATACTAAATGTAGAAAACGTTTAGTTTAATTCATGAAGGATCCATAGAACCCTAATAATAGCAACCTCAAACAACCCCATCATCACTCTAGCCATACAGGCTCACTTGATTCCAAATAGAACACTTATTCCAATCTGGATAGCAGACTGGCCTCGAGACACTAAGTCGACCAAGCTCCAGCAGTCTGGATGTTAGTGTGATTGGCCCCGAGACACTTGGTCCCGAGCTCCAGTAATCACACTATCTATCACCTCACATTTCTATCAACCCAATAGATAATTCATTCCACTATTGACAGTAGACTGGCCCCGAGACACTAAGTCAACCGAGCTCCAGCAGTTTGACTGTCAGTGTGATTGGCCCCGAGACCCCTAGTCAACCGAGCTCCAGTAATCACACCATCTAACATACCATTAATCTTAGTCAAATCAATCAAATCAACTATAATCACCAAAATTAATTCTCACTCAACCCTTATCTATTGCACCGGTACGTACACGGTCATAGTGCTGCCTACTAAGAAGCACGTTCTATTGATATCCTTCACTTAAAATAAATCATTCATTCGGAAAATAATTAATATATAATTATATTCATAATAATAAAATCAACCATATATATATATATATAAGTATGAAATATACTAAAGGTAAAATATTAATATAGTTAAAAACAATTAAGTGCATTTTAATAATACAACTGTCACGACCCAAACTAGGAGTCATGACCGGCGCTAGGGAACGGGAATTCTTTCAAATCCGGAACCCGTAGCAAGCCTTAGAAAATAAAATCAAGCAATAAATAAATAAAAAGTATGACAGAATTAAAAATTTTCAAATCAATATATAAAATAATTACTCCAAATCCTTTCATCAATGAATACA
The DNA here is from genome assembly GCA_947683625.1 of Mallotus nudiflorus. NCBI lineage: Eukaryota > Viridiplantae > Streptophyta > Magnoliopsida > Malpighiales > Euphorbiaceae > Mallotus > Mallotus nudiflorus. The sequence goes on along the minus strand of CANTUR010000610.1, from coordinate 106,290 downwards.
TAGTCGTATAGTTTCAAATACCATTTTTCAGAGTATACAATATCAAAATAATATAATACTATTCCGATACAATAACACTACTACTGCAGTTTCTAGAATACAAATCAGAATTCAGAATATACATTTGCATAAAATAGCCAGGACTGAGTGAATTATTATACTATATATACATGCAATCTAAACCATAATAATCAGGCATTCATATATATATATACATACATACATTTCACATGAATGCCAAAATCTACTTATATAAATATACAAAATGTAAAAAACTTTTGTTTTAATTCATGAAGGACCCACAGAACCCTAATAATAGCAATCCCCAATCAACCCCATCATCACTCTAGCCATACAGGCTCACTTGATTCCAAATAGAACACTTATTCTAAACTGGACAGCAGATTGGCCCCGAGACACTAAGTCGACCGAGCTCCAGTAGTCTGGCTGTCAGTGTAATTGGCCCTGAGACACTTGGTCAATTGAGCTCCAGCAATCACACTATCTATCACCTCACGTCTCAATCAACCCAATAGATCATTCAATCCACTTATGGACAGTAGACTGGCCCCGAGACACTAAGTCAACCGAGCTCCAGCAGTCTGACTGTCAGTGTGATTGGCCCCGCAATCACACTACCTAACATACCATTAATCTTAGTCAAATCAATTAAATCAATTATAATCACCCAAAATTTACTCTCACTTAACCCTATTCTTTTGCACCGATACGTACACGGCCCTAGTGTTGCCCACTAGGAAGCACGTTCTATTGATATCCTTCACTTAGAATAAACCATTTATTCTGAAAATAATTAATATGGAACGATATTCATAATAATAAAATCAACCATATATATATACCAAAAATATACCTAAAATATAGCCAGTATATTTCGGGTATATATATGTCAAATAAAATATGAAATAAACTAAAGATAAATCATTAATATGGTTAAAAACAATTTAAATGAGTAACAATAATATAACATGCATTTTCTTAAAAATATACTTAAATATACAAAAGATATGCCCTAAGTACACAAATCATTAAATAAAAAATTTATGAATAAATGTTCATTTAAATATGTGTTTAGGTTTAACATATATTCACAAATATACTAAAAATAAACCTAATTATCTAGCATGCATATATAAAAAATAAACCCTAAATACACCACTGATGTGTTAGGTTTAATTTAATAATAAAACATGTATTTATTTGGAAATATATCAAAAATATACAAAAAAAATAAACTTAAAAATAATTTAAGTGTGGGTTTATAATATAGCATGCAATTATTTAAGAATAAACCTAAATTATACTAATCATTTAATAAAATAATTATGGTTCGATGTACATTTAAATCATGTATAGATATTAAATTATAACAAACATAAACCTAAATATCTAACATACATATATAAAAAATAAACTCTAAATATACTAGTGATATATTAAATATATATAGGAAATATACAAACATTTATATATCAAGATATACTAAAAATAAATCGAAAATATACCAAATCATATTATAATTAAATTATTGTTTAAACATATAATGAAAATGAAAAATTCTAAGTCATGCATCCTATATGCAATGCATATATATACAGTATAATAACTCACATGTTAGCGCTCCACAAGACAAACTCGGCGGGCCTGATCCATTAGGCCTCGGTCTTGGCGCAGCTAGACAAACAAATGACAACATGAAATCAGAATAAATTTAATGGAAAGTCTAAAGACTTGATCTAGAATTTTAGACATAGAATTATAATAGGGATTGGACCGAACATCATGTTTTACGAGAATTCTACCAAAAATCCGATAGAACCTCTCATGTAAAATGGACATCTCTCTACTCAAAGAGTAGAGCCAATCCTGCAAAGAAAACACATTTTGGAATAACACCAAATTCACAACCACAATCTCTCAGTCGGACTCCAAACTACAATTCACCGACCAAGGTTCACAATTCACAGAATAATTATAAAATACCGAAAATGCCCTTATATAATAAAAATACATTTTATAATTCCAATTACATAATTAACCCTAAAACTTATTAAAAACCGATAAAAACTCATTTATTTAGAAAAATTGTATAATATATATATAATTTGAAAATAATTTACGAAAAATATTTTTAATTAGTTGAAAATACTAAATAATTTGTAGAAATCATTTTTATACCCTAAATAACTATTAAAACCAATTTAATTACATTTTTAGCCAATTTAGTGTAAAATTACCAAAATACCCATATATATATATAAATTTACTAAAATAAATCCAAAAATTCACCAAAAATAATATAATTACTCAAAATTAATTTTCTCAACATATATTTCAATAATATCAATAAATATACTCAATTAACAAATTTATTTCAATTAAACACATAATTAACCATATTTTTCAAAATTACATAAACTAAATAAATTCCAAATAAATATATAAAAATTCATAAAAATTACAAATAAATTTCTATAATTCATTTCAACACCTATAATCACCATAAAACACAATTTCATAATTTAATTAATTAATTTTCGAAAATTAGAAAATATTAATAAAATAATAAAAAATTCACAAAAATTAAAATAAATTCAAAAAATTCTATAAAAATTCAAGCATGTAGATTAAACTTCCAGGAATAAAGTTTGTGAAGAAATTTTTCATAAATCAATCAAAATTGAAGCTAAAAAAAATTCAAAACCCTAAATGGCTGAAATGAAGAAATTAAAACCTAAGCAATTCTAGACCAAATCAAGTGAAACAAAGCTTGGAATCACACTCACCAGAGCTCAAGGAGAAGATAGAGACCGGTGGTATCAAATTTGGTGGCCGGAAATGGCTTGATCGGAGTTGACTTCAATTTTCAGCCTCCTTGAAAAATCTTGCCAAAATACACCGGAAAAAGGTGATTCATGCGTCAGGAATGGCTGGCAAGGGAGGAGGAAGGCTGAGGGGCACAGTGACAGCAAGAAGACCAGCTAGAAATGGCCAGAAATGGAAGAAAATGTGTTGGGAGGAAGAAGAAGAAGGGAGGGGCAAAATCGTAAATAAAGCAAACTTTTGATTTTTGTTATAAAATAATGTATATATGTATATATATATATATGTCCACCTTATATTATAGTAATACATATATTCCCACACACTAATAATACTCACCACACAAATATTTTATTATATTTAATAATTTATACACTTAAAATTAATTAATTAATATAAAAATTAAATAATAAAATTAAGGAAATTAATTAAGCTCTAATTAATTTAAATAAATACACATATATACAATTTATTTTAGCACTTCAAAATTATATATGAGTTCATGCAAATTCGTAGAACTAGTCAAAATAAATAGTATTAAATTATTTACGTATTAATTTTTCCAAAAATATAATTCCTGGGAAAATTTTACGTAAAGTACTTAAAATAATATAAAATAATTAAAATTAGCTTTAAACAAATAACAACTCATAAAATATCATAAATATATACAAAAATTATTAACACTGCATATCCCTATGCAATATAAAAATAGTTAAAAACTCGGGATATTACAACAACATACATTTGCTTAAAATGTACCTAAATATATAAAGAATATACTGTCACGACCCAAAACAGGGGCCATGACCGGCGTTAGGGAACGAGAATTCTTTCGAATCCCGAAACTCGTAGCAAGCCTTAAAATAACTTAAAACATGCAATAATTATATTAACATAATTAAAGTGCTCTGCAGCGGAAATAAAATTATAAATGAGATACAGTAAATATCCACCAATGGATTTAAATAACATTCATCTCATATAAATAACTTTTAATACAAATTCTAGTTCAAATATTTAAAAATACATAACTCACACAAATATAATACATAAACCCTACAACTGTTTACAACTACTGCAGTGTCTAGATAATAAAATAAAGCTCAGATAAGCAGGTTTACATAGTGAAGCCGGGGGCAGAAGAAATCCGGCGTATGGGTTTGCTACTGAGGTATGAAGACGATGACTCTCCTGAAAAATAGTCAACGGAGGGGAGTTAGACCTCATTGAGTGAATTGTTATAATATATATACATGCATACTAAATGGCAATGCACATAGTCAATAACATATATAATAAGTATATATACAAGCAAATACACACAGATGCAATAAAATCATTTTATATATTTTCTGAAAATCACTGTTTATGAAGGATCAAATAGAACCTTAGAAAATTGCAACCTCAAATAGTGTTAGACAACACTCTAGTCATACAGGCTCACTTATTCCATTTGGACAGTAGACTGGCTCGAGACACTTGGTCAACTGAGCTCCAGCAATCACACTCGAATCACATCACACATCAAATCAATCAATCCGATCATAGTCCACAAATAGGTTAGTAATATAGCCTAAATGCTATCGGCGTACCGGTACTTACTCGGTCTTAGTGCTGCCCACTAGGTAGCATGTTCTATTGATATCCTTCATTAATATATAAAACATACATTCATAAATAAATGATGCATGAATTTCAATAGAATAGTGTAATATCCCGTGTTTTTAAAATATTTTTACACTGTATCGGGATATGCAGTGTTAATAATTTCCATATGTATATTATATGATATTTTTACGAGTTGATATTTATTTAAAACCTATTTTAATTATTGTGTCTTATTTACAGTGCTTTACGTAAAATTTTCCCGGGACTTGCATTTTTGGGGAAATTTTCACGTAAATAATTTATTATTAATTATTTTAAATATATTTTCGGACTTGCATGAACTCATACGTATTTTTAAATTACTAAACATCGTGTATGTGTGCGATATTTATTTAATTAGGGTTTAATATATTACCCTAATATTTTATCATTTTATTATTAATTGTTTATTTAAATTAATATAATAATATGTGGTGTGTATTTTTCCCACATATTTTATTTATACACTATATTTTAATATATACATATTATTTTATTATTTCTTTTTTTCTTTTTTCTTTTTTTTTTCTTTTTCTTTTTCTTTTTCTTTTCTTTTCTTTTTCTTCTTTTTCTTCTTCTTCTTCTTCTTCCTCCCATGCGACCACCCTTCCCCTCACCGCTGTAAATCCCCGACCACCTACCATCGGTGTGCCACCAGCAGCTCCACCCTCCACTTCCAGCCACTCTGCCGGCCCCAATCCCCTTCTCCAGCATCGACGAAGCCAAGGGAACCATTTTTGGCCGAAAGTTGCAATTTCTTCACACCTCGCGATTTTGGCCACCGTTTTTGACACCGTCAGTCTCTTTCTTCTCCTTAAGCTCTGGTGAGTGTGATTCTAGCTTTGGTTTGAGCTTAAATGGTCTAGATTTGCTTAGGTTTCAAATTTTCCAATTCGGCCATATTAGGGTTTTTGATTTTTTTGGGCTTCGAATTGATTGATTCATGAAAAATCCCTTCAGAAATGTTATCCTAGTAGCTTAATCTACATGTGTGAATTTTTGTGGAATTTTTGGAAATTGTTTGGAATTTTGGGTATTTTTGAATATTTTAATATTATTTTCTAATTTTCGGAAATTAATTATTTAAATTATGAAATTGTGTTTTATGGTTAAATTAGGTGTTGAAATGAATTATAGGAATTTATTTGGAATTTTTATGAATTTCTAAGTATTTATTTTGAATTATTGAAGTTTATGTAATTTGGGAAATTAGGGTTAATTATGTTTTTAATTGAATTTAATTGGATAATTGAGTTTAATTATTGATATTATTGATATATATGTTGAGAAAATTAATTTTGGATAATTGTATAATTTTCGGTGAATTTTTGAAGTAATTTTAGTATATTTATATATATAGGGGTATTTTGGTAATTTTACCCTAAATTGGCTAAAAATGTAATTTAATTGGTTTTAATAGTTATTTAAGGTATAAAAATGATTTCTACAAATTATTTGGTATTTTTAACTAATTAAAACTATTTTTCGTGAATTATTTTTAATTATGTATATAATATACGATTTTACTAATAAAATGAGTTTTATCGATTTTTACTGTGTTTAAAGGTTAATTATGTAATTTCTATGTATAAAATGTATTTCTATGATATAAGGATATTTTTTTGGTATTTCTGAAATTATTCTGTGATTGTGGACCCCGGTCGGTGGACTGTAGTTTGGAGTCCGACCGTGGGATTTTGATTGTGCTCTTTGTAGTTTTTCGAAGTGTGTTTCTTTATAGGGTCGGCTCTACTCTTTTGAGTAGAGAGATGTCCATTTTACAGGGGAGGTTTTGTAGGATTTTCGGTAGAATTCTCATAAAACGTGATATCCGGTCGAACCCTGATATCGATTCTATGTTTAATACTCTAGATCGAATTCTAGGATTTCTGTTAGGTGTATTCTAATGTTGGTTATTTATTGCTTGTTTAGTTGCGCCGAGACCGAGGGCTAGTGGACCAGGCCCGTTGGACCCATCTCGTGGAGCGCACTAGGGTGAGTTACTATACTATATATATATGCTTTAGGATGCATGATTTAGAAATATACGTTTTATTTTGATTAAAGTGCATAAATAATGTGATTTGTATTTAAGTATATTTTTGGTATATTTTTGGTATATATTAAATTATATGCATGTTTTGTTAATAAATTATATTTAAAAATATTTTTAAATATATTTCTAGTTTAATTTATGATTTGATTGGATTTATTTGACGTATATATACTCGAAATATACCTGGTTTACTTTTGGTATATTTCTAGTATATATATGGTTTATGTTGATATTTTATTGAACTTCATGCATCATTTATTTTTGTGAATGAATGTTTTATATTAATAATGATGAAGGATATCAATAGAACGTGCTACCTAGTGGGCAGCACTAGGACCGAGTACGTACCGGTACGCCTATAGTATTTTAGGCTATATTACTAACCATTTATGGATATTGATTGAATGTGATTATTGATATGTGTGAGATATGGTTTGGAGGTGTGATTGCTGAAGCTCGGTTGACCAAGTGTCTCGGGGCCAATCACACTGGCAGTCAGACTGCTGGAGCTCGGTTGACTTAGTGTCTCGGGGCCAGTCTACTGTCTAAATGGATTAAGTGGATATATTTGGAATAACTGAGCCTGTATGGCTAGAGTGTTGTCTAACACTATTTTCGAGGTTACGATATTCTAGGGTTCTATGTGATCCCTTCATAAAAGATGATTTTCAATAAAATATATATAAAATGATTTTATTGCATCTATGTGTATTTGCCTGTATATATATTAGATAAATATATACTGTTGATTGTATGCATTGTCATTTAGTGTGTATTTATATATATTATAGTAATTCACTCAGTGAGGTCTGACTCCCCTCCGTTGACAATTTTTCAGAAGAGTCAACATCTTCAGACCTCAGTAGCAGACCTGTACGCCGGATTTCTTCCGCCTCGGCTTCTTTTGTGTAAACTGCTTACTTGAGTCTTATTTATATAATCTAGACACTATAGTAGTTGTAAATTAAATCGTGGGATTTATGTATTTTATTTATGTGAGATATTGTATTATATTTGAAACTGGATATTTGTATTAAAAAGATCTATATATATGAGATGAGATTGATTTAAATCGAGTTGATGAAAAATATTATTATGATATTATGATTTTTATTTCCGCTGCATTTGATATTGTTATTATTATTATTGCATGTTTTATTTTATTTTTAGGCTTGCTACGGGTTCCGGATTTGAAAGAATTCCCGTTCCTTAGCGCCGGTCATGGCCCCTGTTTTGGGTCGTGACAAATAGCAACATAAACCATATATATATACTAGAAATATACCAAAAGTAAATCAGGTATATTTTGAATATATATACGTTAAATAAATCTAATATAATTGAAAAATAAACTAGAAATATATTTAAAAACATTTTAAGTATAAATGTTTAATCAAAACATGCATATAATTTAAAATATATCAAAATATACAAAAAATAAACCTAAGTACTAATTAAATCATTTATGCATATTTTATCAAAATAAACCATACATTTCTAAAACATGCACCCTAAAACATATATATATATATATATATATATATATATATATATATATATATATATATATATATAAAATAACAACTCACTGTTATTGCGCTCCATGAGATGGGTCCGACGGGCTTGGTCCACTAGGCCTCGGTCTCGGCGTAACTAAACAAACAAATGATAACAGAAAATCAGAATAAATCTAACGAAAATTCCTAGAAACTCGATCTAGAATACTAGACATAGAATTAGAATCAGAGTTCGACCGGACATCACATTTTACGAGAATTCTATCGAAAATCAGACAGAACCTCCCCTGTAAAACGGACATCTCTCTACTCAAAGAGTAGAGTCGGTCCTGCAAAGAAACACACTTTGAAATAATACAATTCACAACCCCTCGGTCGAACTCCAGACTACAATTCACCGACCGAGGTTCACAATTCACAAAATAACATAGAAATACCGAAAATGCCCTTTAATAATAAAAATACATTTTATCAATCCAAATTACATAATTAACCCTAAAACATGTTAAAAACCGTCAAAAACTCATTTATTTAGAAAAATCGTATATTATATATAATTTGAAAATAATTTACGAAAACTAGTTTTAATTAGTTAAAAATACTAAATAATTTGTAGAAATCATTTTTATAACTTAAATAACTATTAAAACCAATTTAATTACATTTTTAGTCAATTTAGTGTCAAATTACCAAAATACCCCTATATATATAAATTCATTAAAATTAATCAAAAATTCACCAAAAATAGTATAATTACTGAAAATTAATTTTCTCAACATATAATTCAATAATATCAATAAATATACTCAATTAACCAATTAATTTCAATTAAACACATAATTAACCTAATTTTTCCAAAATTACATAAACTTAATAAATTCCAAATAAATATATAAAATTCACAAAAATTACCAATCAATTTCCAAAATGCATTTCAACACCTATAATTACCATAAAACACAATTTCATAATTTAATTATTTAATTTTCGAAAATTAGAAAATAATAATAAAATAATCAAAAATTCACAAAAATCAAAATAATTACCAAAAATTCTATAAAAATTACCACATGTAGATTAAGCTACAAGGATCAAATTTTTTAAAGGGAGTTTGCTTGAATCAATCAAATTGAAGCTCAAAAAATTCAAAACTCAATGTGGCTGAAAATGGAAAATCAAAACCTAGGGAAATCTAGACCATTTTAAGTGAAACAAAGTTTGAAATTTCACTCATCGGAGCTTAAAGAGAAGATAAAGACCTGCGGTGTCAAAAACGGTGGCTGGAATCACGTCAATCGGCGATGGAAATGATTTTCGATTTTTTGACCAAATCAAGCTTCAAAGACGCCGGAAACGGGAGCTGCTGGCGGCGGAGCTAGTTGGGGACGATGGTGGCACGCCAGGAGGCACACCGATGGCAAGGAGAAGGCTTGGCAGCGATCAAAATTGGTTGGGATGGCGTCAGGCGTTTTGGGAGGATCGGGTGGCATAAATGGGAAATTTGATAAACTTCCATTTTGTATATATATATATATATAACTGTAATATCCTGTATTTTTAAACATTTTTACACTGCATCGGGATATGCAGTGTGTTAATAATTTTTGTATATATACTATGATATTTTTACTAGTTGATGTGTATTTAAAATCTATTTTAATTATTGTGTATTATTTACAGTGCTTTACGTAAAATTTTCCCGGGACTTGCATTTTCGGGGGAAATTTTCACATAAATAATTTATTATTAATTATTTTAAATATATTTTCGGACTTGCATGAACTCATATGTATTTTTAAATTACTAAACACCGTGTATGTCTGCGATATTTATTTAATTAGGGTTTAATATATATTACCCTAATATTTTATTATTGTTTATTAATTTATTGTTATTTAATTATTTTTATTTATTATTAAATTATTAAAATATTAAATTATATGTGTGGGTGTGATTTTTTTTAAATATTTTATTAAATTATTTTTTTTATTATTATTATTTTTTTTTCTCTTTTTCTTTCTTTTTCTTTTCTTTTCTTTTCTTTTTTCTTCTTCTTTTTCCTTCTCCTTTGTAATATCCCGTGTTTTTAAAATATTTTTACACTGTACCGGGATATGCAGTGTTAATAATTTTTGTATATATACTATGATATTTTTACGAGTTGATATATATTTAAAACCTATTTTAATTATTGTGTATTATTTACAGTGCTTTACGTAAAATTTTTCCGGGGACTTGTATTTTCGGGGAAATTTTCACGTAAATAATTTATTATTAATTATATTAAATATATTTTTGGACTTGCCGTCGGTGTGCCTCCCGGCTTGCCACCGCCGTCCCCCGCCGCCAGCAGCCTTCTTCCCCGGCGTCGGCAGCCCCTTTTCCCATTTTGGCCGAAATTTCTTCTCCTCGCCGTCGACGGCGATTCCGGCCACCGTTTTCGACACTGCCAGTCTCTTTATTCTCCTTGAGCTCTGGTGAGTGTGATTCTAGCTTTGGTTTGAGCTTAAATGGTCTAGATTTGCTTAGGTTTCGATTTTTCCAATTCGGCCATATTATGGTTTTTGATTTTTTTGAGCTTCGAATTGATTGATTCATGGAAACTCCCTTCACAAATTCTGTTCCTAGTAACTTAATATACATGTTTGAATTTTTGTGGAATTTTTGGAGATTTTTTGGATTTTTGGGTATTTTTAAATATTTAATATTATTTTCTAATTTTCGGAAATTAATTATTTAAATTATGAAATTGTGTTTTATGGTTAAATTAGGTATTGAAATGAATTATAGGAATTTATTTGTAATTTTTATGAATTTCTATGTATTTATTTTGAATTATTGAAGTTTTTGTAATTTTGGGAAAATTAGGTTAATTATGTTTTTAATTGAATTTAATTAGATAATTGAGTTTAATTATTGATATTATTGATAAATATGTTGAGAAAATTAATTTTGGATAATTGTATAATTTTTGGTGAATTTTTGAAGTAATTTTAGTATATTTATATATATAGGGGTATTTTGGTAATTTTACACAAAATTGGTTTAAAAATGTAATTTAATTGTTTTTAATGGTTATTTAAGGTATAAAAATGATTTCTACAAATTATTTAGTATTTTTAACTAATTAAAACTATTTTTCGTGAATTATTTTCAATTATATATATAATATACGGTTTTACTAATAAAATGAGTTTTTATTGGTTTTTACTGTGTTTAAAGGTCAATTATGTAATTTCTACCTATAAAATGTATTTTTAGGTTTTAAGGGTATTTTTGGTATTATCAGAATTATTCTGTGTTTATGGACCCCGGTCGGTAGATTGTAGTCTGGAGTCCGACCGAGGGGTTGTGAATGAAATGTGGTGTTTGTTTTTTGAAGTGTGTTTCTTTGTAGGGTCGGCTCTACTGTTTTGGGTAGAGAGATGTCCATTTTACAGGGGAGGTTCTATCGAATTTTTGGTAGAATTCTCGTAAAACGTGATATCCGGTCGAACCCTGATATCGATTCTATGTTTAATACTCTAGATCGAATTCTAGGATTTCTGTTAGGTTTATTCTGATGTCTATTATTTATTATTTGTTTAGTTGCGTTAAGACCGAGGGCTAGTGGACCAGGCCCGTCGGACCTATCTCGTGGAGCGCACTAGGGTGAGTTACTATACTATATATATATGCTTTAGGATGCATGATTTAGAAATATATGTTTTATTTTGATTAAAAATGCATAAATAATGTGATTTGTATTTAAGTATATTTTTGGTTTATTTTTAGTTTATTTTTGGTATATATTAAATTATATGCATGTTTTATTAATGAATTGTATTTAAAATGTTTTAAATGTATCTTTAGTTTATTTTGTAATTTAATTGGATTTATTTGACGTATATATACTTGAAATATACCTGGTTTATTTTTGGTATATTTCTAGTATATATATGGTTTATGTTGATATTTTATTGAACTTTGATGCATCATTTATTTTTGTGAATGAATATTTTATATTATTAATGATGAAGGATATCAATAGAACGTGCTACCTAGTGGGCAGCACTAGGAACGAGTACGTACCGGTACACCTATAGTATTTAGGCTATATTACTAACTTATTCGTGGATATTGATTGAATGAGATTATTGATATGTGTGAGATTTGGTTTGGGTGTGATTGCTGGAGCTCGGTTGACCAAGTGGTTGACCAAGTGTCTCGGGGCCAATCACATTGGCAGTCAGACTGCTGGAGCTCGGTTGACTTAGTGTCCTCGGGGCCAGTCTACTGTCTAAATGGATTAAGTGGATATATTTGGAATAAGTGAGCCTGTGTGGCTAGAGTGTTGTCTAACACTATTTTCTTAGGTTGCGATATTCTAGGGTTCTATGTGATCCTTCATAAAAGATGATTTTCAATAAAATATATATAGAATGATTTTATTGCATCTGTGTGTATTTGCCTGTATATATACATATTATATATATACTATTGACTGTATGCATTGTCACTAAGTGTGTATGTATATATATTATAGTAATTCACTTAGTGAGGTCTGACTCTCCTCCGTTGACTATTTTTCAAGAGAGTCAACATCTTCAGACCTCAATAGCAGGTCCATACGCCGTATTTCTTCCGCCCCGGCTTCTTTGTGTAAACTGCTTACATTGAGTCTTATTTTTATAATCTAGACACTGCAGTAGTTGTAAATTAATTTGGTGGGATTTTATGTATTTTATTTATGTGAGATATTGTATTATATTTGAAACTGGATTTGTATTAAAGATTTATCTATATGAGATGAGATTTGACTTAATCCAGTTGGTGAAAAGAATAATATGATATTTATGATTTTTATTTCCGCTGCATTATATATGGTTATTATTATTGCATGTTTTATTTCATTTTTTTAGGCTTGCTACTGGTTCCGGATTTGAAAGAATTCCTGTTCCCTAGCGCCGGTCATGGCCCGTGTTTTGGGTCGTGACATCCTTCCCCACGCCCGACCACCCCCTCACCACTAACCACCGTCTGTCATGCCGATCCCCTACCGTCGGTGTGCCTCCCGACTTGCCACCCGCCGTCCCCAGCCGTTCCCATCCGTCAGCAAACCTTCTTCCCCGGCGCCGGCAACCTCTTTTCTTCTTTTGGCCAAAATTTCTTCTCCTCGCCGTCGACGACGATTTTCGGCCACCGTTTTCGACACCGTTGGTCTCTTTCTTCTCCTTGAGCTCTGGTGAGTGTGATTCTAGCTTTGGTTTGAGCTTAAATGGTCTAGATTTGCTTAGTTTTGAATTTTTCCAATTCGGCCATATTAGGGTTTTCAATTTTTTTGAGCTTCGAATTGATTGATTCATGAAAAATACCTTCACAAATGTTGATCCTAGTAGATTAATCTACATGTGTGAATTTTTGTGGAATTTTTGGAGATTATTTTGATTTTTTGGTATTTTTGAATATTTTAATATTATTTTCTAATTTTCGGAAATTAATTATTTAAATTATGAAATTGTGTTTTATGGTTAAATTAGGTGTTGAAATGAATTATAGGAATTTATTTGGAATTTTTATGAATTTCTATGTATTTATTTTGAATTATTGAAGTTTATGTAATTTGGGAAATTAGGGTTAATTGTTTTTTAAATTAAAATTAATTGGTTAATTGAGTTTAATTATTGATATTATTGATAAATATGTTGAGAAAATTAATTTTGGATAATTTTATAATTTTTGGTGAATTTTTGAAGTAATTTTAGTATATTTATATATATAGGGGTATTTTGGTAATTTTACACAAAATTGGCTAAAAATGTAATTTAATTGGTTTTAATAGTTATTTAAAGTATAAAAACGATTTCTACTAATTATTTAGTACTTTTAACTAATTAAAACTATTTTTCGTGAATTATTTTCAATTATATATATAATATACGATTTTTCTAATAAAATGAGTTTTTATCGATTTTTACAGTGTTTTAAGGCTAATCATGTAATTTCTACCTATAAAATGTATTTCTATGTTATAAGGGTATTTTTGGTATTTTCTGAATTGTTCTGTGTTTGTGGACCCCCGGTCGGTAGACTGTAGTTTGGAGTCCGACCGAGGGATTTTGGTTGTGTGTTGAGCTTGAATTTCAAAGTGTGTTTCTTTGCAGGGTCGGCTCTACTCTTTTGAGTACAAAGATGTCCATTTTACAGGGGAGGTTCTATCGAATTTTTGGTAGAATTCTCGTAAAACGTGATATCCGGTCGAACCCTAATATTAATTTTATGTTTAATACTCTAGATCGAATTCTAGGATTTCTATTAGGTTTATTCTGATGTCGGTTATTTATTGCATGTTTAGTTGCGCCGAGAACGAGGGCTAGTGGACCAGGCCCATCGGACCCGTCTCGTGGAGCGCACTAGGGTGAGTTACTATACTATATATATGTATATATATATATATATATATATATATATATATATGCTTTAGGATGCATGATTTAGAAATATATGTTTTATTTAGAGTAAATATGCATAAATAATTTGATTATTTCTTAAGTTTATATTTAGTATATTTTTGGTATATACTAAATTATATGCATGTTTCGTAAATACATTATATTTAAAAAAGTTTTTAAATATATTTCTAGTTTAATTTATAAGTTGATTGGATTTATTTGACGTATATATACTCGAAATATACCTGGTTTACTTTTGGTATATTTCTAGTATATATATGGTTTATGTGGATATTTTATTGAACTTCATGCATCATTTATTTTTGTGAATGAATGTTTTATATTTATTAATGAAGGATATCGATAGAATGTGCTACCTAATGGGCAGCACTAGGACCTAGTACATACCGGTACGCCTATAGCATTTAAGCTATATTACTAACCTATTTGTGGATATTGATTGAATATGATTATCTGATGTGTGAGATGTGATTTGGAGGTGTGATTGCTGGAGCTCAGTTGACCAAGTGTCTCGAGGCCAATCACACTGGCAGTCAGACTGCTGAAGCTCGGTTGACTTAGTATCTTCGGGCCAGTCTACTGTCTAAATGGAATAAGTGGATATATTTGGATTAAGTGAGCCTGTATGGCTAGAGTGTTGTCTAACACAGTTTTTGAGGTTGCGATATTCTAGGGTTCTATTTGATCCTTCATAAACGATGATTTTTAGTGAAATATATATAAAATGATTTTACAGCATTTGTGTGAATTTGCCTATATATATATACATATTATATATATACTGTTCATTGTATGCATTGTCACTTAGTGTGTATGTATATATATTATAGTAATTCACTCAGTGAGGTCTGACTCCCCTCCGATGACAATTTTTCAGAAGAGTCAACATTTTTAGACCTCAGTAGCAGGCCTATACGTCGAATTTCTTCTGCCCCGGCTTCTTTGTGTAAACTACTTACTTGAGTCTTATTTTTATAATCTAGACAATGCAGTAGTTGTAAATTAATTTGGTGGGATTTTATGTATTTTATTTATGTGAGATATTGTATTATATTTGAAACTGGATTTGTATTCAAAGATTTATATATATATGAGATGAGATTTGATTTAAATCCAGTTGATGAAAATAATATTGTGACATTTATGATTTTTATTTCCGCTGCATTATATATTGTTATTATTATTATTGCATGTTTATTTTATTTTTAGGCTTGCTACGGGTTCCGGATTCAAAAGAATTCCTGTTCCCTAGCGCCGGTCATGGCCCCTGTTTTGGGTCATGACAAAGTTGGTATCAGAGCAGAGTTCTGTGTCAGGGCTTAGTTGTGTGAGTTGTGGCCCTAGTTTTTAGAGTTGTGTTTTCTGTTGAACTACTGCAGTGTATTAGGTTCGAGTATGTCTTGATAAGTATTCCTTGTTTTAGTTTTCAGCATTATTCCTCTGTTGTCTATTTTGTCTGAATATTTCCATTTGTCTTTTTAGTATGAGGAGGCGAGCACGTGTCGCTCCACCGGTCGTTGAGGCCGAGGATGATGAGTCTTTTCAGGATGAGGTTTTACCTCCTGAGCAGCCAGTTAGACGTAGAGGTCATGGCAGAGGTAGACCTCGAGGAGCGGTAGGTCACCATAGGCAGAGAGAGTTACAGGACGAGGAGCCTGTTGAGCCTGAGTTTGATTTCCTATTCCTCTAGTTGTTCAGCCTGTTCAGCCTACCTATCAACAGGGTATGTCTGACCCTGAGGCATCTTTGTTCTATGCCCGAGTTGGCAGGATTACTTTCGATGGTACTTCAGATCCGTTAGATTTTCTGCATGCGATTGAGACTAGGACTCGGACTGCTCATACCAAGTACCAGCAGATCATGATCGTCGAGTTGTCTGTTGAGGGACCAGCCTTAGATTGGTTCATTCAGATGATTCAGCCTTATATGATGACGATGACGTGGGCTTAGTTTCGAGAGCGATTCATGAGGAGATTCTGTCCATAGCCTCTTCGTTTGAGCTATCGTCTCTGTTTGACCAGTATTTCTCGTGGGGATCGATCTGTAGAGGAGTATACCTGAGAGTTTCTTCGTCTGGGTAGATATGTTAAGGATCTGATGCGAGATTAGTATTTTGCAGTCACTACCTACGTTACTGGTTTGGGTTCAGCTTTTGCTGGTATGCCTACAATAGGCCTTACTTTGGAGTCTATGATTGAGTTAGCCAAGGAGATTGAGCTGAGGCTAGTTAGGCAGGGAGCGATGCCTGATTATTACCAGCTAGGAGTTCAGTCGAGTGGATTGCAGGCTACTCCGTATTCTGGTTTTCACATTGGTTCGAGTAGTCAGTAGCGAGGTCTGACTCAGCAGAGTCAGAGACAGCAGCAGCGAGTGCATTGGAGCAGTAGACATGGTCGTGGAGGTCAGCGTAGATTATTTAGATTCGGATCAGGTGCTTCAAGCAGCAGTAGTGGTCGTAGTTCTGGATCAGCTGCCAATGTCTGTCAGACTTGTGGTAGAGTCCATCAGGGACCGTGTTATCTGACACCACTGACATGCTTCAGATGCGGGCAGACAGGACATTTTTCCAGATCGTGTCCTTACTCCGGATATCAGCAGCAGCAGATTCCACGATTCCCACAGCAGTCGATTGCTAGTGCTGCACCCGTGCCATTTCAGTTACCACCAGCCCAGTATGAGAGTTCCACTTAGTTTGTTCCACAGCAGAGTCGTGGTAGAGGTACTAGAGGAGGTGCCAGAGGTGTTGGCCAGGCTTCTACCAGTCAGCAGGGAGGTCGAGGTCAGGCCAGAGTTTTCCATCTCACTCAGCAGGATGCTCAGGCATCTAATGTAGTCATGGCAGGTATTGTTTCTATTTATTACCTGGATGCTTGGGTTTTGTTTGATCCGGGTGCCATGATTCGTTCATTTCTCCTATTTTTGCTTTTAAATCTTGTTGGCAAGCTTCGAGGATGGCTTTTCCTTTGTCTGTTGCCACTCCTCTGAGCGATTCTTTGGACATCGATATTGTTCTTTCTGGTTGTCCAGTTCTCGTGGGAGATAGAGAATTACCCGCTGATTTGATCTTGTTGGATGTGATGGAGTTTGATGTTATTTTGGGAATGGATTAGTTATCTCAGCACTATGCCATGGTAGATTGCAGGAATAAAGAGGTGACTTTCAGAATTCCTGACGAAGAAGAATTTAAGTTTATTGGTGATAGGAGTTCAGCACCTCAAAATCTTATTTCTGCTATTACAGCTAGGAAGTTGTTGAGGAAAGGTTGTCAGGGATATTTGGCATTGGTTAGGGATACTTCAGTGGAGAAGTTGTTACTCACAGATGTTCCTGTTGCTTGTGAGTTTCCTGATGTTTTTCCCGAGGAGTTGCTAGGTTTACCACCTCATAGAGAGATTGAGTTATGTATAGATGTGGTCCCAGGTACTACTCCTATATCTATGCCACCCTATCGAATGGCTCCTGCAGAGTTAAAAGAGTTGAAGGAGCAGTTGCAAGAGTTATTGGATAAAGGTTTTATTAGACCCAGTGTTTCTCCTTGGGGTGCACCAGTCCTGTTTGTGAAGAAGAAGGATGGTACCCTGAGACTGTGCATTGACTACAGAGAGCTGAATAAGGTGACAGTGAAGAATAAGTATCCTCTCCCGAGGATAGATGATTTGTTTGATCATCTACAGGGTGCACAGTTCTTTTTTAAGGTTGACTTGAGGTCGGGTTATCATCAGTTGCGGATTAGTGAGGCCGATATTCCTAAGACAGCGTTCCACACTAGATATGGCCATTATGAGTTTCTGGTGATGTCTTTTGGTTTGACTAATGCACCAACAGCTTTTATGGACCTGATGAACAGGGTATTCAAACCGTATGTGGTAGTCTTCATTGATGATATACTGGTATATTCGAGGAGTATGGAGGAGCATGTATATCACTTGAGGATTGTACTACAGACACTAAGAGATCATCAGCTTTATGCTAAATTCTTGAAGTGTGATTTCTGGATGGAGAGTGTTTCTTTTCTTGGACACGTAGTGTCTAAAGAAGGTATTCAAGTTGATCCACAGAAGATTGAGGCAGTATCTGAGTGGCCTAGACCTACTTCTGTTACTGAGATTCGAAGTTTTTTGGGTTTAGCCGGGTATTATAGGCGGTTTGTGTAGGATTTTTCCAGAATTGCAGCCCCTATGACTCGCTTAACTCATAAGAACGTTAGATTCGAGTGGTCAGAAGCTTGTGAGAATAGTTTCCAGTTATTGAAGGAGAAGTTGACCACAGCGCCAGTATTAGCTTTGCCTAATAGTGTGGATAAGTTCACAGTTTATTGTGATGCCTCTAGAATTGGCCTTGGTTGTGTGTTGATGCAGAATGGAAGGGTGATAGCCTATGCTTCGAGGCAGTTGAAGAAGCATGAGGAGAACTATCCCACACATGACCTGGAGATGGCTGCAGTGATCTTTGCTTTGAAGATTTGAAGATATTATTTGTACAGGGTGACTTGTGAGATATTTACTAATCACAAGAGCCTTAAGTACATTTTTTAGCAGAGAGATTTGAATCTGAGGCAGAGGAGATGGTTGGAATTGTTGAAGGATTATGATTGCGAGATCTTATATCATCCGGGTAAAGCTAATGTGGTAGCAGATGCCTTGAGTAGGAAGTCCTCAGGCAGTCTTGCTCACATCGGTGTTGAGAGGAGACCATTGATCCAGGAGTTGCATTTGTTGGTGGATCAAGGTCTGATGATGAAGATCAGTAGATCAGGTGGACTGCTAGCTCAGTTTAAAGTATGATCTGTACTGAGGGATATGATTAAAGCAGCTCAGAGCCGAGATCCTATTCTAGAAGAGCTTGCAGAGAATGTCAGAGCAGGGAAGTTCACTGATTTCACACTCGATGATGATGGTGTGTTGTGGATCAGTGGTAGATTGTGTGTTCCTGATGTGGACGACTTGAGAGAGGAGATTTTAGAGAAAGCACATTCTACAGCCTACAGCATACATCCAGGTGTTACTAAGATGTACTACAGTATCAGGGATTTTTACTAGTGGGACGGATTGAAGAAAGATGTCGCTGATTATGTTGCGAAGTGCTTGACGTGTCAACAAGTGAAAGCCGAACATCAGAAGCCTTCTGGGAAGCTTCAGCCTCTTCCTATTCCCGAGTGGAAGTGGGAAAGGATAGCTATGGATTTTATGGTCGGTTTACCTCGTTCGAAGGATGGATACGACTCCATCTGGGTGATTGTAGACAGGTTAACGAAGTCTGCACATTTCTTGCCTGTGTGTAATATCCCGTGTTTTTTTTAAAAATATTTTTACACTGTACCGGGATATACAGTGTCAATAATTTTTATGCATTATACGATATTTTATGAGTTGATATGTATTTTAAACCTATTTTAATTACTGTCTATTATTTTCAGTATTTTACGTAAAATTTTCCCGGGACTTTCATTTTCGGGGAAATTTCCACGTAAACAATGTATTATTAATTATTTTAAATGTATTTACGGGTTTGCATGAACTCATACATATTTTTAAATTATTAAATAAAGCCTGTGTGTGTATATTTATTTAATTAGGGTTTATTATTACCCTAATATTTTATTATTTATTTATTATTATTTGATTATTTTATTTATTATTAAATTATTAAAATTTATTATTTTATTATTAATTATTTATTAATATTTAATTATTTTAATTTATTTTATTTTATTTTTTTTCTTTTCCTTTTTCTTTCTTTTTCTTTTTCTTTTTCTTTCCTTTTCTTTCTTTTTCTTTTTCTTCTTCTTCTTCTTTCTCTCTCGCGCCCGACACCGACCACCATTTCCTCACCGCCGTTTCTCCCTCCTCCGGCCACCGTTTTCGACACCGCCGGTCTCTATCTTCTCCTTGAGCTCCGGTGAGTGTGATTCTAGCTTTGGTTTGAGCTAAAATGGTCTAGAATTGCTTAGGTTTCGATTTGAAAATTTCGGCCTCTTTGGGTTTTCGATTTTTTTGAGCTTCGATTTGGATGATTCATGGAAAATTCCTTCACAAATGTTGTTCCTGGTAGCTTAATCTTCATGTATGAATTTTTACAGAATTTTTGGAGGTTGTTTGGATTTTTGGGTATTTTTGAATATTTTAATATTATTTTCTAATTTTCGGAAATTAATGATTTAAATTATGAAATTGGAGTTTATGGTTGAATTAGGTGTTGAAATGAATTATAGAAATTTATTTGGAATTTTTATGAATTTCTAAGTATTTATTTTTAATTATTGAAGTTTATGTGATTTTGTAAAATTAAGTTAATTGTGTTTTAAATTGAATTTAATTGGTTAATTGAGTTTAATTATTGATATTATTGATAAATATGTTGAGAAAATTAATTTTGGATAATTGTATGATTTTTGGTGAATTTTTGAAGTAATTTAGGTATATATATATATATATAGGGGTATTTTGGTAATTTTACCCTAAATTGTCTAAAAATGTAATTTAATTGGTTTTAATATTTATTTAAGGTATAAAAATGATTTCTACAAATTATTTAGTATTTTTAACTAATTAAAACTATTTTCCGGGAATTATTTTCAATTATATATATAATATACGGTTTTTCTAACAAAATGAGTTTTAATCGATTTTTACAGTGTTTCAAGATTTATTTTGTAATTTCTACGTATGAAATGTATTTTTATGATTTAAGGATATTTTTGGTATATTTGAATATATATTCTGTGTTTGTGGACCCCGGTCGATAGATTGTAGTCTGGAGTCCGACCGAGGGGTTGTGATTGATTGTGGTGTTTATTTTTGAAGTGTATTTTCTTTGCAGGGTCGGTTCTACTCTTTTGAGTAGAGAGATGTCCATTTTACAGGGGAGGTTCTGCCGGATTTTCGATAGAATTCTCGTAAAACGTGATATCCAGTCGAACCCTAATTTCCGATTCTGTGTTGAATACTCTAGATTTAATTCTAGGATTTCTGTTAGGTTTATTCTAATGTCGGTTATTTATTGCTTGTTTAGTTGCGCCGAGACCGAGGGCTAGTGGACCAGGCCCGTCGGACCTGTCTCGTGGAGCGCATTAGGTGAGTTACTATATTATATATATATGCTTAGGATGCATGATTTAGAAAATGCATGTTTTATTTTGACTGAATATGCATAAATAATGTGATTTATATTCAAGTATATTTTTGGTATATAATAAATTATATGCATGTTTTGTAAATAAAATATATTTAAAATGTTTTTAAATATATTTTTAGTTTAATTCATGATTTGATTGGATTTATTTGACATATATATACTCAAAATATACCTGGTTTATGTTTGGTATATTTCCAGTATATATATGGTTTATATTGTTGATTTATTTAAATTCATGCATCATGTATTTGTGAATGAATGTTTTATTATTTATTAATGAAGGATATCAATAGAACGTGCTACCTAGTGGGCAGTACTAGGACCGAGTACGTACCGGTACGCCTATAGTATTTAGGCTTTATTACTGACTATTTGTGGATATCGATTTGATTATGATTATTGATATATGTGAGATGTGGTTTGGGTGTGATTGCTGGAGCTCGGTTGACCAAGTGTCTCGAGGCCAATCACACTGGCAGTCAAACTGCTGGAGCTCGGTTGACTTAGTGTCTCGGGGCCAGTCTACTGTCCAAATGGATTAAGTGGATATATTTGGAATAAGTGAGCCTGTATGGCCAGAGTGTTGTTTAACACTATTTTTCTGAGGTTGCGATATTCTAGGGTTCTATGTGATCCTTCATAAAAGTTGATTTTCAGACAAAATATATAAAATGATTTTTCTGCATCTGTGTGAACTTGCCTGTATATATACATATTACTCATATACTGTTGACTGTATGCATTATCTCTTAGAGTGTATGTATATATATTATAGTAATTCACTCAGTGAGGTCTGACTCCCCTCCGTTGACTATTTTTCAGGAGAGTCAACTTCCTCAGACCTCAGTAGCAGGTCGATACGCCGGATTTCTTCCGCCCCGGCTTCTTTATGTAAATTGTATACTTGAGTCTTATTTATTTTATCTAGACACTGCAGTAGTTATGATTTTCAGTAGTTGTGATTTGCAGTAGTTGTGATTTTCAGTAGTTGTGATTTTCAGTAGTTGTGAAATAAAGTATTTGTTTTAAAGAGATGTATTATAGTAAAACTGAATTTGTATAAAGATTATACATTCATGAGATTATATATGTGATGTGATGAGTTTTGAATTAAATCCAATTGATATGGATGATATTGTAATATTTATGATTTTATTTTCCGCTGCATATTATATTTTTATTGTTATTATTGCATATTTATTTATTTATTTATTTATTTTTTTTAGGCTTGCTACGGGTTCCGGATTCGAAAGAATTCCTGTTCCCTAGCGCCGGTCATGGCCCCTGTTTTGGGTCGTGACACTGTGAAAGCCACTTATTCAGTTGCTAGATTGGCAAAGTTGTATGTGAAGCATATCGTATGCCTTCATGGAGTACCTGTGTCCATTGTGTCAGATAGAGGTTCAGTGTTTACTTCTCTTTTTTGGCAGAAGTTGCAGGAAGCGATGGGCACTAGGTTAGATTTCAGTATTGCTTTCCATCCTCAGACAGATGGTCAGTCTGAGAGGATGATCCAGACACTGGAAGATATATTGAGGATGTGTGTCCTGGATTTGGGAGGTAGCTGGGTTGATCATTTGTCACTTGTTGAGTTTGCATATAATAACAACTACCATAGCAGGATTGGTATGGCACCGTACGAGGCGTTGTATGGAAGGAAGTGTAGATCCCCTTTGAGTTGGGATGAGATTGGTGAGAGAGTTTTGACTGGACCTGAGATGGTTCAGGATGCCGCAGAGAAAGTCACCGTGATTAAGCGCAGATTAGAGACCGCAGTTAACAGACAGAAGAGTTATGCGGATCCTAGGCGTAGAGATGTGGAGTTTTAGGTTGGAGATTTTATTTTTCTGAAGGTATCTCCGATGAAGGGTGTGATGAGATTTGGTAGGAAGGGTAAGTTAGCACCGAGGTATATTGGACCGTTTGAGATTCTAGAGAGAGTTGGCACTGTTGCATATCGGTTGGATTTGCCTCCGAATATGTCACAAGTGCATCCAGTATTTCATATCTCGATGTTGAGGAAGTATATCTCAGACCCTTCACACGTGTTGCAGCTCGACAGTGTAGAAGTGAGTGAAGATTTGACATTTGTGGAAGAACCTGTGGCGATCGTTGATTTTCAAGTTCGACAGTTGCGATCAAAACAGATTCCGATGGTCAAGGTTCTATGGCGTAGTGACAGAGTCGAGGAGCATACGTGGGAGACTGAAGCTGAGATGCGAGCTTCTTACCCGTATCTCTTTCCTTCTTGATCTTGTTTTTCTAGAATTCGGGGACGAATTCTTGTAAGGGGGGAAGACTGTAATATCCCGTATTTTTAAACATTTTTACACTGCATCGGGATATGCAGTGTTAATAATTTTTGTATATATACTATGATATTTTTACTAGTTGATGTGTATTTAAAATCTATTTTAATTATTGTGTATTATTTACAGTGCTTTACGTAAAATTTTCCCGGGACTTGCATTTTTGGGGAAATTTTCACGTAAATAATTTATTATTAATTATTTTAAATATATTTTCGGACTTGCATGAACTCATATGTATTTTTAAATTACTAAACACCGTGTATGTGTGCGATATTTATTTAATTAGGGTTTAATATATATTACCCTAATATTTTATTATTGTTTATTAATTTATTGTTATTTAATTATTTTTATTTATTATTAAATTATTAAAATATTAAATTATATGTGTGGGTGTGATTTTTTTTAAATATTTTATTAAAATTTTTTTTTATTATTATTCTTTATTTTTCTTTTTTCTTTTTCTTTTCTTTTTCTTTTCTTTTTTTTTTCTTTTTTCTTCTTCTTCTTCTTCCTTCTCCTTCCCCGCCCTCGACCACCCCCTCACCACCAACCACCGTCTATCACGCCGATCCCCTACCGTCGGTGTGCCTCCCGGCTTGCCACCGTCATCCCCAGCCGTTCCCTGCCGCCAACAGCCTTCTTCCCCGACGTCGGCAGCCTCTTTTCTTCTTTTGGCCGAAATTTCTTCTCCTTGCCGTCGACGACAATTTCGGCTACCATTTTTGACACCGCCGGTCTCTTTCTTCTCCTTGAGCTCCGGTGAGTGTGATTCTAGCTTTGGTTTGAGCTTAAATGGTCTAGATTTGCTTAGTTTTGAATTTTTCCAATTCGGCCATATTAGGGTTTTTGATTTTTTTGAGCTTTGAATTGATTGATTCATGAAAACTCCCTTCACAAATGTTGATCCTAGTAGCTTAATATACATGTGTGAATTTTGTGGAATTTTTAGAGATTATTTTGATTTTTGGGTATTTTTGAATATTTTAATATTATTTTCTAATTTTCGGAAATTAATTATTTAAATTATGAAATTTTGTTTTATGGTTAAATTAGGTGTTGAAATGAATTATAGGAATTTATTTGGAATTTTTATGAATTTCTATGTATTTATTTTGAATTATTGAAGTTTATGTAATTTGGGAAATTAGGGTTAATTGTGTTTTAAATTGAAATTAATTGGTTAATTGAGTTTAATTATCGATATTATTGATAAATATATTGAGAAAATTAATTTTGGATAATTGTATAATTTTTGGTGAATTTTTGAAGTAATTTTAGTATATTTATATATGTAGGGGTATTTTGGTAATTTTACATAAAATTGGCTAAAAATGTAATTTAATTGGTTTTAATAGTTATTTAAAGTATAAAAATGATTTCTACAAATTATTTAGTATTTTTAACTAATTAAAACTAATTTTCGTGAATTATTTTCAATTATATATATAATATACGATTTTTCAAATAAAATGAGTTTTTATCGGTTTTTACAGTGTTTTAAGGCTAATCATGTAATTTCTACATATAAAATATATTTCTATGTTATAAGGGTATTTTTGGTATTTTCTAAATTGTTCTGTGTTTGTGGACCCCGATCGGTAGACTGTAGTTTGGAGTCCGACCGAGGGATTTTGGTTGTGTGTTGAGCTTGAATTTTGAAGTGTGTTTCTTTGCAGGGTCGGCTATACTCTTTTGAGTACAGAGATGTCCATTTTACAGGGGAGGTTCTGTCGAATTTTCGGTAGAATTCTCGTAAAACATGATATCCGGTCGAACCCTAATATTAATTCTATGTTTAATACTCTAGATCGAATTCTAGGATTTCTGTTAGGTTTATTCTGATGTCGGTTATTTATTGCTTGTTTAGTTGCACCGAGAATGAGGGCTAGTGGACCAGGCCCGTCGGACCCGTCTCGTGGGGTGAGTTACTATACTATATATATATATGCTTTAGGATGCATGATTTAGAAATATATGTTTTATTTGGAGTAAATATGCATAAATAATTTGATTATTTCTTAAGTTTATATTTAGTATATTTTTGGTATATACTAAATTATACGCATGTTTTGTAAATACATTATATTTAAAAATGTTTTTAAATATATTTCTAGTTTAATTTATAAGTTGATTGGATTTATTTGACGTATATATACTCGAAATATACCTGGTTTACTTTTGGTATATTTCTAGTATATATATGGTTTATGTGGATATTTTATTGAACTTCATGCATCATTTATTTTTGTGAGTGAATGTTTTATATTTATTAATGAAGGATATCGATAGAACGTGCTACCTAGTGGGCAGCATTAGGACCGAGTACTTACCGGTATGCCTATAGCATTTAAGCTATATTACTAACCTATTTATGGATATTGATTGAATATGATTATCTGATGTGTGAGATGTGATTTGGAGGTGTGATTGCTGGAGCTCGGTTGACCAAGTGTCTCGGGGCCAATCACACTGGCAGTCAGACTGCTGGAGCTCGGTTGACTTAGTGTCTCGGGGCCAGTCTACTGTCTAAATGGAATAAGTGGATATATTTGGATTAAGTGAGCCTGTATGGCTAGAGTGTTGTCTAACACTGTTTCCGAGGTTGCGATATTCTAGGGTTCTATTTGATCCTTCATAAACGATGATTTTTAGTGAAATATATATAAAATGATTTTACAGCATCTGTGTGAATTTGCCTGTATATATATACATATTATATATATACTGTTCATTGTATGCATTGTCACTTAGTGTGTATGTATATATATTATAGTAATTCACTCAGTGAGGTCTGACTCCCCTCCGTTGATAATTTTTCAGGAGAGTAAACATCTTCAGACCTCAGTAGCAGGCCTGTACGCCAGATTTCTTCCGCACCGGCTTCTTTGTGTAAACTGCTTACTTGAGTCTTATTTTTATAATCTAGACACTGCAGTAGTTGTAAATTAATTTGGTGGGATTTTATGTATTTTATTTATGTGAGATATTGTATTATATTTGAAACTGGATTTGTATTCAAAGATTTATATATATATGAGATGAGATTTGATTTAAATCCAGTTGATGAAAATAATATTGTGATATCTATGATTTTTATTTCCGCTGCATTATATATTGTTATTATTATTATTGCATGTTTATTTTATTTTTAGGCTTGCTACGGGTTCCAGATTCGAAAGAATTCCCATTCCCTAGCGCCAGTCATGGCTCCTGTTTTGGGTCGTGACAATAACTTTAACTTTAATTATAATAATATATATTATTATATTCAAAATAATTGTACACCACATGTTTAAAATAAACAATATATATACATATACACATGTTAATTAAAATGAAAACTATATAATATATATATATATATATATATATATATATATATATACATAATTAAAAATAATTAATAAACCCTAAAATTATTAAATATATGTATATATATGCATGTATATGTATATATTTTAATACGACAATTAAAATATTGCATGGACTCATGCAAATTCGTAAAACTATTTAAAATAATTAATATTAAATTATTTACGTTTTAATTTCCCAAAAAATAACATTCCCGGGAAAATTTTATGTAAAGAACTTAAAATAATTAAAAATAATTAAAATGACTTAATAAATAACAAACTCATGAAAATAATCATAAATATATATATAAAAATTATTAACACTGCATATCCCGATGCAGTTTAAAATTATTTGAAAACTCGGGATATTACATATACCTAAGTGCACAAATCACATAATAAAACAATTATGTATAAATATTCATTTAAATATATGTTTAGGTTTAACATATATTCACAATATACCAAAATGACCTAATTTTCTAGCATGCATATATCACAATTAAACCCTAAGTATACCACTAATGTGTTAGGTTTGAATTAATAATAAAACATGCATTTATTTGGAAATATATCAAAAATATACCAAAAATAACCTTAAAAACAATTTAAGTGTAGGTTTATAATATAGCATGCAATTATTTAAGAATACACCTAAAATATACCAAAACTATACCCAAAGTATACTAATTATTTAATAAAATAATTGTGACTAAATGTACATTTAAAACATGTATATATTACTAAAATGTATTAAACATGACCCTAATCGTTTAATGTGCATATATCAAAATAACATGCATATACACAAAAAATACAACCCTAGATATACCAAAAATATTTTAATTTAAATCACTTTAAAAACATATAATGAAAATAAGAAACCCTAAGTGATGCATCCTATATGCAATACATATATATACAGTATAATAACTTACATGTTAGCGCTCCACGAGACAAACTCGACGGGCTTGATTCGTTAGGTTTTGGTCTCGACAGAGCTAGAAAAATAAAATAATAATAACCGTCAGAATAAACTTTTAACTATATACTTCTAGGATTACTATAGACAGATTCAATCAAGAATTTAGAATTAGACTCGGACCGGTTGTCACGTTTTACGAGAAATTTACCAAAATTTCGACAGAGTCTCCTCTGTAAAATGGACATCTCTCTACTCAAAGAGTAGAGCCGATCCTGTAAAGAAACACACTTCGAAAATACACAACCACAACCCCTCGGTCGAACTCCCAAACTACAATTCTCCCGACCGAGGCTCACAATTTACGAGATATACACATAACACATTTAAATGCCAAAAATGCCAAAAATACCCTTGAATAATCCAAATATAGAAAATTAGATATTTAAAACACTAAAAATAATTATTTCACCGATAAATACAATAAAACCCTAATTTTAATAAAATATTATTAAAATCGATAATTCTTTATAAATTCATAAATATGGACCAAAATACATTTTAAAACTCCAAATTACACAATTAACCCTAAAACATAATAAAAACCGATAAAAACTCATTTATTTTTAAAAAAAATAGTATATTATATATAATTTGAAAATAATTTATGAAAATAGTTTTAATTAGTTAAAAATACTAAATAATTTGTAGAAATAATTTTTATACCTCAAATAACTATTAACACCAATGTAATTATATTTTTAGCCAATTTAGTGCCAAATTACCAAAATACCCCTAGTTATATAAATTCACTATAATTATTCAAAAATTCACCAAAAATAGTATAATTACTCAAAAAATTAATTTCTCAACATATAATTCAATAATATGAACAAATATACTCAATTAACCAATTAATTCCAATAAAATATATATTTAACCTAATTTTCTAAAAATCACATAAAATAAATAAATTCAAAATAAATATATAAAAATCATAAAAATTACAAATAAATTTATAAAATTCATTTTAACACCTATAAACACCATAAATCACAATTTCATAATTTAATTAATTAGTTTACGAAAATTAGAAAATATTAATAAAATAATAAAAATTCACAAAAATCAAAATAATTCCCAAAAATTCTAAAAAAATTACCACATGTAAATTAAGATAAGAGGATCAATATTTGTGAAGGAATTTTGCTTGAATCATCAAAATTGAAGTTCAAAAAATTCAAGAACACAAATAGGCCGAAAATGAAAATTCAAAACCTAGGGACATCTAGACCAAATTAAGTGAAACAAAGCTTTGAAATGCACTCACCGGAGCTCAAGGAGAAGATAGAGACCATTGGCAGTTCAAACGGTGGTCGGAATGGTGGTGATCAAAGTTAGCATCAACTTTCGGCCTCTTTGGCTTTTCACAGCCAAAACTCATCGGAAAAGGGAAGAGAGGGTGGCGGAGGAAGCTTGGGAAGGTGGTTGTTGGATGGGAGGCACTCCACCGGCATGAGAATGAAAGTTATAGCGATGGAGGAGGAAGAAATGCGTCGGGAGCAATTTGGAGAGGATGAGTGGCAGTTTCATAAATATTTCAAACTTTATATTTAGGTATATATTATATGTATCTATATGTATATATATATCTTTAGTGTAATATCCTAAGTTTTTAAATGTTTGTATATTGCATCGGGATATGCAGTGTTAATAATTTTTGTATATATTTATGATATTTTATGAGTTTGTTGATTGTTTAAAGCTAATTTTAATTGTTTTACATTATTTTAAGTACTTTACGTAAAATTTTCCCTGGAATTGTATTTTCGGGGAAATTGATACGTAAATAATTTAATACTAATTATTTTGACTAGTTTTACGAATTTGCATGAACTCATATATAATTTTTAAAGTGCTAAAATAAATTGTATATATGTGTATTTGTTTAAAATTAATTAGGGTTTAATTAATTTCCTTAATTTTATTATTTAGTTTTAATATTAATTAATTAATTAATTAATTATAAGTGTATAAATTATTAAATATATTAAAAAAATTTGTGTGGTGAGTATCATTTGTGTGTGGGAATATATATATTATTATAATATAAGTGTGGATATATATATATATATATATATATATATATATATATATATATATATATATATATATATATATATATATACTTAAAATATTTCTATTTATATATGAGATTTGATTTATATTATTAAAGGAAGTGAGAAATTATTATTTTACTTTGAGATTTAATTTATGCTGCAAAATATTTTATTCATTTTATTATATTGCATGCTTTTATTTTTAAGTCGTTCCCTAGCGCCGGTCATGACCCCCTGTTTTGGGTCATGACAAAGTTGGTATCAGAGCAGAGTTCTATGTCAAGGCCTTAGTTGTGTGAGTTGTGGCCCTAGTTTTAAGTGTTGTGTTTCTTTTGAAACTACTGTAGTGAATTAGGTTCAAGTATGTCTTGATAAGTATTCCTTAATTTAGTTTTTTGTGTTATCCTCTACTGTCTATTTTGTCTAAATCCTTCTGTTTATCTTTTCAGAATGAGGAGGCGAGCGCGTGTCGCTCCACCAATTGTTACGACCGAGGATGATGAGTCCTTTCAGGATGAGGTTTTACCTTTTGAGCCGCCAGTCAAGCGCAAAGGTCATAGTAGAGGTAGACCTCGAGGAGCGGCAAGTCACTGTAGGTAGAGAGAGATACAATATGAGGAGCCTGTAGAGCCTAAGTACGAGGATGTTCCTGTACCTCAAGTAGTTCAACCTGTTTAGCCTACCTATCAGCAGGGTATGTCTGACCCTGAGGTAGCTCTATTCTATGCTAGAGTTGGCAGGATTGCTTTTGATGGGACGTCTGATCCATTGGATTTTCTGTATGCGATCGAGATGAGGACTTGGACTGCTCACACCGAGTACCAGTGGATTATGATAGTAGAGCTTTATGTAGAAGGACCAACCCTGGACTAGTTTATTCAGATGATCTAGCTGTATATGATGACGATGACCTGGGCTCAATTCAGAGAGCGATTCATAAGGAGATTCTGCCCAAAGCCGCTTCGTATGAGTTATCGACTCCGATTGACTAATATTTCTCGCGGTGACAAATCTGTTAAGGAGTATACTCGAGAGTTCCTCCGACTGGGTAGATATGTAGAGGATCTGATGCGAGACTAGTACTTCATAGTCACCACATACGTCACTGAATTAGGTTCTGCATTTACTGGTATGCCTACAGCGGGCCTTACTCTAGAGTCAGTGATAGAGTTAGCCAAAGAGATTGAGCTGAGGCTAGTCAGGCAAGGAGTTATGCCTGATTATTACCAGTTGGGTGTTCAATCAGGTGGATTCTAGACTACTCCATACTCAAGTTTCCAGATTGATTCGAGTAGTCAGCAAAGAGGTTCAGCCCAGCAGACTCAGAGACAACAGCAGTAGGTACATCGGAGCAGTAGACATGGCCATGGAGGTCAGCATAGACCGTTCAGACTTGGGTCAGGTGCTTCGAGCAACAGTAGTGGACGTAGTTCTGGGTCAGCGGCTAGTGTATGTCAGACTTGCGGCAGAGTCCATCAAGGACCATGTTATATGACACTATTGATGTGTTTCAGATGCAGGCAGACGGGACATTTTGCCAGATCGTGTCCTTATTTCGAGTATCAGCAGTCGCTGATTCTATAATTTCCTTAGCAGTCGATTGCTAGGGCTGCACCCATTCCTTTTCAGTTGCCTCCAGCCCAACATCAGAGTTCTACTCAGCTTATTCCCCAACAGGGTCATGGTAGAGGTACTAGAAGAAGGATGGTACCCTGAGACTGTGCATTGACTATAGAGAGCTGAACAAGGTGATAGTGAAGAACAAGTATCCTCTCCCAAGGATAGATGACTTGTTTGATCAGTTACAGGGTGCACAGTTCTTTTCTAAGATTGATCTGAGGTCGAGTTATCATCAACTGCGAATCAGTGAAGCCGATGTTCCTAAAATGACATTCTGCACTTGATATGGTCATTATGAGTTTCTGGTGATGTCTTTTGGCTTGACTAATGCATCAACAGCTTTTATGGATCTGATGAACTGGGTATTCAGACCATATGTGGATCAGTTTGTGGTAGTCTTCATCGATGATATATTGGTGTATTCGAGAAGTATGGAGGAACATGTATATCACTTGAGAACTGTACTACAGACACTGAGAGAACATCAGCTTTATGCTAAATTCTCAAAGTGTGATTTCTGGATGGAGAGTATTGCTTTTCTTGGACATGTGGTATCTAAAGAAGGTATCCAGTTTGATCCACAGAGGATTGAGGTAGTGTCTAAGTGGCCTAGACCGACTTCAGTTATAGAGATTCAAAGTTTTTTGGGTTTAGCTGGGTACTATAAGAGGTATGTATAGGATTTTTCCAGAATTACAGCTCCTATGACTCGCTTGACTCAGAAGAATGTAAGATTTGAGTGGTCTGAAGCTTATGAGAACAGTTTCCAATTGCTAAAGGAGAAGTTGACCACAACCCTAGTGTTAGCTTTGCCTAATGGTATGGACAAGTTCACAGTTTATTGTGATGCCTCTAAAGTTGGCCTAGGTTGTGTGTTGATGCAGAATGGTAGGGTGATAGCATATGCTTCTAGGTAGTTGAAGAAGCATGAACATAATTATCCTACACATAACCTTGAAATGGCTATAGTGATCTTTGCTCTCAAGATCTGGAGATATTATCTATACGGGGTGACTTGTGAGATTTTTATTGATCACAAGAGCCTTAAGTACATTTTCCAATAGAGAGATTTGAATTTGAGGCAGAGGAGATGATTGGAACTGTTGAAAGATTATGACTGTGAGATTTTATATCATCCAGGCAAGGCTAATATGGTAGCAGATGCCTTGAGTAGGAAGTCCTCAGGTAGTCTTGCTCATATCAGTGTAGAGAGGAGACAGTTGATCCAGGAGTTACATCTATTAGTGGATCAAGGTCTGATGATGAAGATTAGTAGATCAGGTGGACTGCTAGCTCAATTTAAAGTGTGATCTATACTGAGAGATAGGATTAAGGTAGCTCAAAGCCGAGATCCTATTCTGGAAGAGCTTGCAGAGAATGTCCGAGCAGGGAGGTTCACTGATTTCACACTCGATGATGATGGTGTTTTATGGATCAGTGGTAGATTATGTGTTCCTGATGTGGATAATTTGAGAGAAGAGATCCTAGAGGAAGCATATTCTATAGCCTATAGTGTACATCCGGGTGTCACTAAGATGTACCACAGTATCAGAGACTTGTACTGGTGGGACAGACTGAAGAAGGATGTCGCTGATTATGTTGCTAAGTGCTTGACGTGTCAGCAAGTGAAATCTAAGCATCAGAAGCCTTTTGGGAAGCTTTAGCCTCTTCCTATTCCTGAGTGGAAGTGGGAAAGGATAGCTATCCATTTTTTGGTCGATTTACCTTGTTCTAAGGATGGATACGATTCCATTTGGGTGATTGTAGACAGGTTGACCAAGTCTGCACATTTCTTGTAATATCCTTAGTTTTTAAATAATTTTAAACTGCATTGGGATATGCAGTGTTAATAATTTATATACATATATTTATGATTATTTGATGAGTTTGTTATTTATTAAAGTCATTTTTAATTATTTTACATTATTTTAAGTTTTTTACGTAAAATTTTTCCGAAAATTTTATTTTCGGAGAAATTAATACGTAAATAATTAAATATTAATTATTTTAAACAGTTTTATGAATTTGCATGAGCTCATGTGTGATTTTAAATGTCAAATAAAATACATATACGTACATGCATTTAAATTAAAATTAGGGTTATTTAATTAAAATAAATTATAATATATAGTTTTAATAGTAATTAATTAAATGTGTGTATATATGTACGTGTATATATATTATTGTTAAAGTGTGTGGTGGACATTTATTGTGTGTGTTAATTTATATATTAAAATAATAAAGTGAGATATATATATATATACATATATTATTATTAACAAAAATAAAGTTTGATATATTTACCATTTTGCCATTTTCCTCTCCTTCCTCTTTCCGATCGATTTCTTCCTTCTTCAGCCGCTGTAACTTCTTCCTCTTCTTGTCGGTGTGCCCTTCGGTGTGCCACCACCATTTCAAACAGCTCAGCCACCCTCTTCCACCCTCTCTGGTGCCGGTGAACGCTATAAAAACTCGAGAAGTCGAAATTTACACTCAACTCCGATCGACGTGATTCCGACCACCGTTTTGAGCCCCACCAGTCTCTATCTCTTCCTTGAGCTCCGATGAGTGCATTTCCAAGCTTTGTTTCACTTGAAATAGGCTAGATTTCCCTAGGTTTCGATTTTATATTTTCGGCCATTTAGGGTTTTCAATTTTTTTGAGCTTCGATTGGGTTGATTCATGCAAACTTTCTTTACAAAAATTGATCCTTGTAGCTTAATATAGCTCTGTGAATTTTTGTGGAATTTTTGGGAATTATTTTGATTTTTGTGAATTTTTTATTATTTTATTAATATTTTCTAATTTTCGAAATTTAATTAATTAAATTATGAAATTGTGTTTTATGGTGTTTATAGGTGTTGAAATGAATTTTAGAAATTTATTTGCAATTTTTTTGAATTTTATATATTTATTTTGAATTTATTTAGTTTATGTAATTTTGGAAAAATTAGGTTAATTATGTGTTTTATTGAAATTAATTGGTTAATTGAGTATATTTGTTGATATTATTGAATTATATGTTGAGAAATTAATTTTTGAGTAATTATATTATTTTTGGTGAATTTTTGAGTAATTATAGTGAATTTATATATAGTAGGGGTATTTTGGTAATTTAGCACTAAATTGGCTAAAAATATAATTAAAGTGGTTTTAATAGTTATTTCAGGTATAAAAATGATTTCTACAAATTGTTTAGTATTTTTAACTAATTAAAACTATTTTGAAATATATATAATATTTTTCGTAAATTATTTTCAAATTATATATAATATACGATTTTTCTGAATAAATGAGTTTTTATTGATTTTTAGCAGATTTTAGGGTTAATTATGTAATTTGGATTTACAAAATGTACTTTGGTTATTGAAGGCATTTTTGGTATTTTCTGGAATTTTCATGTGTTTTATATTATTTCGTGAATTGTGGACCTCGATCGGTGAATTATAGTTTGGAGTTTGACTAAGGGATTGTGAACTGTGTTTATTCTTGAAGTGTGTTTCTTTGCAGGACTGGCTCTACTCTTTGAGTAGAGAGATGTCCATTTTGGAGGGGAGTTTCTACCGGATTTCCGGTAGAATTCTTGTAAAACATGATGTCCGGTTGAATTCCTATTCTAATCCTATGTCTAAGATTCTAGATTAAGTCTTTAGAATTCCGATAGATTTATTCTAATGTCATGTTGTCATTTGTTTGTTTAGTTGCATTGAGACCGAGGCCTAGTGGACCAAGCTCGTCGGACCCATTTCATGGAGCGCAATAACAGTGAGTTGTTATTTTATATATACGTGTTTTAGGATGCATGTTTTTTTAGAAATGTATGATTTATTTTATAAGTTATGCATAAATGGTTTAACTATTACGTAGGTTCATTTTTGGTATATTATTGGTATATTTTAAACTATATGCATGTTTTAATAATGAACTATTCTTAAAATGTTTTTAGGTATATTTATAGTTTATTTATAGTTTATTTTGTAATTAAATTGAATTTATTTGACGTATATATACTTGAAATATACCTGGTTTATTTTTGGTATATTTCTAGTATATATATGGTTTATGTTGTTATTTTATTTAATATCATGCATCATTGATTTTATGAATGTATGTTTTATATTTAAATGAAGGATATCAATAGAACGTGCTACCTAGTGGGCAGCACTAGGATCGAGTACGTACCGATACGCTGATAGCATTTAGGCTTTATTACTAAACTATTTGTGGATTACGATTGGATTGATTTATATGATGTGAGATGTGATTTGAGAGTGTGATTGCTGGAGCTCAGTTAACCAAGGGTCTCGGGGCCAATCACACTGACAGTCAAACTGCTGGAGCTCAGTTGACTTAGTGTCTCGGGGCCAGTCTACTGTCCAAATGGAACAAGTGAATTTATTTGGAATAAGTGAGCCTGTATGGCTAGAGTGTTGTCTAACACTATTTGAGGTTGTGATTTTCTCGGGTTCTATTTGATCCTTCATATACGAATGTATTTCTTAATATTTATATAAAATGATTTTGCTGCATCTGTGTGATTTTGCCTGTATATATATATATATATATATATATATATATATATATATATATATATATATATATATATATATATATATATACTATTGAATGTGTACATTGTCATTTAGTTATGCATGTATATGTATTATAACAATTCACTGAGTGAGGTTTGACTCCCCTCCGTTGACTATTTTTCAAGAGAGTCTATGTCTTCTGACCTCAGTAGCAGACCTACACATGGATTTCTTTCGCCCCGACTTCACTATATAAACTGCTTACTTCATTTTATTTTATAATCTAGACACTACAATAGTTATTGTCGTTTATGAAATTTATGTATCATGTTTAAATGAGATTGTATTTAAAGATTGAACTGGGATTTGTATCAAAAGATTATTTATATATATAAGAATGAGCTGGTTTATTTAAACAAGTTTGATGGAGCATTACTATATTTTATTTATGAAAATTATTTCCACTGCAAGTTATTTTATTTATGTTATTATTATTATTGCATGTTTTTATTTTTAAGGCTTGCTACGGGTTCCGGATTTAAAAGGATTCCCATCCACTAGCGCCGGTCATGGCCATGTTTTGGGTCATGATAAAGTTGGTATCAGAGCCGAGTTTTGTGTCAGGGCTTAGTTAAGTGAGTTATGGCCCTAGTTTTCAATGTTATGTTTTCTTTCGAAACTACTATAGTGAATTAGGTTCGAGTATGTCTTGATGAGTATTCCTTGCTTTAGTTTTCTGCGTTATTCCTCAGTTGTCTATTTTATCTGAACTCTTCTGTTTGTCTTTTCAGAATGAGGAGGCGAGCGTGTGTCGCTCCACCAGTTGTTAAGGTCGAGGATGATGAGTCCTTTTAGGATGAGGTTTTACCTCCTGAGCCGCCAGTTAGACATAGAGGTTGTGGTAAAGGTAGACCTCGAGGAGCAGCAGGTCATCGTAGACAGAGAGAGATACAGGATGAGGAGCCTATAGAGCCTAAGTATGAGGATGTTCCTGTACCTCCAGTTATTCTGCCTATTCAGCTTGCCTATCAACAGGGTATGTCTGACCCTGAGGTAGCTCTATTTTATGCCAGGGTTGGCAGGATTACTTTCGATGGGATGTCTGATTCATTGGACTTTTTGCATACGATTGAGACTAGGACTCAGACTGCTTACACCGAGTACCAGCAAATTATGATCGTTGAGCTTTTTGTTGAGGGACCAGCCCTAGATTAGTTCATTTAGATGATCCAGCCATTCATGATGGCGATGACCTGGGCCTAATTCAGAGAGCGATTCATGAGGAGATTTTGCCCAGAGCGGCTTTGCATGAGTTATCATCTCAGATTGACCAGTATTTCTCATGGTGATCGATCTGTTGAGGAGTACACCCGAGAGTTCCTCCATCTGGGTAGATATGCAGAGGATTTGATGTGAGATCAGTATTTTACAGTCACCACATATGTTACTGGATTGGGTTATGCATTTGCTGGTATGCCTACAACGGGCCTTACTCTGGCGTCGGTTATTGAGTTGGCCAAGGAGATTGAGCTGAGGCTAGTCAGGCAGGGGGCGATGCCTGATTATTACCAGCTGGGTGTTCAATCAGGTGGATTTCAGACTACTCCATACTCGAGTTTCCATATTGGATTAAGTAGTCAGCAAAGAGGTCTAGCTTAGTAGAGTCAGAGGCAGCAGTGGATACATCGGAGCAGTAGACATGGCTGTGGAGGTCAGCGTAGACCAGTCAGACTCAGGTTAGGTGCTTCAAGTAGCAGTAGTGGTTGTAGTTCCGGATCAACTGCCAGTGTTTGCCAGACCTGCGATAGAGTCCATCAAGGACCATGTTACATGACACCACTGACATGCTTCAGATGTGGGTAGATGGGACATTATGCCAGATCGTGTCCTTATTTCGGGTATCAGCAGTCGTAGATTCCATGATTTCCTTAGCAGTCGATTGCTAATGCTGCACCCATTCCATTTTAGTTGCCTCCAACCTAGCATTAGAGTTCCACTTAACTTGTTCCCCAGCAGGGTTGTGGTAAAGGTGCCAGAGGTGTTGGCTAGGCTTCTACCAGCCAGCAGGGAGGTCAAGGACAGGCCAGAGTCTTCCATCTTACTTAGTAGGATGCTCAGGCATCTAATGCAGTCGTGGCAGGTATTGCTTCTATCTGTTACCTGGATGCATGGGTTCTGTTTGATCCGGGTGCCACGCATTCGTTCGTTTCCCTATTTTTGCATCCAAGTCTTGTTAGCAAGCTTCAAGGATGGCTTTTCCTTTATCTGTTGCCACTCCTCTAAGTGGTTCCTTGGACACCAATATTGTTCTTTCTAGTTGTCCAGTTCTCGTGTGAGATAGAGAATTGTCCGCTGATTTGATTCTATTGGATGTGATAGTGTTTGATGTTATTTTAGGTATGGATTGGTTATCTTAACATTATGCCATGGTAGATTGTCGGAGCAAAGATGTGACTTTTAGAATTCCTAGTGAAGAAGAATTTAAGTTTATGGGTGATAGGAGTTTAATACCTCAAAATCTTATTTCTGCTATTACGACTAGGAAGTTGCTGAGGAAAGGTTGTCAGGGATATTTGGCATTAGTTAGGGATACTTCAGTGGAGAAGTTGTCACTCACAGATGTTCCTATTGCTTGTGAGTTTCCTGATGTTTTTCTTGAGGAGTTGCTAAGTTTATCACTTCACAGAGAGATTGAGTTTTGTATAGATGTGGTTCCAGGTACTACTCCTATATCTATGCCACCCTACAAAATGGCTCCTACAGAGTTGAAAGAGCTAAAGGAGGAGTTGCAAGAGTTATTGGATAAGGGTTTCATCAGACCCAGTGTTTCTCCTTAGGGTGCACCAGTCCTATTTGTGAAGAAGAAGGATGGTACCCTGAGTTTGTGCATTGACTAAAGAGAGCTTAGCAATGTGACAGTAAAGAACAAGTATCCTCTCCCGAGGATAGATGACTTATTTGATCAGCGCTACAGGATGCACAGTTCTTTTCTAAGATT
Source organism: Mallotus nudiflorus (assembly GCA_947683625.1). NCBI lineage: Eukaryota > Viridiplantae > Streptophyta > Magnoliopsida > Malpighiales > Euphorbiaceae > Mallotus > Mallotus nudiflorus. The sequence goes on along the minus strand of CANTUR010000610.1, from coordinate 66,777 downwards.
GATCTGAGGTCGGGTTATCATCAATTGCGGATCAGTGAAGCTGATGTTCCTAAAATGACATTCCGCACTTGATATGGCCACTATGAGTTTTTGGTTATGTCTTTTGGCTTGACTAACGCACCAGCAGCTTTTATGGACCTGATGAACAAGGTATTCAAACCGTATATGGATCAGTTTGTGGTAGTCTTCATCGATGATATACTGGTGTATTCGAGGAGTATGGAAGAGCATGTACATCACTTGAGGACTGCATTACAGACACTGAGAGAACATCAACTTTATGCTAAATTCTCAAAGTGTGATTTCTGGATGGAGAGTGTTTCTTTTCTTGGACATGTGGTGTCTAAAGAAGGTATCCGGGTTGATCCAAAAAAGATTAAGGCAGTGTTTGAGTGGCGTAGACTGACTTATGTTATGGAGATTCATAGTTTTCTGGGTTTAGCCTAGTATTATAGGAGGTTTGTACAGGATTTTTCTAGAGTTGCAACCCCTATGACTCGCTTGACTCAGAAGAATGTAAGATTTGAGTGGTCAGAAGCTTGTGAGAATAGTTTTCAGTTATTGAAGGAGAAGTTGACCTCAACCCCAGTGTTCGCTTTGCCTAATGGTGTAGACAAGTTCACAATTTATTGTGATGCCTCTACAGTTGGCCTTGGTTGTGTATTAATGCAAAATGGTAGGGTGATAGCCTATGCTTCAAGGCAGTTGAAGAAGCATGAGCAGAACTATCGTACACATGACCTTGAGATGGCTGCAATGATCTGGAGACATTATTTGTACGGGGTGACTTGTGAGATTTTTACTGATCACAAGAGCCTTAAGTACATTTTCCAGCAGAGAGATCTAAATTTGAGGCAGAGAAGATGGTTGGAATTGTTGAAAGATTATGACTGTGAGATTTTATATCATCTAGGTAAGGCTAATGTAGTAGCAGATGCCTTGAGTAGAAAGTCCTCAAGCAATCTTGCTTATATCAGTGTGGAGAGGAGGCCGTTGATCCAGGAGTTGCATCTGTTGGTGGATCAAGGTCTGATGATGAAGATTAGTAGGTCAGGTGGACTGCTAGCTTAGTTTAAAGTGCGATCTATACTAAGAGATAGGATTAAGTCAGCTCAGAGCCAAGATCTTGTTCTAGAAGAGCTTGCAGAGAATGTTCGAGCAGGGAAGTTCAATGATTTCACACTCGATGATGATGGTGTGTTATGGATTAATGGTAGATTGTGTGTTCCTGATGTGGATAATTTGAGAGAAGAGATCCTAAAGGAAGCACATTCTACAACCTATAGCATACATTCGGGTGTCACTAAGATGTACCACAGTATCAGAGATTTGTACTGGTGGGACGGACTTAAGAAGGATGTCACTGATTATGTTGCTAAGTGCTTAACGTCTCAATAAGTGAAAGCTGAACATCAGAAGCCTTCTGGGAAGCTTCAACCTCTTCCTATGCCCAAGTGGAAGTGGGAGAGGATAACTATGGATTTTATGGTCAGTTTACCTCGTTCTAAGGATGGATATGATTCCATCTAGGTGATTGTGGACAGGTTGACCAAGTCTGCACATTTCTTGCCTGTTAAAGCCACCTATTATGTAGCTAGATTGGTGAAGCTGTATGTGAAGCATATTGCGTGCCTTCATGGAGTACTTGTGTCCATTGTGTCAGATAGAGGTTTAGTGTTTACCTCACATTTTTGGCAAAAGTTGCAGGAAGCGATGGGCACTAGGTTGGACTTCAGTACTGCTTTTCATACTCAGATAGATGGTCAGTCTGAGAGGACGATCCATACACTGGAAGATATGTTGAGGATGTGTGTCCTGGATTTGGGAGGTAGTTGGGATGATCATTTGCCACTCGTAGAGTTTGCATATAATAACAGCTACCATAGTAGTATTGGCATGGCACCGTATTAGATGTTGTATGGGAGAAAGTGTTGATCCCCTCTGAGTTGGGATGAGATTGGTGAGAGAGCTTTGACTGGACCTGAGATGGTTCAGGATGCTACAGAGAAAGTTACTGTGATTAAGCATAGATTAGAGACTGCAATTAGCAGGCAAAAGAGCTATGTGGATCCTAGGCACAGAGATGTAGAATTTCAGGTTGGAGACTTTGTTTTCCTAAAGGTGTCTCCAATGAAGGGTGTTATGAGATTTGGCAGAAAGGGTAAGTTAGCACCGAGATATATTGGACCGTTTGAGATTTTAAAGAGAGTTGGCACTGTTGCATATCGGTTGGCTTTGCCCCCGAGTATGTCTTAAGTGCATCCAGTGTTTCATATCTCGATGTTGAGAAAGTACGTCTTAAACCCTTCACATGTGTTGCAGCCCGACATCGTGGAAGTGAACGAAGATCTGACATTTATGGAAGAACCTATAGCAATCGTTGATTATCAAGTTCGATAGTTACAATCGAAACAGATTCCGATGGTCAAGGTTCTGTGGCACAGTAATAGAGTTGAGGAGCATACGTGGGAGACTGAAGCTGAGATGCGAGCTTCTTACCCGTATCTCTTCCCTTCTTTGATTACATTTATTCTTTTTTTGGAATTTGGGGTTGAATTCTTGTAAGAGGGGAAGACTGTAATATCCTGAGTTTTTAAATAATTTTAAACTGCATCGGGATATGTAGTGTTAATAATTTTTATATATATTTTTGATTATTTGATGAGTTTGTTATTTATTAAAGTCATTTTTAATTATTTTATATTATTTTAAGTTCTTTACGTAAAATTTTCTCAAAAATTTTATTTTCGGGGAAATTAAGAAGTAAATAATTAAATATTAATTATTTTAAATGGTTTTATGAATTTGCATGAGCTCATGTATGATTTTAAAGTGTCAAATAAAATACATATACGTACATGCATTTAAATTAAAATTAGGGTTATTTAATTAAAATAAATTATAATATATAGTTTTAATAGTAATTAATTAAATGTGTGTATATATGTATATGTGTATATATATTATTATTAAAGTGTGTGGTGGACATTTATTGTGTGTGTTAATTTATATATTAAATTAATAAAGTGAGATATATATATATATACATATATTATTATTAATAAAAATAAAGTTTGATATATTTACCATTTTGCCATTTTCCTCTCCTTCCTCTTCCCGATCGATTTCTTCCTCCTCCGGCCGTTACAACTTCTTTCTCTTCCCGTTGGTGTGCCACCACCATTTCCAGCAGCTCAGCCACTCTCTTCCACCCTCTCCGGCGCTGGTGAACGCTGTAAAAACCCAAGAAGTCGAAATTCACCCTCAACTCCGATCAACATGATTCCGGCCACCGTTTCAAGCCCCAACAGTCTCTATCTCTTCCTTGAGCTTTGGTGAGTGCATTTCCAAGCTTTGTTTCACTTGAAATGGTCTAGATTTCCCTAGGTTTCGATTTTACACTTTCGGCCATTTAGGGTTTTTGATTTTTTTGAGCTTTGATTTGGTTGATTCATGCAAACTTCCTTCACAAAAATTGATCCTTGTAGCTTAATCTAGCTCTGTGAATTTTTTTGGAATTTTTGGGAATTATTTTGATTTTTGTGAATTTTTTATTATTTTATTAATATTTTCTAATTTTCGAAATTTAATTAATTAAATTATGAAATTGTGTTTTATGGTGTTTATAGGTGTTGAAATGAATTTTAGAAATTTATTTGTAATTTTTGTGAATTTTATATATTTATTTTGAATTTATTTAGTTTATGTAATTTTGGGAAAATTAGGTTAATTATGTGTTTTATTGAAATTAATTGGTTAATTGAGTATATTTGTTGATATTATTGAATTATATGTTGAGAAATTAATTTTTGAGTAATTATGTTATTTTTGGTGAATTTTTGAGTAATTATAGTGAATTTATATATAGTAGGGGTATTTTGGTAATTTGGCACTAAATTGGCTAAAAATATAATTAAAGTGGTTTTAATAGTTATTTGAGGTATAAAAATGATTTCTACAACTATTTAGTGTTTTTAACTAATTAAAACTATTTTTCATAAATTATTTTCAAATTATATATAATATACGATTTTTCTAAATAAATGAGTATTTATTGATTTTTAGTAACTTTTAGGGTTAATTATGTAATTTAGATTTATAAAATGTATTTTGGTTATTGAAGGGCATTTTTGGTATTTTCTGGAATTTTCATGTGTTAAAATATTATTTCGTGAATTGTGGACCTCGGTTGGTGAATTATAGTTTGGAGTTCGACCAAGGGATTGTGAACTGTGTTTATTCTTGAAGTGTGTTTCTTTGTAGGACCGGCTTTACTCTTTTAGTAGAAAGATGCCGTTTTACAAGGGAGGTTCTGCCAGATTTCCTATAGAATTCTCGTAAAACGTGATTTCAGGTCGAATTCCTATTCTAATTCTATGTCTAAGATTCTAGATCGAGTATTTAGAATTCCGATAGATTTATTCTAATGTCATGTTGTCATTTATTTGTTTAGTTGTGCCGAGACCGAGGCCTAGTGGACTAGGCCCGTCGGACTTGTCTCGTGAAGCGTAATAACAATGAAGTGTTATTTTATATATACTTGTTTTAGGATGCATGTTTTTTTTAGAGATGTATGATTTATTTTATAAGTTATGCATAAATGGTTTAATTATTAATTAGGTTTATTTTTAGTAAGGCTAGTCAGGCAGGGGGCGATGCCTGATTATTACCAGCTGGATGTTCAGTCAGGTGGATTTTAGACTAATCCATACTCGAGTTTCCAGATTAGATCGAGTAGTCAGTAGAGAGGTCCAGCTCAACAGAGTCAGAGGCAGCAGCGGATACATCGGAGCAGTAGACATGGCTGTGGAGGTCAGCGTAGACCAGTCAGACTTGGGTCAGGTGCTTCGAGCAGCAGCAGTGGTCATAGTTCCGGATCAGCTACCAGTGTTTGCCAGACCTACGGTAGAGTCCATCAGGGACCATGTTAAATGACATCGTTGACATGCTTCAAATGTGGGCAGACGAGACATTATGCCAGATCTTGTCCTTATTCCGGGTATCAGCAGTCGCAGATTCCATGATTTCCTCAGCAGTCGATTGCTAGTGTTGCACCCATTCCATTTCAGTTGCCTCCAGCCCAGCATCAGAGTTCCACTCAGCTTGTTCCCCAGCAGGGTTGTGGTAGAGGTGCCAGAGGTGTTGGCCAGGCTTCTACCAGTCAGTAGGGAGGTCAAGGATAGGCCAGAGTCTTCCATCTTACTCAGCAGGATGGTCAGGCATCTAATGTAGTCGTGGCAGGTATTATTTCTGTCTGTTACCTGGATGTATGGGTTCTGTTTGATCCGAGTGCCACGCATTCGTTCGTTTCCCCTATTTTTGCATCCAAGTCTTGTTGGCAAGCTTCTAGGATGTCTTTTCCTTTATCTGTTGCCACTCCTCTAAGTGATTCCTTGGACACCGATATTGTTCTTTCTGGTTGTCCAGTTCTCGTGTGAGATAGAGAATTGTCCACTGATTTGATTCTGTTGGATGTGATGGTGTTTAATGTTATTTTGGGAATGGCTGGTTATCTCAGCATTATGCCGTGGTAGATTGTTGGAGTAAAAAGGTGATTTTATAATCTAGACACTGCAGTAGTTATTGTCATTTGTGAAATTTATGTATCATGTTTAAATGAGATTGTATTTTAAAGATTAAACTGGGATTTGTATCAAAAGATTATTTATATATATGAGAATGAGTTGGTTTATTTAAACAAGTTTGATGGAGCATTACTATATTTTATTTATGAAAATTATTTTCGCTGCAAGTTATTTTATTTATGTTATTATTATTATTGCATGTTTTTATTTTTAAGGCTTGCTATGGGTTCCGGATTCGAAAAGATTCCTGTCCCCTAGCGCCGGTCATGGCCTTATTTTGGGTCGTGACATTTCTTGCTTGTGAAAGGCACTTATTTTGTAGCTAGACTGGTGAAACTATATGTGAAGCATATTGTGTGCCTTCATGGAGTACCTGTGTCCATTGTGTTAGATAGAGGTTCAGTGTTTACCTCGCATTTTTGGCAGAAGTTACAGGAAGCGATGGGCACTAGGTTGGATTTCAGTATTGCTTATCATCCTCAGACAGATGGTCAGTCTGAGAGGACGATCCAGACACTGGAAGATATGTTGAGGATGTGTGTTTTGGATTTGGGTGGTATCTGGGATGATCATTTGCCACTCGTAGAGTTTGCATATAATAACAGCTACTATAGCAATATTGGAATGGCACCATACAAGGCGTTGTATGGAAGGAAGTGTAGATCCCCTTTGAGGTGGGATGAGATTGGTGAGAGAGCTTTGACTAGACCTGAGATGGTTCAGGATGCTGCAGAGAAGGTTGTTGTGATCAAGAGCAAATTAGAGACCCGCAGTTAGTAGGCAGAAGAGCTATGCGGATCTTAGGCGCAGAGATGTGGAGTTCCAAGTTGGAGACTTTATGTTTCTAAAGGTGTCTCCTATGAAGGGTGTTATGAGATTTGGAAGGAAGGGTAAGCTAGCACCGAGATATATAGGATCGTTCAAGATTCTGGAGAGAGTTGGCACTGTTGCATATCGATTGGCTTTGCCTCCGAGTATGTTTCAAGTGCATCTAGTATTTCATGCTGAGGAGTGTGTCTCAGACCCTTCACACGTGTTGCAGCCTAACAGCATGGAAGTGAATGAAGACTTGACGTTCGTAGAAGAACTTATGGCGATTGTTGACTATCAAGTTCGGATAGTTGCGTTTGAAGCAGATTCCGATGGTCAAGGTTTTGTGGCACAGCAACAGGGTAGAACAGCATACGTGGGAGACCGAAGCTGAGATGCGAGCTTTTTACCCGTATCTCTTCCTTTCTTGATTTGTATTTCTTCTTTTTTTGGAATTTGGGGACGAATTCTTGTAAGGGGGAAAGACTGTAATAACCCAATGTTTTAAATATTTTTATACTGTGTCGAGATAATGCAGTATTAATAATTTTACTATATATTGGACTATCTAATTATTTTTTTAATAATTAAAGTTAATTTTTAATTATTTTAAGCTTTCCACGTAAAATTTTCCCGAAATTTATATTTTTGGGAAAATAATACCTAAATAATTATTTTTAGTGTTTAAATATCTAAATTGCTATATTTGGGTATATAAAGGGTATTTTTGGTATTTTTGGGAATTTTAATGTATTTTGTGGATATCTTGTGAATTGTGAACCTCGGTCGGTGGAATTACAGTTTGGGAATCTGACCGAGGAGTGATATGGATATCTATATTCGAAGTGTGTTTTCTTGTAGGATCGGCTCTACTTTCTGAGTAGAGAGATGTTCGTTTTAGAGGGGAGGTTTTACCAAATTTTCGATAGAATTCTCGTAAAATGTGACATTCGATCAAATCCCTATTCTTTGTCTATGTCTAGAATTCTATATCGAGTCTATAAAATTAAGTTAGATTTATTCTAATTTCATATTATTATTTATTTGTTAGTTGCGCCGAGACCGAGGCCCAGTGGACCAGGCCCGTCGGACCCATCTCGTGGAGTGCACAACTGTGAGTTGTTATTTTATATATACATGTATTAAGATGCATGTTTTTAGAAAAGTATGTTTTAATTGTATGAAATGTGCATAAAAAATTTAATAAATGCTCAAGTATATTTTAGGTATATTTTAGTATATTTTTGGTATATTTTAAAATTAAATGCATGTTTTTTTCTTAATTTATACCTAAAATGTTTTTAAGTATATATCTGGTTTATTTTATAATTGAATTGGATTTGTTTGACATATATGTACTTGAAATATACTTGGTTTATTTTTGGTATATTTCTAGTATATATATGAATTATTTGCCATTTAAATTATGTCATGCATCATCTATTTTACGAATGTATGAGTTTATTTTAAATGAAGGATATTGATAAAACGTGCTACCTAGTGGGCAGCACTAGGACCGAGTACGTACCGGTACGACGATAGAATTTAGGTTAAATTACTAACCTATTAGTGGATTATGATTTGTTGATTGATTTGATTGATGTGAGATGTGATTTGAGCGTGTGATTGATGGAGCTCAGTTGACCAAGTGTCTCAGGGCCAATCACACTGACAATCAGACTGTTGGAGCTCAGTTGACTTAATGTCTCGGGGCTAGTGTACTGTCCAAATGGAATAAGTGAAATTATTTGGAATAAGTGAGCGTGTATGGCTAGAGTGTTATTTAACACTATTTGAGGTTGCGATCATTTAGGGTTCTATTTGATCCTTCATAAACAGATATTTTTCAGTGTTATATATATAAAATGATTTTTGCTGCATCTGTGTGTATTTGCCTGTATATATATTTATTATATATACTATTGAGTGTTTGCATTTGTTATCTAGTTATGCATGTATATATATTATAACAACTCACTTAGTGAGGTCTGACTCCCCTCTGTTGACAATTTTTAGGAGAGTCTTCATCCTCAGACCTCAATAGCAGGCCTATACACCGGATTTCTTTCACCCTGGCCTTATTGTGTAAACTGCTTACTTGAGTTTATTTTGTATTCTAGACACTGCAGTAGTTGTGGTAGTGAGTTGTATTTATAATTATGTACATATGAGATTTTAAATTCAGAGTGCTACTCTGAAAGATTTGTACTTAAAAGATTTCTATTTATATATGAGATGTGATTTATATTATTAAAGGAAGTGAAAAATTATTATTTTACTTTGAGATTTAATTTACACTGCAAAATATTTTATTCATTTTATTATATTGCATGCTTTTATTTTTAAGGCTTGCTACGAGTTCCGAATTGGAAAGAATTCCTGTTCCCTAGTGCCGGTCATAACCCCCTGTTTTCAGTCATGACAACAATAGACTGGCCCCGAGACACTAAGTCGACCGAGCTCCAGCAGTCTGACTGTCAGTGTGATTGGCCCCAGGACATTAGGTCAGCCAAGCTCCAGCAATCACACCATCAATCACATCTCACATCGATCAAGTCAATCAAGTTATAATCCATAAATAGGTTAGTGATTTAACCTACAATCTATCGTCGTACCAGTACGTATTCGATCCTAGTGCTGCCCATTAGGAAGCACTTTCTATTGATATCCTTCATTAAAAGTAACTTGCTTCATTCATAAAATAATGATGCATAATATCATTATAAATAACATTATAAACCATATATATACTAGAAATATACCTAATATAAACTAAGTATATTTGAAGTATATATACGCAAAATCAATTCAAATAAATCATATAATATATAAAATTAAACCAATAATGTATTTAAAAAGTAATCTAGATTTAATTTAAAAAAACATACATTTACTTCATGTTATACCGAAAATATACTGAAAATATACATAAAATATACTTAAGCATTTATTAAGTCATTTATGCATAAATCATACAATTAAAACATATATTTCTAAAAACATGCAACCTAAATGCATGCATATATAAAATAACAACTCACAGTTGTGCATTCCTCAAGACGGGTCCAACGGGCCTAGTCCACTAGGCCTTGGTCTTGGCGCAACTAACAATAAAATAATAACATGAAATCAGAATAAATCTAACTTAACTTCTAGAGACTTGATCTAGGATTACTAACACAGATAGAGAATAGGAATTAGACCCGATGTCACATTTTATGAGAATTTTACCAAAAATTCAGCAGAACCTCCTCTGTAAAATGGACATCTTTTTACTTAAAAAGTAAAGCTGGTCCTGCAAGAAAAGTACACTTCAAAACAGAATTCACACAACTTCTCGGTCGGGATCTCAAACTACAATTTCCCCCAACCGAGGTCCACAATTCACAACAAAATACAATAAAATATATTAAAATTCAATAAATACCGAAAATACCCTTTAAGTACCAAAGTATATGTAATATCTCGAGTTTTTAAATAATTTTAAAATGCATCAGGATATGTAGTGTTAATAATTTTTATATATTTTTTTGATTATTTAATTAGTTTATTATTTATTAAAGTCATTTTTAATTATTTTAAGTTTCTTACGTAAAATTTTCCTGAGAGTTTTATTTTCGGGGAAATTAAAACTTAAATAAATAAATATTAATTATTGTAGACGGTTTTGTGAAATTGCATGAGTCCATGCAAGATTTTAAGTGTCATATTAAAATACATACATATACATGCATATATGCACGTTTAAATAAATTAGGGTTTATTTTAATTAAATTTATATTATATAGTTTTAATAATTAATATGTGTATATATATATGTATATGTATATAGATATTATTAATTATGTGTGTGGTGTATATTTATTTGAATATAATATTCATATATTATTATAATATAAATTAAAGTTATATATATACATATATATAGATATATACTTACAAAATCATAAAGTTTGCGATAATTACGGTTTTGCCATCTGACCTTCTTCTCCATGCCCAACGCCTCCCATTGATTTTCTGGCCACTGTCACATCGATTTCATTACTGTCGGTGTGCCTCCCAGCTGTCCTCCTCCATCTCCAGCCCATTCCATCGCCTGAAGCTCCCTTTTCTGGCATTATTTGATCAGTTTTTCCCCTAGAAATCGAAAACCACCATTAACACCGATCAGCACATTTCTGGCCATTGTTTGGAGTGCCACCAGTCTCTATCTCTTCCTTGAGCTCCGGTGAGTGCATTTCTAAGCTTGGTTTCACTTGATTTGGTTTAGATTTTCCTAGGTTTCCAATTTCAATTTCGGTCAACTTGAGTTCTTGATTTTTTTGAGCTTTAATTTTAATGATTCAAGCTTAATTCCTTCACAAAGATTGATCCTAGTAGCTCAATATACATGCTGTAATTTTTGTGGAATTTTCAGGAATTATTTTTATTTTTGTGAATTTTTTATTACTTTATTAATATTTTTTAATTTTCGTAAATTAATTAATTAAATTATGAAATTGTGATTTATGGTGTTTATAGGTGTTAAAATGAATTTTAGAAATTTATTTGTAATTTTTATGATTTTTGTATAATTATTGTGAATTTATTTAGTTTATGTGATTTTTAGAAAATTAGGTTAATTATGTATTTTATTGAAATTAACTGGTTAATTGAATAGAATTATTGATTTTATTGAATTATATGTTGAGAAATTAATTTTTGAGTAATTATAGTATTTTTAGTGAATTTTTGAATAATTATAGTATATTATGTGAGATTATATATAACTAGGGGTATTTTGGTAATTTGGTGATAAATTGGTTAAAAATTTAGTTTAATTGATTTTAATAATTATTTGAGGTATAAAAATGATTTTTACAAATTATTTAGTATTTTTAACTAATGAAAAATATTTTTCGTAAATTATTTTCAAATTTATATAATATACTATTTTTCTAAATAAATGAGTTTTTTATCGGGTTTTAATATGTTTTAGGGTTAATTGTGTAATTTGGAGTTTTAAAATGTATTTTGGTCAATATTTATGACTTTATCAAGAATTGTTGATTTTTAATAATATTTTATTAAAATTAGGGTTTTTATGTAATTATCGGTGGAATAATTATTTTCAGTGTTTTAAATATCTGATTTACTATATTTTGATTATTCAAGGGTATTTTTGGTATTTTTGGCATTTAAATGTGTTCTGTGTATATCTCGTAAATTGTGAGCCTCGGTCGATAGAATTGTAGTTTGGGAGTCCGACCGAGGGGTTGTGAGACTGTGTTTATTTGAAGTGTGTTTTTTTGCAGGACCAGCTCTACTTTTTGAGTAGAGAGATGTCCATTTTACAGGGGAAGTTCTGCCGAATTTTTGATAGAATTCTCGTAAAATGTGATATCCGGTCGAATTTCTATTCTTATTTTGTGTCTGGTATTCTTAGATCGACTCTCTAGAATTTTTGATAGACTTATTCTAATTCCGTATTGTCATTTGTTTGTTTAGTTGCGCCGAGATCGAGACTTAGTGGACCAGGCCCATCGGACCCATCTCGAGGAGCGCACACCAATGAGTTATTATACTGTATATATATGCATTGCATATAGGATGCATCACTTAGGGTTTTTCATTTTCATTATATGTTTTTAAAGTGATTTAAATTATAATATTTTTGGTATATCTAGGGTTTGTATTTTTGTATATATATGCATGTTAAATAATTATGCATGTTATTTTGATATATGCACGTTAAATAATTAGGTGTATGTTTAATACATTTTAGTATATATACATGTTTTAAATGTACATTTAGTCATAATTATTTTATTGAATGATTAGTATACTTTAGGTATAGTTTCAGTATATTTTAGGTTTATTCTTAAATAATTGCATGCTATATTATGAACCTACACTTAAATTGTTTTTAAGTTTATTTTTGGTATATTTTTGATATATTTCCAAATAAATGCATATTTTATTATTAATTCAAACCTAACACATTAGTGGTATACTTAGGGTTTATTTGTGATATATGCATGCTAGAAAATTAGGTTATTTTGGTATATTGTGAATATATGTTAATCCTAAATGAATGTTTTAGTACATACACATATTTAAATGAATATTTATACATAATTGTTTTATTAAGTGATTTGTGTACTTAGGGTATATTCTTTGTATATTTAGGTACATTTTTAAGCAAATGTATGTTGTATTATTAAAATGCACTTAAATTGTTTTTAACTATATTAATGGTTTATCTTTAGTATATTTCATATTTTATTTGACATATATATACCTGAAATATACTGGGTATATCTTAGGTATATTTTTGGTATATATATGGTAGATTTTACTATTATGAATATCATTCTATATTAATTATTGTCCGAGTGAATGATTTATTTTAAGTGAAGGATATCAATAGAACGTGCTTCCTAGTGGGCAGCACTAAGACTGTGTAGTACCAATGCAATAGATAAGGGTTGAGTGAGAATTAATTTTGGTGATTGTAATTGATTTGATTGATTTTACTAAGATTAATGGTATAATAGATAGTGTGATTGCAGGGCCAGTCACACTGATAGCCAAATTGCTAGAGCTCGGTTGACTTAGTGTCTCTGGGCCAGTCTGCTGTCCAAATTGGAATAAGTGTTCTATTGGGAATCAAGTGAGCCTGTATGGCTAGAGTGATGATAGGGTTGATTAAGGTTGCTATTATTAGGGTTCTATGGATCTTTCATGAATTAAACTAAACATTTTCTGCATTTAGTATATTTATATAAGCAGAGTTGGCATATGTGTGGAATACGTGAATATATATATATATATATATATATATATATATATATATATGTGTGTGTGTGTGTGTGTGTGTGAATGCATGATTGGATATGTTTTAGATTTCATGTATATATAGTATAATAATTCACTCAGTGAGGTCTGACCCCCCCCCCCTCAATTATTTTTATTCAGGAGATCCTATATCGTCAGACCTTAGTAGTAGAGTTCCTCGCCGGTGTTCTTCCGTTCCGGCTATTTTATGTAAATGTATATTTTGAACTTTGAATCATATTCTAAAAACTACAGTAGTTGTGCTATTGTATCATAAGAGTATTGTTTTTTTTTAATATTTAATACTCAGAGAGTTGTATCCGAACATTTTATGAATACATTTATTTATGGAAGAATTTGGAGTATGTACTTTGTATATTGATTCAAAAAAATTTTAATTATGTCGTACTTTTTATTTATTTATTACATGGTTTTATTTTCTAAGGCTTGCTACGGGTTCCGGATTCGAAAGAATTCTCGTTCCCTAGCGTTGGTCATGACTCCTAGTATGGGTCGTGACAGTATAGCAATTTAAGTATTAAAACACCGAAAGTAATTATTTTACCTATAATTACTTAAAAACTCTAATAATAATATAATATTATTAAAAATCGATATTTCTCGATAATTCCACAAATATTAATAAAAATTCATTTTATAAATCCAAATTACTTCATTAGTCCAAAAACATATTAAAAATTTACTAAAAATCCATTTATTTACAAAAATAGTATATTATATATAATTTGAAAATATTTTTTTTTTTGAAAAATAGTATTAATTAGTTAAAATTAGTAATTAATTCATAAAAATCATTTTTATACCTCAAATAATTATTAAAACCAATTAAATTTAATGTTTAGCTAAAATTACTACCAAATTACCAAAATACCCCTAATATATAAAAATACACATAATATACTAAAAACATTCCAGAATTCAATAGAAATTATATAAATAGACAAAAATGATTTTCTTAACATATTATTCACTAAAATCAACAAATATACGTAATTAACCAATAATTACTAACCAAATATATATTTAACCTAAATTTCCAAAAATAACATAAACTAAAAATAATTATAAAAATTACACAAAATACACAAAAATTATAAATTAAATTCTAAAATTACCAATAACCATCAAAAACACCAAAAACACAATTTCATAATTTATTTAATTAATTTATGAAAATAATAAAATAATAAAAAATTCACAAAAATTAAAATAATTCGCAAAAATTACACAAATTATAAGATGTAGATTAAGCTAAGGGGAACAATATTTGTTAAGGCACTTCTCATGAATCACAAGAAATCAAGCTAAAAAAAATAGGAAACCCCTAGGTGGCCGAAACTCAAAATCGATCACCATCAAAATCTAGGCCAAACTAAGTGAAACAGAGCTTAGAAACACACTTACTGGTGCTCAGGGAAGGGAAAGAGACCGGCGGTGTCGAAACAAGTTGTAATATCTCAAGTTTTTAAATATTTTTATATTGTATCGGGATATGCATGTAACAGCCCAGACCAACCCGCATCAGTGTCACGACCCAAAATAGGGGCCCATGACCGGCGCTAGGGAACGGGAATTCTTTCGAATCCGGAACCCGTAGCAAGCCTAAAAATAAAATAAAATATGCAATAATAATAACAACAGTATATAATGCAACGGAAATAAAAATCATGAATATCATAATAACATCTGCACTAACTGGATTTAAATCAAATCCTCATCATTTCATATATATAAACTCTTTTAATACAAATCCAGTTCAAATATAATACAACATCTCTTTAAATATTTGATGACTACTGTAGTGTCTAGATAAAATAAACCCAAGACTCAGAGAAGCAGTTTACACAAAGAAGCCGGGGCGAAAGAAATCCGACGTACAGGCCTGCTACTGAGGTCTGAAGAAGATGACTCTCTTGAAAAATATTCAACGGAGGGGAGTCAGACCTCATTGAGTGAATTACTATAATATATATACATGCATACTAAATGACAATGCATACAATCAATATTATATATCTAATATGTATATATACAGGCAAATACACACAGATGCAATAAAATCATTTTATATATTTAATTGAAAATCATCGTATATAAAGGATCAAATAGAACCCTATGATATCGTAACCTCGAAAACAGTGTTAGACAGCACTCTAGCCATATAGGCTCACTTATTCCAAAATATTCACTTATTCCATTTAAATTGTAAACTGGCCCCGAGACACTAAGTCAACCGAGCTCCAGCAGTCTGACTATTAGTGTGATTGGCCCCGAGACATTTGGTCAACCGAGCTCTAGCAATCACACTCCCAAATCACATCACACATCAGATAAATCAGTTCCAATCAATATCCATAAATGGTTAGTAATATAGCCTAAATACTATAAGCGCACCGGTACGTACTCGGTCCTAGTGCTGCCTACTAGCTAGCACGTTCTATTGATATCCTTCATTAATAAATATAAAACATTCATTCACAAATAAATGATGCATGAATTTAAATAAAATAACAATATAAACCATATATATACTAAAAATATGCCAAAAGTAAACCAGGTATATCTCGAGTATATATATGTCAAACAAATCCAATCAAATTACAAATTAAGCTAGAAATATATTTAAAAACATTTTAAATATAATTTATTAATAAAACATGCATATAATTTAATATATACCAAAAATAAGCTAAAAATATACTTAAATACAAATCACATTATTTATGCATATTTAATCAAAATAAAACATGCATTTCTAAATCATGCACCCTAAACACATTTATATATAAAATAGTAACTCACACTTAGTGCGCTCCACGAGATGGATCCGACGGGCCTGGTCCACTAGGCCTCGGTCTCGGCGCAACTAAACAAACAATAACGACAGAAATTAGAATAAACCTAACAGAAAATTCTAGAACTCGATCTAGAATATTAAACACAGAATCGAGATTAGGGATCGACCGGACATCACGTTTTATGAGAATTATACCAAAAAATTGGATAGAACCTTCCCTGTAAAACGGACATCTCTCTACTCAAAGAGTAAAGTCGACCCTGCAAAGAAACACACTTCGAAAAACAAGCTCAAAACAAATCCACAATCCCTCGGTCGGACTCCAAACTACAGTCTACCGACCGGGGTCCACAAACACAGAACAATTTCAGAAATACCAAAAATACCCTTATAATATAGAAATACATTTTATATATAGAAATTACATAATTAACCTTTAAACACAGTAAAAACCGATAAAAACTCATTTATTAGTAAAATCGTATATTATATATATAATTGAAAATAATTCACGAAAAATAGTTTTAATTAGTTAAAAATACTAAATAATTTGTAGAAATCATTTTTATACCTTAAATAACTATTAAAACCAATTAAATTACATTTTTAGCCAATTTTGTGTAAAATTACCAAAATGCCTTTATATATATAAATCTACTATAATTACTTCAAAAATTCACAAAAAAATAGTATAATTATCCAAAATTAATTTTCTCAACATATTTATCAATAATATCAATAATTAAACTCAATTTACCAATTAATTTTAATTAAAAACATAATTAACCTAATTTTTCCCAAAATTACATAAACTCAAATAATTCAAAATAAATACTTAGAAATTCATAAAAATTCCAAATAAATTTCTATAATTCATTTCAACACCTATATTCATCATAAAACACAATTTCATAATTTAATTAATTAATTTCCGAAAATTAGAAAATAATATTAAAATATTCAAAAATACCCAAAAATCGAAATAATCTCCAAAAATTCCAAAAAAATTCATACATGTAGATTAAGCTAAGGGGAACAACATTTGTGAAGGAATTTTTTATGAATCAAATAATTAGAAGTTGAAAAAAATCAAAAACCCTAATATGGCCGAAATTGAAAATTCAAAACCTAAGCAAATCAAGACCATTTTAGCTCAAACCAAAGCTAGAATCACACTCACCGGAGCTCAAGGAGAAGAAAGAGATTGGTGGTGTCAAAAATGGTGGCCGAAATCGTCGTGATCGACGGTGGTTCAACTTTCAGCTTCTCCGGCCAAAAATGGCTTCCAAACGCCAAAAATGGCTGCTACAGGCGGCAAAAGAGGCTGAGGAAGGTGGTGGCACACCAACGGCAAGGGATCGGGATGACAGCGACCGGATTTGCGCGGGGAAGTGATCGGGGAAGAAGAGAGGAATCGGGGGCAAAAATGTAATTTTCCAAAATTTTTGGTTTTTAACTTATAATATGTATATATATATATACTTTATACTATATATTAAAATAATATTAAATTATACACATTAAATATACACCACACACATATAATTCAATATTTTAATAATTTATACTAAATAAAAATAATTAAATAACAATAAAACTAATAAATAATTAATAAAATATTAGGGTAATATTAAACCCTAATTAAATAAATAATACATGTATACACGGTGTTTAATATTTTAAAATATGTATGAGTTCATGCAAATCCGTAAATATATTTAAAATAATTAATAATAAATTATTTATGTGAAATTTTCCCCAAAAATGAAAGTCTCGGGAAAATTTTACGTAAAGCACTTAAAATAATGATAAACAATTAAAAATCAATTTAACTTAAATAAAAGCTTATTAAATATCAATATTATATTTAAAAATTATTAACACTGCATATCCCGATGCAGTATTAAAATATTTAAAAAAAACACGAGATATTACAGTCTTCCCCCCTTATAAGAATTCGTCCCCGAATTCCAGAAAAAAAAATTACAGGATCAGGAAGGAAAGAGATACGGGTAAGAAGCTCGCATCTCAGCTTCAGTCTCCCACGTATGCTTCTCAACTCTATTGCTACGCCACAGAACCTTGACCATCGAAATCTGCTTCGATCGCAACTGTCGAATTTGATAATCAACGATCGCCATAGGTTCTTCCACAAACGTCAAATCTTCACTCACTTCTACACTGTCGGGCTGCAACAAGTGTGAAGGGTCTGAGATATACTTCCTCAACATTGAGATATGAAATACTGGATGCACCTGTGACATACTTGGAGGCAAATCCAACCGATATGCAACAGTGCCAACTCTCTCCAGAATCTCAAACGGTCCGATATATCTTGGTGTCAACTTACCCTTCCTACCAAATCTCATCACACCCTTCATCGGAGATACCTTCAAAAAAATAAAATCTCCAACCTGAAACTCCACATCTCTGCGCCTAGGATCCGCGTAACTCTTCTGTCTGCTAACTACGGTCTCTAATCTTCACTTAATCACGGTGACTTTCTCTGCAGCATCCTGAACCATCTCAGGTCCAGTCAAAGCTCTCTCACCAATCTCATCCCAACTCAATGGGGATCTACACTTCCTTCCATATAACGCCTCATATGGTGCCATGCCAATACTGCTATGGTAGCTGTTATTATATGCAAACTCTACGAGTGGCAAATGATTATCCCAGCTACCTCCCAAATCCAAGACACACATCCTCATCATATCTTCCAATGTCTGGATCGTCCTCTCAGACTGACCATCTGTCTGAGGATGAAAAGCAGTACTGAAGTCCAACCTAATGCCCATCGCTTCCTGCAACTTCTGCCAAAAATGAGAAGTAAATACTGAACCTCTGTCAGACACAATGGACACAGGTACTCCATGAAGGCACACAATATGCTTCACATACAACTTCACCAATCTAGCTGCAGAGTAAGTGGCTTTCACCAGTAGGAAATGTGCAGACTTCGTCAATCTGTCTACAATCACCCAGAGGGAATCGTATCCATCCTTCGAACGAGGTAAACCGACCACAAAATCCATAGCTATCCTTTCCCACTTCCACTCGGGAATAGGAAGAGGCTGAAGCTTCCCAGAAGGCTTCTGATGTTCAGCTTTCACTTACTGACACGTCAGACACTTAGCAACATAATCAACGACATCCTTCTTCAATCCATCCCACCAGTATAAATCTCTGATACTGTGGTACATCTTAGTGACACCTAGATGTACGTTGTAGGCTGTGGAGTGTGCTTCCTCTAGGATCTCTTCTCTCAAATCATCCACATCAGGAACACACAATCTACCATTGATCCATAACACACCATCATCATCGAGTGTGAAATTAGTGAACTTCCCTACTCTGACATTCTCTGTAAGCTCTTCTAGAATAGGATCTCAACTCTGAGCTGCTTTAATCCTATCCCTCAGTACAGATCATACTTTAAACTGAGCTAGCAGTCCACTTGATCTACTGATCTTCATCATCAGACCTTGATCCACCAACAAATGGAACTCCTGGATCAACGGTCTCCTCACAACACCGATGTGAGCAAGACTGCGTGAGGACTTTCTACTCAAGGCATCTGCTACCACATTAGCTTCACCCGGATGATATAGAATCTCACAATCATAGTCCTTTAACAATTCCAACCATCTTCTCTGCCTCAGATTCAGATCTCTCTGCTGAAAAATGTACTTAAGGCTCTTGTGATCAGTAAATATCTCACAAGTCACCCCATACAGATAATGTCTCCAAATCTTCAAAGCAAAGATCACTGCAGCCATCTCTAGGTCATGTGTAGGATAGTTCTGCTCATACTTCTTCAACTGCCTTGAAGCATAGGCTATCACCCTTCCATTCTGCATCAGCACACAACCAGGGCCAATTCTAGAGGCATCACAATAAACTATGAACTTGTCCACACTATTAGGCAAAGCTAACACTAGCGCTGTGGTCAATTTCTCCTTCAATAATTGAAAACTGTTCTCACAAGCTTCTGACCACTCGAATCTAACATTCTTCTGAGTCAAGCGAGTCATAGGGGATGCAATTCTGGAAAAATCCTGCACAAACCACCTATAATAACCGGCTAAACCCAGAAAACTTTGAATCTTAATGACAGAAGTCGGTCTAGGCCACTCAGACACTGCTTCAATCTTCTGTGGATCAACCTGAATACCTTCTTTAGACACCACGTGTCCAAGAAAAGAAACACTCTCCATCCAGAAATCACACTTTGAGAATTTAGCATAAAGCTGATGATCTCTCAGTGTCTGTAGTACAATCCTCAAATGATATACATGCTCCTCCATACTCCTTGAATAAACCAGTATATCATCAATGAAGACTACCATAAACTGATCCATATACGGTCTGAATACCCAGTTCATCAGGTCCATAAAAGCTGCTGGTGCATTTGTCAAACCAAAAGACATCACCAGAAACTCATAATGACCATATCGCGTGCGGAATGCCGTCTTAGGAACATCGGCTTCACTAATCTGCAGCTGATGATAACCCGACCTCAAGTCAACCTTAGAAAAGAACTGTGCACCCTGTAGCTGATCAAACAAGTCATATATCCTTGGGAGAGGATACTTGTTCTTTACTGTCACCTTGTTAAGCTCTTTATAGTCAATGCACAGTCTCAGGGTACCATCCTTCTTCTTCACAAACAGGACTGGTGCACCCCAAGGAGAAACACTAGGTCTGATGAAACCCTTATCTAATAATTCTTGCAACTGCTCCTTCAACTCTTTCAACTCTGCAGGAGCCATTCTATAGGGTTGCATAGATATAGGAGTAGTACCTAGAACCACATCTATACAGAATTCAATCTTTTTATGAGGTGGTAAACCTGGCAACTCCTCAGGAAAAACATTAGGAAACTCACAAGCAACAGGAACATTTGTGAGTGACAACTTCTCCACTAAAGTATCCCTGACTAATGCCAAATATCCCTGACAACCTTTCCTCAACAACTTCCTAGCCGTAATAGCAGAAATAAGATTCTGAGGTGCTGAACTCCTATCACCCACAAACTTAAAATCTTCTTCATCAGGAATTCTGAAAGTCACCTCTTTATTCCTGCAATCTACCACGACATAGTGCTGAGATAACCAATCCATTCCCAAAATAACATCAAACTCCATCACATCCAATAAGATCAAATTAGCGGGTAATTCTCTACCTCCCACGAGAACTGGACAACCAGAAAGAACAATATCGGTGTCCAAAGAATTGCTCAGAGGAGTGGCAACAGACAAAGGAATAGCCATCCTCGAAGCTTGCCAACAAGACTTGGAAGCAAAAATGGGAGAAACAAATGAATGCGTGGCACCCGGATCAAACAAAACCCATGCATCCAGGTAACAAATAGAAACAATACCTGCCACGACTGCATTAGATGCCTGAGCAACCTGCTGAGTGAGATGAAAAACTCTGGCATGTCCTCGACCTCTCTACTGACTGGTAGAAGCCTGGCCAATACCTCTGGCACCTCCTCTAGTACCTCTACCATGACTCTGCTGTGGGACAAACTGAGTGGAACTCTGATGCTGGGCTGGGGGTAACTGAAATGGCACGG
This sequence comes from Mallotus nudiflorus, assembly GCA_947683625.1. NCBI lineage: Eukaryota > Viridiplantae > Streptophyta > Magnoliopsida > Malpighiales > Euphorbiaceae > Mallotus > Mallotus nudiflorus. The sequence goes on along the minus strand of CANTUR010000610.1, from coordinate 45,167 downwards.
GTGCAGCACTAGTAATCGACTGCTATGGAAATCGTGGAATCTGCGGCTGCTGATACCCAGAATAAGGACATGATCTGGCAAAATGTCCTATCTGCCCGCATCTGAAGCATGTTAGTGGTGTCAGATAACACGGTCCCTGATGGACTCTACCGCAAGTCTGGCATACACTGGCCGTTGATCCAGAACTACAACCACTACTGTTGCTCGAAGCACCTGACCCGAATCTGAATGATCTACGCTGACCTCCACGGCCATGTCTACTGCTCTGATGCACTCAGACTCTACTGAGTCGAACCTCGCTGTTGACTACTCGATCCAACATGGAAACTCGAATACGGAGTAGCCTGTAATCCGCTCGACTGAACTCCCAGCCGGTAATAATCAGGCATTGCTCCCTGCCTAACTAGCCTCAGCTCAATCTCCTTGGCCAACTCAATCATAAACTCCAGAGTAAGGCCTGCTGTAGGCATACAAGCAAAAGCAAAACCCAAACCAGTAACGTAGGTAGTGACCGCGAAATACTGGTCTCGCATCAAGTCCTCTGCATATCACCCAGCCAAAGAAACTCTCGGGTATACTCCTCTACAGATCAATCACCATGAGAAATGCTGGTCAATCAAAGACGATAGCTCAAACGAAGAGGCTCTGGACAGAATCTCCTCATAAACCGCTCTCGGAACTGAGCCCAGGTCATCGTCATCATGTAAGGCTGGATCATCTGAATGAACCAATCTAGGGCTGGTCCCTCGATAGATAACTCGATGATCATGATCCACTGGTACTCGGTATGAGCAGTCCGAGTCCGAGTCTCGATCGCATGCAGAAAATCTAACGGATCGAAAGTACCATCAAATGCAATCCTGCCAACTCGGGCATAAAACAAAGCTGCCTCAGGGTCAAACATACCCTACTGATAGGCAGGTTGAACAGGCTGAAAGACTGGAGGTACAGGAACATCAAATTCAGGCTCTACAGGCTCCTTGTCCTGTAACTCTCTTTGCCTACGGTGACCTGCCGCTCCTCGAGGTCTACCTCTGCCACGACCTCTACGTCTAACTGGCTGCTCATGAGGTAAAACCTTGTCCTGAAAAGACTCATCATCCTCGGCCTCAACGACCGGTGGAGCGACACGCACTCGCCTCCTCATTCTAAAAAGACAAACGAAAAGATTCAGACAAACAGACAATGGAGGAATAACACAGAAAACTAAAACAAAGAATACTTATCAAGACATACTCGAACCTAATCCACTGCAGTAGTTACCAAAAGAAAACACAACTCTAAAAACTAGGGCCACAACTCTCATAACTAAGTCCAGACACAGAACTCCGCTCTGATACCAACTTTGTCACAACCCAAAACAGGGGCCATGACTGGCGCTAGGGAACAGGAATTCTTTCGAATCTGGAACCCGTAGCAAGCCTAAAAATAAAATAAAATATGCAATAATAATAACAACAGTATATAATGCAGCGGAAATAAAAATCATAAATATCATAATAACATCTGCACTAACTGGATTTAAATCAAATCCTCATCATTTCATATATATAAACTCTTTTAATACAAATCCAGTTCAAATATAATACAACATCTCTTTAAATATTTGACGACTACTGCAGTGTCTAGATAAAATAAACCCAAGACTCAGAGAAGCAGTTTACACAAAGAAGCTGGGACGGAAGAAATCCAGCGTACAGGCCTGCTACTGAGGTCTGAAGAAAATGACTCTCCTGAAAAATAGTCAACGGAGGGGAGTCAGACCTCACTGAGTGAATTACTATAATATATATACATGCATACTAAATGACAATGCATACAATCAACAGTATATATCTAATATGTATATATATAGGCAAATACACACAGATGCAATAAAATCATTTTATATATTTCATTGAAAATCATCGTATATGAAGGATCAAATAGAACCCTATGATATCGCAACCTCAAAAACAGTGTTAGACAACACTCTAGCCATACAAGCTCACTTATTCCAAAATATTCACTTATTCCATTTAGACAGTAGACTGGCCTCGAGACACTAAGTCAACCGAGCTCCAGCAGTCTGACTGTTAGTGTGATTGGCCCCGAGAAACTTGGTCAACCGAGCTCCAGCAATCACACTCCCAAATCACATCACACATCAGATAAATCAGTTCCAATCAATATCCATAAATGGTTAGTAATATAGCCTAAATACTATAAGCGCACCGGTACGTACTCGGTCCTAGTGCTGCCCACTAGGTAGCACGTTCTATTGATATCCTTCATTAATAAATATAAAACATTCATTCACAAATAAATGATGCATGAATTTAAATAAAATAACAATATAAACCATATATATATTGAAAATATACCAAAAGTAAACCAGGTATATCTCAAGTATATATACGTCAAACAAATTAAGCTAGAAATTAATTAAAAACATTTTAAATATAATTTATTAATAAAACATGCATATAATTTAATATATATAAAAAATAAACAAAAAATAAGCTAAAAATATACTTAAATACAAATCACATTATTTATGCATATTTAATCAAAATAAAACATGCATTTCTAAATCATGCACCCTAAACACATATATATATAAAATACTAACTCACACTTAGTGCGCTCCACGAGATGGATCCGAGGGGCCTGGTCCACTAGGCCTCGATCTCGGTGCAACTAAATAAACAATAATGACAGAAATTAGAATAAACCTAACAGAAAATCCTAGAACTCGATCTAGAATATTAAACACAGAATCGAGATTAGGGATCTGTAATATCCCATGTTTTTAAATATTTTAACACTGTATCAGGATATGCAGTGTTAATAATTTTCATATGTATATTATATGATATTTTTACGAGTTAGTATGTATTTAAAACCTATTTTAATTATTGTGTATTGTTTACAGTACTTTACATAAAATTTTCCCGGGACTTGCATTTTCGGGGAAATTTTCACGTAAATAATTTATTATTAATTATTTTAAATATATTTTCGGACTAGCATGAACTCATACGTATTTTTAAATTACTAAATAGAGCCTATGTGTATATATATTTATTTAATTAGGGTTTAGTATATTACCCTAATATTTAATTAATTAATTATTTATTTATGTGTTATTTAATTATTTTTAATTAATAATAAATTTTAAAATATTAATATAATAATGTGTGGTGTGCAATTTTTCCACATATTTTATTTATATACTATATTATAATATATACATAATATTTTATTTTTTCTTTTTTTTTTCTTTTTCTTTTTCTTTTTCTTTTTCTTTTCTTTTCTTTTCTTTTTTTTCTTCTTCTTCTTCTTCTTCTTCCCGTGCGCGACCACCTTCCCCTCAACGCAGCAATCCCGAACACTTACCGTCAGTGTGCCTCTCGGCTTGCCACCTTCATCCTCAGCCGTTCCCCGCCGCCAGCAGCCTTCTTCTCCGGCGCCGGCTACCCCATTTTCTTCTTTTGGCCGAAACTTCTTCTCCTCGCCGTCGACCATGATTTCGGCCACCATTTTTGACACCGCCGGTCTCTTTCTTCTTCTTGAGCTCTGGTGAGTGTGATTCTAGCTTTTTTTTGAGCTTAAATGGTCTTGATTTACTTAGGTTTCAAATTTTTGAATTCGGCCATATTAGGGTTTTTGATTTTTTTGAGCTTTGAATTGATTTATTCATGAAAACTCACTTCACAAATGTTGATCCTAGTAGCTTAATCTACATGTATGAATTTTTGTGGAATTTTTAGAGATTATTTGGATTTTTGGGTATTTTTGAATATTTTAATATTATTCTCTAATTTTCGGAAATTAATTAAATAAATTATGAAATTGTGTTTTATGGTTAAATTAGGTGTTGAAATGAATTATAGGAATTTATTTGGAATTTTTATGAATTTCTATGTATTTATTTTGAATTATTGAAGTTTATGTAATTTTGGGAAATTAGGATTAATTGTGTTTTTAATTGAATTTAATTGGATAATTGAGTTTAATTATTGATATTATTGATAAATATGTTGAGAAAATTAATTTTGGATAATTATACTATTTTTGGTGAATTTTTGAAGTAATTTTAGTATATTTATATATATAGGGGTATTTTGGTAATTTTACACAAAATTGACTAAAAATGTAATTTAATTGGTTTTAATAGTTATTTAAGGTATAAAAATGATTTCTACAAATTATTTGGTATTTTTAACTAATTAAAACTATTTTCGTGAATTATTTTCAATTCTATATATAATATACGGTTTTTCTAATAAAATGAGTTTTTACCGGTTTTTATAGTGTTTTAAGGTTAATTACGTAATTTCTACGTATAAAATGAATTTCTATTATTTAAGGGTATTTTTGGAATTTTCAGAATTGTTCTGTGATTGTGGACTCCGGTCGGTAGACTGTAGTTTAGAGTCCGACCAAGGGGTTGTGAATATAATTTTATGTTTATTTTCGAAGTGTGTTTCTTTGTAGGGTTGGCTCTACTCTTTGAGTAGAGAGATGTCCGTTTTACAGGGGAGGTTCTGCCGAATTTTTGATAGAATTCTCGTAAAACGTGATGTCCGGTCGAACCCTAATCTCAATTTTGTGTTTAATATTCTAGATCGAATTCTAGGATTTCTATTAGGTTTATTCTAATGTCGGTTATTTATTATTTTTTTAGTTGCACCGAGACCAAGGGCTAGTGGACCAGGCCCGTCGGACCCATCTCGTGGAGCGCACTAGGGTGAGTTACTATTTTATATATATGTGCCTTAGGATGCATGATTTAGAAATGCATATTTTATTTTGATTAAATATGCATAAATAATTTGATTATTACTTAAGTTTATATTTAGTTTATTTTGGTTTATTTTTGGTATATATTAAATTATATGCATGTTTTGTTAATAAATTATATTTAAAATGTTTTTAAATTTATTTCTAGCTTAATTTATGATTTAATTGGATTCATTTGACGTATATATACTCGAAATATACCTGGTTTACTTTTGGTATATTTCCAGTATATATATGGTTTATGTTGTTATTTTATTTAAATTCATGCATCATTTATTTGTGAATGAATGTTTTATATTTATTAATGAAGGATATCGATAGAACATGCTACCTAGTGGGCAGCACTAGGACCAAGTACGTACCGGTGCGCCTATAGTATTTAGGCTATATTACTAACCATTTGTGGATATTGATTAAATGTGATTATTTGATGTGTGAGATATGGTTTGGAGGTGTGATTGCTGGAGCTCGGTTGACTAAGTGTCTCGGGGCCAATCACACTGGCAGTCAGACTGCTAGAGCTCGGTCGACTTAGTGTCTCGGGGCCAGTCTACTGTCTAAATGGATTAAGTGGATATATTTGGACTAAGTGAGCCTGTATGGCTAGAGTGTTGTCTAACACTGATTGAGGTTTCGATATCATAGGGTTCTATGTGATCCTTCATAAAAGATGATTTTCAATAAAAATATATATATATAAAATGATTTTACAGCATTTGTGTGTATTTGTCTGTATATATACATATTAGATATATAATGTTGATTGTATGCATTATCATTTAGTGTGCATGTATATATATTATAGTAATTCACTCAGTGAGGTTTGACTCCCCTCCGTTGATAATTTTTCAGGAGAGTCAACATCTTCAGACCTCAGTAGCAGGCCTGTACGCCGGATTTCTTCCGCCTCGGCTTCTTTATGTAAACTGCTTACTTGAGTCTTATTTTTATAATATAGACATTGCAGTAGTTGTAAATTAATTTATGGGATTTTATGTATTTTATTTATGTGAGTTATATTATGTGAACTGGATTTGTATTAAAATAGTTTTATATATATATGAGATGAGTATTTGACTTAAATCCAGTTGATGAAAATACTATTGTGATATTTATGATTTTCATTTCCGTTGCATTTGATATTGTTATTATTATTATTGCATGTTTTATTTTATTTTTAGGCTTGCTACGGGCTCCAAATTCGAAAGAATTCTTGTTCCCTAGTGCCGGTCATGGCCCCTATTTTGGGTCGTGACAAAGTTGGTATCAGAGCGGAGTTCTGTGTTAGGGCTTAGTTTGTGTAGTTGTGGCCCTAGTTTTCAGAGTTGTGTTTTATGTTGAACTACTGCAGTGAATTAGGTTCGAGTACGTCTTGATAAGTATTCCTTGCTTTAGTTTTCAGCGTTATTCCTCCATTGTCTGTTTTGCCTAAATCTTTCCATTTGTCTTTTCAGTATGAGGAGGTGAGCACGTGTCGCTCCACCGGTCATTGAGGCCGAGGATGATGAATCTTTTCAAGATGAGGTTTTACCTCCTGAGCAGCCAATTAGACGTAGAGGTCGTGGCAGAGGTAGACCTCGAGGAGCGGCAGAGAGAGTTACAGGACGAGGAGCCTATTGAGCCTGAATTTGATGTTCTTATTCCTCTAGTTGTTGAGCCTATTTAGCCTGCTTATCAGCAGGGTATGTCTGACCCTGAGGTAGCTTTGTTCTATGCCCGAGTTGGTAGGATTGCTTTTGATGGTACTTTCGATCCGTTAGATTTTCTGCACGCGATTGAGACTAGGACTCGGACTGCTCACATCGAGTACCAGCGAATCATGATCATTGAGTTGTCTATCGAGGGATCAGCCCTAGATTGGTTCATTCAGATGATTCAGCCTTATATGATGACGATGACCTGGGCTCAGTTCCGAGAGCGATTTATGAGGAGATTTTTTCCAGAGCCTCTTCGTTTGAGTTATCGTCTCCATTTGACCAGCATTTCCCCATGGAGATCGATCTGTAGAGGAGTACACCCGAGAGTTTCTTCGTCTGGGTAGATATGCAGAGGACCTAATACAAGATCAGTATTTTGCAGTCACTACGTACGTTACTGGTTTGGGTTCAGCTTTTACTGGTTTCCCTACAGTAGGCCTTACTCTCGAGTCTGTGATTGAGTTAGCCAAGGAGATTGAGCTGAGGCTAGTTAGGCAGGGAGCGATGCCTGATTATTACCAGCTAGGAGTTCAGTCGAGTGGATTGCAGACTACTCCGTATTTGAGTTTTCATGTTGGTTCGAGTAGTCAGCAGCGAGGTTCGACTCAGTAGAGTCAGAGACAACAGCAGCGAGTGCATCAGAGCAGTAGACATGGCCGTGGAGGTCAGCGTAGATCGTTCAGATTCAGATCAGGTGCTTCGAGCAGTAGCAGTGGTCGTAGTTCTAGATCAGTGGCCAGTGTTTGCCAGACTTGCGGTAGAGTCCATCAGGGACCATGTTATCTGACACCACTGACATGCTTCAGATGTGGGCAGCCAGGACATTTTACCATATCGTGTCCTTACTCCGGTATCAGCAGCTGCAGATTTCGCGATTCCCACAGCAGTCGATTGCTAGTACTGCACTCGTGCCATTTCAGTTACCTCCAGCCCAGCATCAGAGTTCCACTCAGTTTGTCCCACAGTAGAGTCGTGGTAGAGGTGCTAGAGGAGGTGCCAGAGGTGTTGGCCAGGCTTCTACCAGTCAGCAGGGAGGTCGAGGTCAAGCCAGAGTCTTTCATCTCACTCAGCAGGATGCTCAGGCATCTAATGTAGTCATGGCAGGTATTGTTTCTATTTTTTTACCTGGATGCTTGGGTTTTGTTTGATCCGGGTGCCACACATTCATTTGTTTCTCCCATTTTTGCTTCTAAATCTTGTTGGCAAGCTTCGAGGATGGCTTTTCCTTTGTCTGTTGCCACTCCTCTGAGCGATTCCTTGGACACTGATATTGTTCTTTCTGGTTGTCCAGTTCTCGTGGGAGATAGAGAATTACCCACTGATTTGATTCTGTTGGATGTGATGGAGTTTGATGTTATTTTGGGAATGGATTGGTAATCTCAACACTATGCCGTGGTAGATTGCAGGAATAAAGAGGTGACCTTCAGAATTCCTAATGAAGAAGACTTTAAGTTTGTGGGTGATAGGAGTTCAGCACCTCATAATCTTATTTCTGCTATTATGGCTAGGAAGTTGTTGAAGAAAGGTTGTCAGGGATATTTGGCATTGGTTAGGGATACATCAGTGGAGAAGTTGTCACTCATAGATGTTCCTGTTGCTTGTGAGTTTCCTGATGTTTTTCCTGAGGAGTTGCCAGGTTTACCACCTCATAGAGAGATTGAATTTTGTATAGATATGGTACCAGGTACTACTCCTATATCTATGCCACCCTATCGTATGGCTCCTGCAGAGTTGAAAGAGTTGAAGGAGTAGTTGCAAGAGTTGTTGGATAAGGGTTTTATCAGACCTAGTGTTTCTCCTTGGGGTGCACCAGTCCTGTTTGTGAAGAAGAAGGATGGTACCCTGAGACTGTGCATTGACTACAGAGAGCTGAATAAGGTGACAGTGAAGAACAAGTATCCTCTCCCGAGGATAGATGACTTGTTTGATCAGCTACAGGGTGCACAGTTCTTTTCTAAGGTTGACTTGAGGTCGGGTTATCATCAGTTGCAGATTAGTGAATCTGATATTCCTAAGACGGCATTCCACACTAGGTATGGATATTATGAGTTTTTTGGTGATGTCTTTTGGTTTGACTAATGCACCATCAGCTTTTATGGACCTGATGAACAGGGTATTCAGACCGTATGTGGATCAGTTTATAGTAGTCTTCATCGATGATATATTGGTTTATTCAAGGAGTATGGAGGAGCATGTATATCACTTGAGGATTGTACTACAGACACTGAGATATCATCAGCTTTATGCTAAATTCTCGAAGTGTGATTTCTGGATGGAGAGTGTTTCTTTTCTTGGACACGTAGTGTCTAAAGAAGGTATTCAGGTTGATCCACAGAAGATTGAAGCAGTGTCTGAGTGGCCTAGACCTACTTCTGTCATTGAGATTCGAAGTTTTCTAGGTTTAGCCAGGTATTATAGGCGATTTGTGCAGGATTTTTCCAGAATTGCAGCCCCTATGACTCGCTTGACTCAGAAGAATGTTAGATTCGAGTGGTCAGAAGGTTATGTGAATAGTTTTCAGTTGTTGAAGGAGAAATTGACCACAGTGCCAGTATTAGCTTTGCCTAATAGTGTGGATAAGTTCACAGTTTACTGTGATGGCCTCTAGAATTGGTCTTGGTTGTGTGTTGATGCAGAATGGAAGGGTGATAGCCTATGCTTCAAGGCAGTTGAAGAAGCATGAGCATAACTATCCTACACATGACCTTGAGATGGCTGCAGTGATCTTTGCTTTGAAGATTTGGAGACATTATCTGTACGGGGTGACTTGTGAGATATTTACTGATCACAAGAGCCTTAAGTACATTTTTCAGCAGCGAGATCTGAATTTGAGGCAGAGGAGATGGTTGGAACTGTTGAAGGATTATGATTGCGAGATCTTATATCATCCGGGTAAAGCTAATGTGGTAGCAGATGCCTTGAGTAGGAAGTCCTCAGGTAGTCTTGCTCACATCAGTGTTGAGAGGAGACCATTGATCCAGGAATTGTATCTGATGGTGGATCAAGGTCTAATGGTGAAGATTAGTAGATTAGGTGGATTGCTAGCTCAGTTTAAAGTGCGATCTGTATTGAGGGATAGGATTAAAGCAGCTCAGAGCCGAGATCCTATTCTAGAAGGGCTTGCAGAGAATGTCAGAGCAGGGAAGTTCACTGATTTCACACTCGATGATGATGGTGTGTTGTGGATCAGTGGTAGATTGTGTGTTCCTGATGTGGATGATTTGAGAGAAGAGATCTTAGAGGAAGCACATTCTACAGCTTATAGCATACATCCAGGTGTTACTAAGATGTACCACAGTATCAGAGATCTATACTGGTGGGACGGATTGAAGAAGAATGTCGCTGATTTTGTTGCTAAGTGTCTGACGTGTCAGCAAGTGAAAGCTAAACATCAAAAGCCTTTTGGGAAGCTTTAGCCTCTTCCTATTCCCGAGTGGAAGTGGGAAAGGATAGCTATGAATTTTGTGGTAGGTTTACCTCGTTCGAAGGATGGATACGATTCCATATGGGTGATCGTAGACAGGTTGATGAAGTCTGCACATTTCTTGCCTGTGAAAGCCACTTATTCTATTGCCAGATTGGCGAAGCTGTATGTGAAGCATATCGCATGCCTTCATGGAGTACCTGTGTCCATTGTGTTAGATAGAGGTTCGGTGTTTACTTCTCATTTTTGGCAGAAGTTGCAGGAAGCGATGGGCACTAGGTTGGATTTCAGTACTGCTTTTCATCCTCAGATAGATGGTCAGTCTGAGAGGACGATCCAGACACTAGAAGATATGTTGAGGATGTGTGTCCTGGATTTGGGAGGTAGCTGGGATGATCATTTTGCCACTCGATGAGTTTGCATATAATAACAGCTACCATAGCAGTATTGGTATGGGACCCGTATGAGGCGTTGTATGGAAGGAAGTGTAGATCCCCTTTGAGTTGGGACAAGATTGGTGAGAGAGCTTTGACTGGACCTGAGATGGTTCAGGATGCTGCAGAGAAAGTCGCCGTGATTAAGCGCAGATTAGAGACCGCAGTTAGTAGACATAAGAGTTATGCATGTTTTTATTATTGTTATTATTATTATTTCAGTTGATGAAAATACTATTGTGATATTTATGATTTTCATTTCCGTTGCATTTGATATTGTTATTATTATTATTGCATGTTTTATTTTATTTTTAGGCTTGCTATGGGTTCCGGATTCGAAAGAATTCTCGTTCCCCTAGTGCCGGTCATGGCCCCTGTTTTGGGTCGTGACAGGATCGATCGGACATCACGTTTTACGAGAATTCTACCAAAAATTCAGTAGAACCTCCCCTGTAAAATGGACATCTCTCTACTCAAAGAGTAGAGCTGACCCTGCAAAGAAATACACTTCGAAAAACAAGCTCAAAACAAATCCACAACCCCTCAATCGGACTCCAAACTACAGTCTACCGACCGGGGTCCACAAACACAAAATAATTTCAGAAATACCAAAATACCCTTATAACATAGAAATACATTTTATACATAGAAATTACATAATTAACCTTTAAACACAGTAAAAACCGATAAAAACTCATTTTATTAGTAAAATCGTATATTATATATATAATTGAAAATAATTCACGAAAATAGTTTTAATTAGTTAAAAATACTAAATAATTTGTAGAAATCATTTTTATACCTTAAATAACTATTAAAACCAATTAAATTACATTTTTAGCCAATTTTATGTAAAATTACCAAAATGCCCTTATATATATAAATATACTATAATTACTTCAAAAATTCACCAAAAATATTATAATTATCCAAAATTAATTTTATCAACATATTTATCAATAATATCAATAATTAAACTCAATTTACCAATTAATTTTAATTAAAAACATAATTAACCTAATTTTCCCAAAATTACATAAACTCAAATAATTCAAAATAAATACTTAGAAATTCATAAAAATTCCAAATAAATTTCTATAATCATTTCAACACCTATATTCATCATAAAACACAATTTCATAATTTAATTAATTAATTTCCGAAAATTAGAAAATAATATTAAAATATCAAAAATACCCAAAAATCGAAATAATCTCCAAAAATTCCAAAAAAAATAATAAATGTATATTAAGCTAAGGGGAATAACATTTGTGAAGGAATTTTTCATGAATCAAAAAATTCAAAGTTCAAAAAAATCAAAAACCCTAATATGGCCGAAATTGAAAATTTGAAACCTAAGCAAATCAAGACCATTTCAGCTCAAACTAAAGATAGAATCACACTCACCGGAGCTCAAGGAGAAGAAAGTGACTGGCGGTGTTGAAAATGGTGGCCGGAATCATCGTGATCGACGGTGGTTCAACTTTCGGCTTCTCCGGCCAAAAATGGCTTCCAAACGCCGGAAATGGCTGCTACAGGCGGCGAAAGAGGCTGAGGAAGGTGGTGGCACACCAGAGGGCACACCAATAGCAAGGGATCGGGATGGCAGCGACCGGATTTGCGTGGGGAAGTGATCGGGGAAGAAGAGAGGAATTAGGGGCAAAAACGTAATTTTCCAAAATTTTTGGTTTTTAACTTATAATATGTATATATATATATACTTTATACTATATATTAAAATAATATTAAATTATACACATTAAATATACACCACACACATATAATTTAATATTTTAAAAATTTATACTAAATAAAAATAATTAAATAACAATAAAACTAATAAATAATTAATAAAATATTAGATTAAATAAATAATTACATGTATACAAGGTGTTTAATATTTTAAAATATGTATGAGTTCATGCAAATCCGTAAATATATTTAAAATAATTAATAATAAATTATTTACGTGAATTTTCCCCGAAAATGAAAGTCTCGGGAAAATTTTACGTAAAGCACTTAAAATAATGATAAACAATTAAAAATCAATTTTACTTAAATAAAAGCTTATTAAAGCTTATTAAATATCAATATTATATTTAAAAATTATTAACACTGCATATCCCGATGCAGTATTAAAATATTTAAAAAAACACGGGATATTACAATCAGATATTGTTCGCTTTGCCCAGGCCCAGCCCGCAGTGCACGGTTTTAAAATGTGTCTGATGGGAGAAGGTATCCACACCCTTATAAGGCGTGCTTCGTTCTCCTTCCCAACCGATGTGGGATATCACAATCCACCCCCCTTAGGGCCCAGCGTCCACGTTGGCACACTGATCTGGGCTCCGACTCTGATACCATTATAACAGCCCAGACCAACCCGCATTAAATATTGTTCGCTTTGTCCAGGCCCAGCCCACAGCGCACGTTTTAAAACGTGTCTGATGGGAGAAGGTATCCACACCTTTATAAGGCGTGCTTCGTTCTCCTTCCCAACCGATAATGGATATCACAATGCAGTATTAATAATTTTTAATATATATATTTGATTATTTAATTATTTTTGTTAATAATTAATGTTATTTTATGTTTATTTAAAAATTTCTAAGTAAAAATTATTCCAAAACCTATTATTTTGGAAAATAGCATTTCAATAAAATTTTAATGTTTAATATTATTTTATTTTAACAAATTTTATTGTTTCATGCATTATTATTTTGTGAATTAATTATATATATATACATGCATGTATACTTAGGGTTATTGTTTTTATGTATATGTGTGTGTATATATATATATATTTAAATGTATATAATATTATGTGATGTGTGTTTAATGTGGATATATATTATTATTTAATTATATTATTAAAGTTAAAGTTTTAATATATATATAAAATAAAACTCATCTTCTTCCCTCACCCTCACCCCGACGCCCTACCCCCCCTCACCCCCTTACCTCTGCAACGCTGATTAGAGGGCATCAGAGTGCCTCATGGAGTGCCGCCGTCTTCTCCAACTGCTCCACCACCCTCCTCCACCTTCTTCAACGCCGGTGGTTGCTGTGGAAGTCGAAATTGCTGAAACTCTCATCTCCTCCATTCAAGGCATTTTCAACCACCAAATCCGGTGGTTCCGGTGCTGTTGAGCTTCTAGAACTCCATAGAAGCTGATTCCAAGCTCCTTGTAGCTTGAAAACTCGATTTGGTAAGGATTTGAGCTTGATTTCAATTTTGGCCTCTTTTGCTTCTTAATTTTTTTAAACTTCAATTTTTGATATTCAAGCTTAATTCCTTCACAAAAGTTGATTCTACTAGCTCAATCTACACTCTGGACATTTTTGGAATTTATTTTGATTTTTGTGAATTTTTTATTATTTTCTAATTTTCATAAATTAATTAAATAAATTGTAAAATTATGATTTTTAGGGTTTATGGTGGTTGAAAATGATTATAGAATTTAATTTATAATTTTTGTGATTTTTGTGTAATTAATACAATTTTATTTAGTTTATGTGAATTTTAGAAATATAGGTTTTATATATATATATATATATATATGTAATATCTCGTGTTTTTAAATATTTTAATACTACATCGGGATATGCAGTGTTAATAATTTTGTATATAATTATGATATTTTTACAAGTTGATATATATTTAAAACTTATTTTAATTATTGTATATTATTTTAAGTGCTTTACGTAAAATTTTCCCGAGAATTCTATTTTCGGGAAAATTTTCACGTAAATTATTTATTATTATTATATTAAATAGATTTCCGGATTTGCATGAGTTCATATATATTTTTGAAGTACTAAATAACATATATTTGTGTAATTATTTATTTAATTAGGGTTTAAATAATTACCCTAATATTTTTATTATTTATTAATTAGTTTTAATATTATTTAATTATTTTTAAGTGTATTAAATTTTAAAATATTAAATTATATGTGTGTGGTGTATATTTAATGTGTGTGATTTTATATTATTTTAATATATAGTGTAAAGTATATATATATACATATTATATGTCAAAAATGAAAACTTATTACCAAAATACCGAATTGCCCCTCCTTCTTCCTTCTTCTCTCCCGACGCCTACCCTCACTATGCCTCCCGTTCCACCACGTCGAACTGCCCTTCGTCGCCATCAGCTACCGCCAACCTCCTCCCCCTTCCTTCCTCTTCCTCTCCGACGTGACCAAGCCATCGGAAGCCCGCTGGAACGCTCGAAATTCGTGGTGGCAGCAAGTTGAGCTCTTCTCCGTCGACCACGATTCCGGCCACCATTTCGTGCACCGCCAGTCTTCATCAACTCCTTGAGCTCCGATGGTCCCTATTCTAAGCTCCTTTTGGCCTGAAAACAAGTGGTTGAAGAGGTTTGAGCTAAATCTTCAATTCGCCCATTTTAGCTTCTTGAATTTTTTGAACTTAGAATTGATTGATTCATGAAAAGTCCCTTAACAAATGTTGATCCTAGTAGCTTAATATTCATGTGTGAATTTTTGTAGAATTTTTGGAGATTATTTTGATTTTTGGGTATTTTTGAATATTTTATTATTATTTTCTAATTTTTGAAAATTAATTAATTAAATTATGAATTTGTGTTTTATATAAATATAGGTGTTGAAATGAATTATAGAAATTTATTTGGAATTTTTATGAATTTATATGTATTTATTTTGAATTTATTTAGGTTTATGTAATTTTGGAAAATTAGGTTAATTGTGTTTTTAATTGAAATTAATTAGTTAATTGAGTTTATTTATTGACATTATTGATAAAAATGTTGAGAAAATTAATTTTCGGATAATTATATTATTTTTGGTGAATTTTTGGATTAATTTTAGTATATTTATATATATAGGGGTATTTTGGTAATTTTACCATAAATTGACTAAAAATGTAATTAAATTGGTTTTTAATAGTTATTTAAGGTATAAAAATGATTTATACAAATTATTTAGTATTTTTAATTAATTAAAACTATTTTTCGTGAATTATTTTCAATTATATATATAATATACGATTTTTCTAAATAAATGAGTTTTTATCGGTTTTTCCTGTGTTTTAGGATTAATTATGTAATTTATACTTAAAAAATGTATTTATGTGATATAAGGGCATTTTTGGTATTTTCATAATTATTTTGTGGATTGTGAACCCCGATCGGTAGACTGTAGTTTGGAGTCTGACCGAGGGGTTATGGATGTGTTTCTGTGTCTATTTTTTGAAGTGTGTTTCTTTGCAGGGCCGGCTCTATTCTTTGAGTAGAGAGATGTTCATTTTACAGGGGAGGTTCTATCAAATTTTTGATAGAATTCTCGTAAAACGTGATGTCCGATCGAACCCTAATTCTGATTATGTGTCTAATATTCTAGATCGAGTTTCTATGATTTTCTGTTAGGTTTATTCTGATGTCTGTTATTTATTATTTGTTTAGTTGCACCGAGACCGAGGCCTAGTGGACCAGGCCCATCGGACCCATCTCGAGGAGCGCACTAAGTGTGAGTTGCTATTATATATATATATATATATATATATATATATATATATATATATATATATATATATATATATATATATATATGTCTAGGGTGCATGATTTTAGAAATGTATGTTTTATTTTGATTAAATATGCATAAATGGTTTAATTATTATTTAAGTTTATCTTTAGTTTATATTCGGTATATTTTGGTATATTTTCAAATTATATGCATGTTTTATTAATAAATTATTCTTAAAATATTTTTATGTATATTCTTAGTCTATTTTGTAATTTAATTGGATTTATTTGGCGTATATATACTCGAAATATACCTGGTTTACTTTTGGTATATTTCTAGTATATATGGTTTATGTTGCTATTTTATTTAAATTCATGCATCATTTATCTTTATGAATGTATGCTTTATATTTCAATGAAGGATATCGATAGAATATGCTACCTAGTGGGCAGCACTAGGACCGAGTACGTACCGATACGCTTATAGCATTTAGGCTATATTACTAACCATTTGTGGATATTGATTGGAATTGATTTATCTGATGTGTGATGTGATTTGGGAGTGTGATTGCTGGAGCTCAGTTGACCAAGTGTCTCGGGGCCAATCACACTGATAGTCAAACTGCTGGAGCTCGGTTGACTTAGTGTCTCAGGGCCAGTCTACTGTCCAAATGGACCAAGTGAATATATTTTGGAATAAGTGAGCCTGTGTGGCTAGAGTGTTGTCTAACACTGTTTGAGGTCGCGGTATTCTAGGGTTCTATTTAATCCTTCATAAACTGTGAATTTCAGTAAAAATATATAAAATGATTTTATTGCATTTGTGTGTATTTTCCTGTATATATACATATTAGATATATATTGTTGATTGTATGCATTGTCATTTAGTATGCATGTATATATATTATAGTGATTCACTCAGTGAGGTCTGACTCCCCTCTGTTGACTAATTTTTCAGGAGAGTCATTATCTTCAGACCTCAGTAGCAGGCCTGTACGCCAGATTTCTTTCGCCCTGGCTTCTTTATGTAAATTGCTTATCTGAGTCTTGAGTTTTATTTTTATAATCTAGACACTGCAGTAGTTGTAGATAAATTATGGGTTTTATGTATTATATTTGTGTGAGTTATGTATTTTAAGAATTTGAATTGAAACTTGTATTAACTGATTTATTTATATATATGAGATATGGATTTGATTTAAATCCCATGGTGGAATATTACTTTGATACTTATGAATTTATTTCCGCTGCATTAAGAGTTGTTATTATTATTATTGCATGTTTATTTTATTTTTAGGCTTGCTACGGGTTCCGGATTCGAAAGAATTACCGTTCCCTAGCGTCGGTCATGGCCCCTGTTTTGGGTCGTGACAATATTGTTAAAATTAATTGTTTAATTGAGTATAATTATTGATTTTATTGAATTATATGTTGAGAAAATAATTTTAGAACAATTATATAATTTTTAGTGAATTTTTGAGTAATTATAGTATATTATGTGAATTATTATATATTAGGGGTATTTTGGTAATTTGGCAGAAATTTTAATTGAATATTAAGTTAAATTGATTTTAATAATTATTTGAGGTATAAAAATAATTTTTATAAATTATTTACTATTTTTAAATAATTAAAACTATTTTTCAAAAATTGTTTTCAAATTATATATAATATACTATTTTTGTAAATAAATGGGTTTTTAGTAAAATTTTAATATGTTTTTGGGCTAATTGAGTAATTTGGATTTATAAAATGAATTTTCTATTAATATTGGTGTATTTATCGTGAAATATCAGTTTTTAATAATATTATATCAATATTAGGGTTTTTAAGTAACTATCGGTGAAATAATTATTTTTAGTGTTTAAATATGTAAATTGCTATATTTTGGTATAAAAGGGTATTTTTGGTATTTATGGTATTTTAATATATTTTGTGTATATCTTGTGAATTGTGAACCTCGGTCGGTGGAATTGTAGTTTGAGGTCCGATCGAGGGGTTTTGAGGATTCTATATTAGAAGTGTATTTTTCTTGCAGGACCGGCTCTATTTTTTAAGTAGAGAGATGTCCATTTTACAGAGAAGGTTCTACTGAATTTTCGGTAGACTTCTCATAAAATGTGACATCAGGTTTGATTTTGTATCTATCTGTGTCTAGAATTCTAGATCGAGTGTTTAGAAGTTAAGTTAGATTCATTCTGATTTCGTGCTGTGATTTGATTGTTTAGTTGCACTGAGATCGAGACCTAGTGGACCAGGCCTGTCGGACCCATTTTGTGGAGCGCACAACTATGAGTTGTTATTTTATATATACGTGTATTTAGGTTGCATGTTTTGAAATAAATGCATGTTTCATTCTTGATTTATACCTAAATTGTTTTTAAGTATATATATGGTTTATTTTATAATTGAACAGAATTTATCTAACATATATATACTCGAAATATACTTAGTTTATTTTTAGTATATTTCTAGTATATATATGGTTTATATTGTCATTTAAATTAATATCATGCATCATTTATTTTACCAATGTATGAGTTTATTTTAATGAAGGATATCAATAAAACGTGCTACCTAATGGGCAGCACTAGGACTGAGTACATACTGGTAAGACGATAGATTGTAGGTTAAATTACTAACCTATTTGTGGATTTTGACTGGATTGATTTGATTAATGTGAGATGTGATTTGTAATAACCCAAAACAAGGGCCATGACCGGCACTAGGGAATGGGAATTCTTTCAAATCTGGAACCCGTAGCAAGCCTTAAAATAAAATAAAAGTAAAAACATATAATAATAATAACATAAATAAAATAAATTACTACTCCATCAATCTCGTTTAAAATAAACAAGCTCATCTCATATATATAAATATCTTTTACTACAATCCCAGTTCAAATCTTTAAAATACATATCTCATATAAACATGATACATTAAATTCATAACTGATTACAACTACTGCAGTGTCTAGATTATAAAATAAATTCAAGTGAGCATATTACATAGTAAAGCCGGGGCAGAAGAAATCCAGCATAAGGGTCTACTATTGAGGTTTGAAGACGAAGACTCTCTTGAAAAATAGTCAATGGAGGGGAGTCAGACCTCACTGAGTGAATTGTTATAATATATATACATGCATAGCTAAATAACAATGCACACATTAAATAGTATATATAATAAATATATATACAAGCAAAATCATACAGATGCAGCAAAACCATTTTATATACATATTAAGAAACTACATCCGTATATGAAGGATCAAATAGAACCCTAGAAAATCGCAACCTTAAACAGTGTTAGACAACACTCTAGCCATACAGGCTCACTTATTCCAAATAAATTCACTTGTTCCATTTGGACAGCAGACTGGCCCCGAGACACTAAGTCAACCGAGCTCTAGCAGTCTGACTGTCAGTGTGATTGGCCCCGAGACACTTGGTCAATCGAGCTCCAGCAATCACACTCTCAAATCACATCTCACGTTAAATAATTCAATCCGATCATAATCCACAAATAGGTTAGTGATAAAGCCTAAATGCTATTGGCGTACCAGTATGTACTCGGTCCTAGTGTTGCCCACTAAGCAGCACATTCTATTGATATCCTTCATTTAAATATAAAGCATACATTCATAAAATCAATGATGCATGATATTAAATAAAATAACAACATAAACCGTATATATACTAGAAATATACCAAAAATAAACCAGGTATAATTTCAAGTATATATATGTCAAATAAATTCAATTTATTTACAAAATAAACTCGAAATCAACTATAAATATACTTAAAAACATTTTAAGTATAAATGCATAATAAAACATGCATATAATTTAAAATATACCAAAAATATACCGATCATATACTAAAAGTAAACCTAAGCAATAATTAAATCGTTTATGCATAATTTACCAAAATAAATCATACATTTCTAAAAAACATGCATCCTAGAACACGTATATATAAAATAACAACTCACTGTTATTGCGCTCCTCGAGACAAATTTTACGGGCCTGGTCCACTAGGCCTCGGTCTCAGTGCAACTAAACAAACAAATGACAACACGACATTAGAATAAATCTATCGGAATTCTAAAGACTCAATTTAGAATCTTAGACACAGAAGTAGAATAAGAATTCGACCGGATATCATGTTTTACGAGAATTCTACCAAAAATTCGGTAGAACCTCCTCTGTAAAACGGACATCTCTCTACTCAAAGAGTAGAGTCGGTCTTGCAAAGAAACACACTTCAAGAATAAACACAGTTGACAACCCCTCGGTCGGACTCCAAACTACAATTCACTGACCGAGGTCCACAATTCACGAAATAATACAGAACACATGAAAAATTCTAGAAATGCCCTTCAATACTCGAAATATAGAAATTTAGATATTTAAATGCTAAAAATAATTTTAAATGCCGATAAATGCATAAAAACCCTAATTTTAAATAAAGTATTATTAAAAATCGGTAATTCTCAATAAATTCATAAATATTGACTAAAATACATTTTAAAAATTCAAATTACTTAATTAACCCCTAAAACATATTAAAAATCAATAAAAACTCATTTATTTAGAAAAAATCGTATATTATATATAAGTTGAAAATAATTTACGAAAAATAGTTTTAATTAGTTAAAAATATTAAATAATTTTTAGAAATCATTTTTATATCTCAAATAACTAGTAAAACCAATTTAATTATATTTTTAGCCAATTTAGTGCCAAATTACCAAAATACCCCTAATTATGTAAATTCCCTAAAATTAATCAAAAATTCACCAAAATAGTATAATTACTGAAAATTAAATTTCTCAACATATAATTCAATAATATAAATAAATATACTCAATCAACCAATTAATTTCACTAAAACACATATTTAACCTAATTTTCCCAAAGTTACATAAACTAAATAAATTCAAAATAATTATATAAAATTCACAAAAATTAAAAATAAATTTATAAAATGAATTTTAACACCTATAAACACCATAATACACAATTTCATAATTTAATTAATTAATTTTTGAAAATTAGAAAATATTAATAAAATAATAAAAAATTCACAAAAATCAAAATAATTTCCAAAAATTCTACAAAAATTCATAGAGCTATATTAAGATACTAGGATCAATGTTTGTGAAGGAAGTTTTCATGAGTCAACCAAATAGAAGCTCAAAAAAATCAAAAACCCTAGTAGGTTGAAATTGTAAAATCGAAACCTAGGGAAATCTAGACCATTTTAAGTGAAAAAAAGCTTGGAAATGCACTTATCAGAGCTCAAGGAAGAGATAGAGACCAGTGGGGCTCGAAATGGTGGCCGGAAAGTCATCGATCGGAGTTGAGTGTGATTTTTGGCAACTTTAAAGAAATCCGGCCAAACTCACCGGAAATGGATGCTCTGGACGTCGGAAATGGCTGACAAGGGAGGTGGCACGCCGAAGGGCACACCAACGGGAAGAGGAAGGGGTTGCAGCGGCTGGACGGGGAAGAAAATCGATCGGGAGGAAGAAGATGTAGTTGATGGCAATTATGTAATTAACGTAAACTTTATTTTTGATAATGATATTATATGTATATATATATATATATATATCTTACTTTATATTATTTTAATATATAAATTAATACACACAATAAATATCCACCACACACTTTAATAATAATATATATATACACATATACATATATATACACATATTTAATTAATTAATATTAAAACTATATATTATAATTTAATTTAATTAAATAACCCTAATTTAATTTAAATGCATGTACATATATGTATTTTATTGACACTTTAAAATCATGAATGAACTCATGCAAATTCATAAAACCGTTTAAAATAATTAATATTTAATTATTTATGTCTTAATTTCCCCGAAAATAAAATTTCTGAAAAATTTTTACGTAAATATCTTAAAATAATATAAAATAATTAAAAATGATGTTAATAAATAACAAACTCATTAAATAATCATAAACGTATATAAAAATTATTAACACTATATATTCCGATGTAGTTTAAAATTATTTAAAAACTCGGGATATTACATAATTGTTGGAGCTCGGTTGACCAAGTGTCTCGGGGCAAATCACATTGACAGTCAGACTGCTGGAGCTCGGTTGACTTAGTGTCTCGGGGCCAGTCTACTATCCAAATGGAATAAGTGAATTTATTTGGAATAAGTGAGCCTGTATGGCTAGAGTGTTGTCTAAGACTATTTGAGGTTGCGATCATTTAGGATTCTATTTGATCATTCATAAATTGATATTTTTCAATACTGTATATGAAATGATTTTTCAGAATCTGTGTGTACATGTCTGCACATATATATATATATATATATATATATATATATATATATATATATATATATATATATATATGCATATGTTTGAATGCATTTGTTATATAGGAGATGCATGTATATATATTATAACAATTCACTCAGTGAGGTCTAACTCCCCTCTGTTGATATTTTTCAGGAGAGTCTTCATCCTCAAACCTTAGCAGTAGACCTGTACGCCGGATTTCTTCTGCTCCGGCTTTATTATGTAAACTGCTTACCTAAGTTTTATTTTGTACTCTAGACACTGTAGTAGTTGTTGTACTTTAATTTGTTGTGAGTTGTATTTATGATATGTATGTATATAATTTAAATTTCAGAATGTTAAACTAAAAAATCTGTACTGAAAGATTTTGTTATATATATATGAGATGGATTTATGCTATTTAAATGAGTTGAGGAATTATTATTTTTATATTTGAGATTAAATTTCTTCTATACAAATATTTTATTTATTATATTATATTATATTATATTGCATGCTTTTATTTTTTTTAGGCTTGCTACGGGTTTCGGATTCGAAAGAATTCCCGTTCCCTAGTGCCGATCGTGGTCCCCTATTTTGGGTCGTGAAAAAGGTGGTCGAAAATGTGATGAACAAAGACGGGTTCAATTTTCGGTTTCTCGGCCTCCACAGCTTCAAACAGCGTTGGAGATGGAAGCTGAAGGCAGGGAGGCACACCGATGGCTGACGAACGAGATGGCAGACGGTGAGGGAGGGTGATGATCGGGGAAGAGAAGAAATAAAGGGGAGGGTGTTTTTGTTTTTGTATATATATATATATATTACACAAATAAATAATCCTAAACTAATCTTAAAATAAATATATATCAAAACCCTAATTAACATTAAATAATAATAATAATAATAATATAACGCATAATCAATAAATAATCAAATATTGTTTGAAATTATTAACACTGCATGTCATGACCTAAAACAGGGGCTATAACCGGTGCTAGGGAATGAGAATTCTTTCGAATTCGGAACTCATAGCAAGCCTTAAAATAAAATTAAAGCATGTAACAATAATAACATAAATAAAATATTTTGCAACGAAAATTAAAATCTTATATGTAATAATAATAATCCACCATATCTATATAATTCAATACAATTTTCTCGGTTCAAACTTTTAAAATATAAATCTCATACATATATAATACATACATCCCACAAACTTAACTATTGCAGTGTCCAGAATGCAAAATAAAACTCAAGTAAGCAGTTTACATAATAAAGTTGGGGCGGAAGAAATCCGGCGTAAGGGTCTGCTATTGTCACGACCCAAAACAGGGGCCATGACCAGCGCTAGGGAACGGGAATTCTTTCGAATCCGGAACCCATAGCAAGCCTAAAAATAAAATAAAACATTCAATAGAAATAATAACAACACATTTAAGTAAAATATTATGCAGCGGAATAAAATCATAAATGTCAAAATAATAATCCACTAAAAGAAATTAAATCAAGTCCTCATCTCATATAAATAAATCTTTTAATACAACTCCAATTCAAATATTTAAAGTACATAACTCACACAAATATAATACGAAACCCTTTTAACAATTTTACGACTACTGCAGTGTCTAGAATATAAAATAAAACTCAAGTGAGCAGTTTACATAGAGAAGCCGGAGCAGAACAAATCCGACATACAGGCCTGCTACTGAGGTCTGAAGATGATGACTCTCCTGAAAAATAGTCAACGGAGGGGAGTCAGACCTCACTGAGTGAATTACTATAATATATATACATGCATACTAAATGCCAATGCACACAGTCAAAAGTATATATAATATGTGTGTATACAAGCAATGACACACAAATGCAATAAAAATCATTTTATATATTTTTATTGAAAATCACAGTTTATGAAGGATCAAATAGAACCCTAGAAAATTGCAACCTCAAATAGTGTTAGACAACACTCTAACCACACAGGCTCACTTATTCTAAAATATTCACTTATTCCATTTGGACAGTAGACTGACCCCGAGACACTAAGTCAATTGAGCTCCAGTAGTCTGACTATCAGTATGATTGGCCTCGAGACACTTGGTCAATCGAGCTCCAGCAATCACACTCCCAAATCATATCTCACACATCAATTAATCATATCCAATCAATATCTACAATTGGTTAGTAACATAGCCTAAATGCTATAAGCATATCGGTACGTACTCGGTCCTAGTGCTGCCCACTAGGTAGCACGTTCTATTGATATCCTTCATTGAAATATAAAACATACATTCATAAAAATAAATGATGCATGAATTTAAATATAATAGCAACAATAACCATATATATATAGAAATATACCAAAAGTAAAACAGGTATATTTCGAGTATATATACGTCAAATGAATCCAATTAAATTACAAAATAAACTAGAAATATACTTAAAAACATTTTAAACATGATTCATTAATAAAACATGCAAATAGTTTAAAATATACCAAAAATAAACCAAAAGTAAACTAATAATAAACCTAAGTACCAATTAATCCATTATGCATTTTTAGTCACAATAAAACATAGATTTCTAAAATCATGCACCCTAGAGCATATATATATAGAATAGTAACTCATAAATTATTACGTTCCTCGAGATGGGTTCGATGGGCCTGGTCCACTAGGCCTCGGTCTTGGTACAACTAAACAAACAAATAATGACAGGAATCAGAATAAATCTAATGGAAACTCCAAAAAACTCGATCTAGATTACTAGACACAAGATTAAATCAGAATCCGACCGGACATCACGTTTTATGAGAATTCTACCAAAAATCTGACAGAACCTCCCTTGTAAAACGGACATCTCTTTACTCAAAGAGTAGAGCCGGCCCTGCAAAGAAACTGTCACGACCCAAAACAGGGGCCATGACCGACGCTAGGGAACGGGAATTCTTTCGAATCCGGAACCCGTAGCAAGCCTAAAAATAAAATAAACGTGCAATAATAATAATAACAATATTAAATTGCAGCGGAAATAAAAATCATAAATATCATAATAACAATTTCATTAACTGGATTTAATTTAAATCTCAACTCATCACATATATATAAAATCTTTTTAATACAATCCAGTTCAATTTCTTAAAATGCATCTCGCATAAATAAAATACATAGTATCTCATAATTAATTTACAACTACTGCAGTGTCTAGATTATAAAAATAAGACTCAAATAAGTAGTTTACACAAAGAAGCCGGGGGCGGAAGAAATCCGGTGTACAGGCCTGCTACTGAGGTCTAAAGATGTTGACTCTCCTGAAAATTTGTCAACGGAGGGGAGTCAGACCTCACTGAGTGAATTACTATAATATATATACATGCATACTAAATGACAATGCATACAATCAACAGTATATATATAATATGTAAATATATACATGCAAATTCACACAGATGCAGAAAAATCATTTTTATATATTTGTATTGAAAATCACAGTTTATGAAGGATCAAATAGAACCCTATGATATCGCAACCTCGGAAATAGTGTTAGACAACACTCTAGCCATACAGGCTCACTTAATCCAAATATGTCCACTTAATCCATTTAGACAGTAGACTAGCCCCGAGACACTAAGTCAACCGAGCTCCAGCAGTCTGACTGCCAGTTTGATTGGCCCCGAGACACTTGGTCAATCGAGCTCCAGCAATCACACCCAAATCACATCTCACACATCAAATAAATCAATTCCAATCAAAATCCTCAAACTGGTTAGTAATATAGCCTAAATGCTATAAGCGCACCGGTACGTACTCGGTCCTAGTGCTGCCCACTAGGTAGCACGTTCTATCGATATCCTTCATTAATAAATATAAAACATTCATTCACAAATAAATGATGCAAGAATTTAAATGAAATAACAATATAACCCATATATATACTAGAAATATACCAAAAATAAAACAGGTATATTTCGAGTGTATATATGTCGAATAAATCCAATATAATTACAAAATAAACTAAAATATACCAAAATATACATAAAAGCATTTTAAAGAATATTTTAGTTATAAAACATGCATATAGTTTAAATTATACCAAAATATACCAAAAATATACCAAAAATAAACCTAAGTAATACTTAGATCATTCATGCATATTTTATTAAAATAAAGCATACTTTTCTAAAACACATATATATAACATAGTAACTCACCCTAGTGCGCTCCACGAGATGGGTCCGACGGGCCTGGTCCACTAGCCCTTGATCTCGGTGCAACTAAACAAATAATAACGATAAAAGAATTAGAATAACCCTAACAAAAATCCTAGAATTCGATCTAGAATATTAAACACAAAATCGATATCAGGGTTCGACCGGATATCACGTTTTACGAGAATTCTACCAAAAATTCGACAGAACCTCCCCTGTAAAATGGACATCTCTCTACTCAAAAGAGTAGAGCCGACCCTGCAAGGAAATACACTTCAAAAAACTACACAGTGCACAATCAAAATCCCACGGTCGGACTCCAAACTACAGTCCACCGATCGGGGTCCACAATCATAGAACAATTATGAAAATACCAAAAATACCCTTATATCACAGAAATTCATTTTTTAAATAGAAATTACATAATTAACCTTTAAAGACAATAAAAACCAATAAAAACTCATTTTATTAGAAAAATCGTATATTATATATATAATTGAAAATAATTCACGAAAAATAGTTTTAATTAGTTAAAAATACCAAATAATTTGTAGAAATCATTTTTATACTTTAAATAACTATTAAAACCACTTAAATTACATTTTTAGCCAATTTTGTGTAAAATTACCAAAATGCCCTTATATATATAAATATACTAAAATTACTTCAAAAATTCACCAAAAATAGTATAATTATCCAAAATTAATTTTCTCAACATGTTTATCAATAATAAATAATTAAACTCAATTATCCAATTAATTTCAATTAAAAACACAATTAACCCTAATTTCCCAAATTTACATAAACTTCAATAATTCAAAATAAATACATAGAAATTCATAAAAATTCCAAATAAATTCCTATAATTCATTTTAACACCTAATTTAACCATAAAACACAATTTCATAATTTAAATAATTAATTTCCGAAAATTAGAAAATAATATTAAAATATTCAAAAATACCCAAAAATCCAAACAATCTCTAAAAATTCCACAAAAATTCACAAATGTAGATTAAGCTACTAGGATCAATATTTGTGAAGTAATTATTCATGAATCAACCAAAAAAAATTCGAAAAAAATAAAAAACCCAATATGGCCGAAATGGGAAAATTCAAAACTAAGCAAATCTAGACCATTTAAGCTCAAACCAAAGCTAGAATCACACTCACCGGTGCTCATGGAGAAGAAAGAGACCGGCGGTATCAAAAATGGTGGCTGAAATCGTCGTCGACTGCGAGGAGAAGAATTTCGACCAAAAGAAGAAAAATAGCTCGCCGACGCCGGGGAAGGAGGCTGCTGGCGACGGGGGACGGCTGAGGACGAAGGTGGAGCTGCTGGTGGCACACCGACGGCCGGGGATCGGAGTAGCAGCGGTGAGGGGAAGGATAGTCGCGCGGGAAGGAAGAAGAAGAAGAAGAAGAAGAAGAAGAAAAAAGAAAAGAAAAGAAAAAGAAAAAGAAAAAGAAAAAAAATAAAAAAAATAAAAATTTTAATAAAATATTTGAAAAATTTCACATCCACACATATAATTTAATATTTTAATAATTTAATAATAAATAAAAATAATTAAATAACAATAAATTAATAAACAAATAATAAAATATTAGGGTAACATATATTAAACCCTAATTAAATAAATATTGCACACATACACGGTGTTTAGTAATTTAAAAATACGTATGAGTTCATACAAGTCCGAAAATACATTTAAAATAATTAATAATAAATTATTTACGTGAAAATTTCCCCGAAAATGCAAGTTCCGAGAAAATTTTACGTAAAGCATTGTAAATAATACACAATAATTAAAATAGGTTTTAAATACATATCAACTCATAAAAATATCATAATATATATATATATGGAAATTATTAACACTACATATCCTGGTACAGTATTAAAATATTTAAAAACACGGGATATTACAGTCTTCCCCCCTTATAAGAATTCGTCCTCGAATTCCAGAAAGAAAAGATTACAAGATCAGGAAGGAAAGAGATACGGGTAAGAAGCTCGCATCTCAGCTTCAGTCTCCCACGTATGCTCTTCAACTCTGTCGCTATGCCATAGAACCTTGACCATCGGAATCTGCTTCGAACGCAACTGTCGAACTTGAAAATCAACGATCGCCACAGGTTCTTCCACAAACGTCAAATCTTCACTCACTTCTACACTGTCAGGCTGCAACACGTGAGAAGGATTTGAGATATACTTCCTCAACATCGAGATATGAAACACTGGATGCACCTGTGACATACTCGGAGGTAAATCCAACCGATATGCAATAGTGCCAACTCTCTCCATAATCTCAAACGGTCCAATATATCTCGGTGCTAGCTTACCCTTCCTGCCAAATCTCATCACACCCTTCATCGGAGATATCTTCAGAAAAATGAAATCTCCAACCTGAAACTCCACATCTCTGCGCCTAGGATCCGCATAACTCTTCTGTCTACTAACTGCGGTCTCTAATCTTCGCTTAATCACGACGACTTTCTCTGCAGCATCCTGAACCATCTCAGGTCCAGTCAAAGCTCTCTCACTAATCTCGTCCCAACTCAAAGGGGATCTACACTTCCTTCCATACAACGCCTCGTACGGTGCCATACCAATACTGCTATGGTAGCTGTTATTATATGCAAACGCAACGAGTGGCAAATGATCATCCCAGCTACCTCCCAAATCCCGGACACACGTCCTCAACTTATCTTCCAATGTCTGGATCGTCCTCTCAGACTGACCATCTGTCTGAGGATGAAAAGCAGTACTGAAATCCAACCTAGTGCCCATCGCTTCTTACAACTTCTGCCAAAAATGAGAAGTAAACACCGATCCTCTGTCTGACATAATGGACACAGGTACTCCATGAAGGCACACAATATGCTTCACATACAACTTCGCCAATCTAGCTACAGAATAAGTGGCTTTCATAGGTAAGAAATGTGCAGACTTTGTCAATCTGTCTACAATCACCCAGATGGAATCGTATCCATCCTTCGAACGAGGTAAACCGACCACAAAATCCATAGCTATCCTTTCCCACTTCCACTCGGGAATAGGAAGAGGCTGAAGCTTCCCAGAAGGCTTTTAATGTTCGGCTTTCACTTGCTGACACGTTAAGCACTTCGCAACATAATCAGTGACATCCTTCTTCAATCCATCCCACCAGTATAAATCTCTGATACTGTGGTACATCTTAGTAATGCTCGGATGTACGCTATAGGCTGTAGAATGTGCTTCCTCTAAAATCTCCTCTCTCAAGTCATCCACGTCAGGAACACACAATCTACCACTGATCCACAACACACCATCATCATCGAGTGTGAAATCAGTGAACTTCCCTGCTCGAACATTCTCTGCAAGCTCTTCTAGAATAGGATCTCTGCTCTGAGCTGCTTTAATCCTATCCCTCAGTACATATCGTACTTTAAACTGAGCTAGCATTCCACCTGATCTACTGATCTTCATCATCAGACCTTGATCCACCATCAGATGCAACTCCTGGATCAATGGTTTCCTCTCAACACCGATGTGAGCAAGACTGCCTGAGGACTTCCTACTCAAGGCATCTGCTACCACATTAGCTTTACCCGGATGATATAAAATCTCACAGTCGTAATCCTTCAACAATTCCAACCATCTCCTCTGCCTCAGATTCAAATCTCGCTGCTGGAAAATGTACTTAAGGCTCTTGTGATTAGTAAATATCTCACAAGTCACCCCGTACAAATAATGTCTCTAAATCTTCAAAGCAAAGATCATTGCAGCCATCTCCAGGTCATGTGTAGGATAGTTCTGCTCATGCTTCTTCAACTGCCTCGAAGCATAGGCTATCACCCTTCCATTCTGCATCAACACACAACCAAGACCAATTCTAGAGGCATCACAGTAAACTGTGAACTTATCCATACTATTAGGCAAAGCTAATACTGGCGCTATGGTCAACTTCTCCTTCAACAACTGAAAACTATTCTCACAAGCTTCTGACCACTCGAATCTAACATTCTTCTGAGTCAAGCGAGTCATAAGGGCTACAATTCTAGAAAAATCCTGCACAAACCGCCTATAATACCCGGCTAAACCCAGAAAACTTCGAATCTCAGTGACAGAAGTAGGTCTAGGCCACTCAGATACTGCCTCAATCTTCTGTGGATCAACCTGAATACCTTCTTTAGACACCACGTGTCCAAGAAAAGAAACACTCTCCATCCAGAAATCACACTTAGAGAATTTAGCATAAAGCTGATGATCTCTCAGTGTCTGTAGTACAATCCTCAAGTGATATACATGCTCCTCCATACTCCTTAAATATACCAGTATATCATCAATGAAGACTACCACAAACTGATCCACATACGGTCTGAATATCCTGTTCATCAGGTCCATAAAAGCTACTGGTGCATTAGTCAAACCAAAAGACATCACCAGAAACTCATAATGACCATATCGCATGCGGAATGCTGTCTTAGGAACATCGGCTTCACTAATCCGCAATTGATGATAACCTGACCTCAAGTCAACCTTAGAAAAGAATTGTGCACCCTGTAGCTGATCAAACAAATCATCTATCCTCGGGAGAGGATACTTGTTCTTCACTGTCACCTTATTCAGTTCTCTGTAGTCAATGCACAGTCTCAGGGTACCATCCTTCTTCTTCATAAACAGGACTGGTGCACCCTAAGGAGAAACACTAGGTCTAATGAAACCTTTATCCAATAACTCTTGCAACTGCTCCTTCAACTCTTTCAATTCTACAGGAGCCATTCTATAGGGTGGCATAGATATAGGAGTAGTACCTGGTACCACATCTATACAGAACTCAATCTCTCTGTGAGGTGGTAAACCTGGCAACTCCTCAGGAAAAACATCAGGAAACTCATAAGCAACAAGAACATCTATGAGTGACAACTTCTCCACTGACGTATCCCTGACCAATGCCAAATATTCCTGACATCCTTTCCTCAATAACTTCCTAGCCGTAATAGTAGAAATAAGATTCTGAGGTGCTGAACTCCTATCGCCCACAAACTTAAAATCTACTTCGTCAGGAATTCTGAAAGTCACCTCTTTATTCCTATAATCTACCACGACATAGTGCTGAGATAACCAATCCATTCCTAAAATGACATCAAACTCCATCACATCTAACAGAATCAAATCAGTGGGTAATTCTCTATCTCCCACGAGAACTGGACAACCAGAAAGAACAATATCGGTGTCCAAGGAATCGCTCAGAGGAGTGGCAACAGACAAAGGAAAAGCCATCCTCGAAGCTTGCCAACAAGATTTAGAAGCAAAAACATGAGAAACAAACGAATGCGTGGCACCCGGATCAAACAAAACCCATGCATCCAGGTAACAAACAGAAACAATACCTGCCATGACTGCATTAGATGCCTGAGCATCCTGTTGAGTAAGATGAAAAACTCTGGCTTGACCTCAACCTCCTTGCTGACTAGTAGAAGCCTGGCCAATACCTCTGGCACCTCCTCTAGTACCTCTACCATGACTCTGTTGTGGAACAAACTGAGTGGAACTCTGATGCTGGGCTAGAGGTAACTGAAATGGCACGGGTGCAGCACTAGCAATCGACTGCTGTGGGAATCGCGGAATCTGCGGCTGTTGATACCCGGAGTAAGGACAAGATCTGGCAAAATGTCCTGTCTGCCCGCATCTGAAGCATGTCAGTGGTGTCAGATAACACAGTCCCTGATGGACTCTACCGTAAGTCTGGCATACACTGGCCGCTGATCTAGAACTACGACCACTGCTGCTGCTCGAAGCACCTGACCCGAATTTGAATGATCTACGCTGACCTCCACGGCCATGTCTACTGCTCCGATGCACTCGCTGCTGCTGTCTGTGATTCTGCTGAGTCAGACCTCGCTGCTGACTACTCGAACCAATGTGAAAACCAGAATACAGAGTAGCCTGCAATCCACTCGATTGAACTCCTAGCTGGTAGTAATCAAGCATCGCTCCCTGCCTAACTAGCCTCAACTCAATCTCCTTGGGTAACTCAATCACAGACTCGAGAGTAAGGCCTGCTGTAGGCATACCAGCAAAAGCAAAACCCAAACCAATAACGTATGTAGTGATTGCAAAATACTGATCTCTCATCAGATCCTCTGCATATCTACCTAAACGGAGAAACTCTCAGGTATACTCCTCTACAGATCGATCTCCACGAGAAATACTGGTCAAACGAAGATGATAGCTCAAACGAAGAGGTTCTGGACAGAATCTCCTCATGAATCGCTCTCTGAACTGAGCCCAGGTCATCGTCATCATATAAGGCTGGATCACCTGAATGAACCAATCTAGGGCTGGTCCCTCAACAGATAACTCGACGATCATGATCCGCTGGTACTCGGTATGAGCAGTCCGAGTCCTAGTCTCAATCGTATACAGAAATCTAACGGATCAGAAGTACCATCAAAAGCAATCCTGCCAACTCGAGCATAGAACAAAGCTGCCTCAGGGTCAGACATACCCTGCTGATAGGCAGGCTGAACAGGCTGAACGACTAGAGGTACAAGAACATCAAACTCAGGCTCAACAAGCTCCTCGTCCTGTAACTCTCTCTGCCTACGGTGACCTACCGCTCCTCGAGGTCTACCTCTGCCACGACCTCTACGTCTAACTAGCTGCTCATGAGGTAAAACCTCATCCTGAAAAGACTCATCATCCTCAGCCTCAATGACCGGTGGAGCGACACGCGCTCGCCTCCTCATTCTAAAAAGACAAACGAAAAGATTCAGACAAAACAGACAATGGAGGAATAACGCTGAAAACTATAGCAAGGAATACTTATCAAGACAGACTTGAACCTAATACTCTGCAGTAGTTCAACAGAAAACACAACTCTGAAAACTAGGGCCACAACTCACATAACTAAGCCCTGACACAGAACTCCGCTCTGATATCAACTTTGTCACGACCCAAAATAGGGGCCATGACTGGCGCTAGGGAACGGGAATTCTTTCAAATCTATAACCCGTAGCAAGCCTAAAAATAAAATAAACATGCAATAATAATAATAACAATATTAAATTACAGCGGAAATAAAAATTGTAAATATCATAATAACAATTTCATTAACTGGATTTAATTTAAATCTCAACTCATCACATATATATAAAATCTTTTTAATACAATCCAGTTCAATTTCTTAAAATGCATCTCGCATAAATAAAATACATAATATCTCATAATTAATTTACAACTACTGCAGTGTCTAGATTATAAAAATAAGACTCAAATAAACAGTTTACATAAAGAAGTCGGGGCGGAAGAAATCCGATGTACAGGCCTGCTACTGAGGTCTAAAGATGTTGACTCTCCTGAAAATTTGTCAACGGAGGGGAGTCAGACCTCACTGAATGAATTACTATAATATATATACATGCATACTAAATGACAATGCATACAATCAACAGTATATATATAATATGTAAATATATACATGCAAATTCACACAGATGCAGAAAAATCATTTTTATATATTTGTATTGAAAATCACAGTTTATGAAGGATCAAATAGAACCCTATGATATCGCAACCTCAAAAATAGTGTTAGACAACACTCTAGCCATACAGGCTCACTTAATCCAAATATGTCCACTTAATCCATTTAGACAGTAGACTGGCCCCGAGACACCAAGTCAACCGAGCTCCAGCAGTCTGACTGCCAGTGTGATTGGCCCTGAGACACTTGGTCAACCGAGCTCCAGTAATCACACCCAAATCACATCTCACACATCAAATAAATCAATTGCAATCAAAATCCTCAAACTGGTTAGTAATATAGCCTAAATGCTATAAGCGCACCGGTACGTACTCGGTCCTAGTGCTGCCCACTAGGTAGCACGTTCTATCGATATCCTTCATTAATAAATATAAAACATTCATTCACAAATAAATGATGCATGAATTTAAATGAAATAACAATATAACCCATATATATACTAGAAATATACCAAAAATAAACCAGGTATATTTCGAGTGTATATACGTCGAATAAATCCAATATAATTACAAAATAAACTAAAATATACCAAAATATACATAAAAGCATTTTTAAGAATATTTTAGGTATAAAACATGCATATAGTTGAAATTATACCAAAATATACCGAAAATATACCAAAAATAAACCTAAGTAATACTTAGATCATTCATGCATATTTTATTAAAATAAAGCATACTTTTCTAAAACATGCACCCTAAAACACATATATATAAAATAGTAACTCACCCTAGTGCGCTCCACGAGATGGGTCCGACAGGCCTGGTCCACTAGCCCTCGGTCTCGACGCAACTAAACAAACAATAACGACAAAAGAATCAGAATAACCCTAACAGAAATCCTAGAATTCGATCTAGAATATTAAACACAGAATCGATATCAGGGTTTGACCGGATATCACATTTTATGAGAATTCTACCGAAAATTCGACAGAACCTCCCCTGTAAAATGGACATCTCTCTACTCAAAAGAGTAGAGTCGACCCTGCAAGGAAATACACTTTGAAAAACTACACAGTGCACAATCAAAATCCCACGGTCGGACTCCAAACTACAATCCACCGACCGGGGTCCACAATCACAGAACAATTATGAAAATATCAAAAATACCCTTATATCATAGAAATTCATTTTATAAATATAAATTACATAATTAACCTTTAAACACAATAAAAACCGATAAAAACTCATTTTATTAGAAAAATCGTATATTATATATATAATTGAAAATAATTCATGAAAAATAGTTTTAATTAGTTAAAAATACCAAATAATTTGTAGAAATCATTTTTATACTTTAAATAACTATTAAAACCACTTAAATTACATTTTTAGCCAATTTTGTGTAAAATTACCAAAATGCCCTTATATATATAAATATACTAAAATTACTTCAAAAATTCACCAAAAATAGTATAATTATCCAAAATTAATTTTCTCAACATATTTATCAATAATATAAATAATTAAATTCAATTATCCAATTAATTTCAATTAAAAACACAATTAACCCTAATTTCCCAAATTTACATAAACTTCAATAATTCAAAATAAATACATAGAAATTCATAAAAATTCCAAATAAATTCCTATAATTCATTTTAACACCTAATTTAACCATAAAACACAATTTCATAATTTAAATAATTAATTTCCGAAAATTAGAAAATAATATTAAAATATTCAAAAATACCCAAAAATCCAAACAATCTCCAAAAATTCCACAAAAATTCACACATGTAGATTAAACTACTAGGATCAATATTTATGAAGGAATTATTCATGAATCAACCAATAAAAATTCGAAAAAAATCAAAAACCCAATATGGCCGAAATGGAAATATTCAAAACTAAGCAAATCTAGACCATTTAAGCTCAAACCAAAGCTAGAATCACACTCACCGGTGCTCAAGGAGAAGAAAGAGACCGGCGGTGTCAAAAATGGTGGCCGAAATCGTCGTCGACGGCGAGAAGAATTTCGACCAAAAGAAGAAAAACAGCTCACCGGCGCCGGGGAAGGAGGCTGTTGGCGGCGAGGGATGACTGAGGACGAAGGTGGAGCTGCTGGTGGCACACCGACGGCCAGGGATCGGAAGTAGCAGCGGTGAGGGGAAGGATAGCGCGGGAAGGAAGAAGAAGAAGAAAAAAAAGAAGAAGAAGAAAAAAGAAAAGAAAAAAAAAAGAAAAGAAAAAGAAAAAGAAAAAGAAAAAAATAAAAATTTTAATAAAATATTTGAAAAATTTCACATCCACACATATAATTTAATATTTTGATAATTTAATAATAAATAAAAATAATTAAATAACAATAAATTAATAAACAAATAATAAAATATTAGGGTAACATATATTAAACCCTAATTAAATAAATATTGCACACATACACGGTGTTTAGTAATTTAAAAATACGTATGAGTTCATGCAAGTCCGAAAATATATTTAAAATAATTAATAATAAATTATTTACGTGAAAATTTCCCCGAAAATGCAAGTCCCGAAAAAATTTTACGTAAAGCACTGTAAATAATACATAATAATTAAAATAGGTTTTAAATACATATCAACTCGTAAAAATATCATAATATATATATATATGGAAATTATTAACACTGCATATCCCGGTACAGTATTAAAATATTTAAAAACAGGGATATTATAGAAACACACTTCGAAAATAAACACAAAACACAACCAAAATCCCTCGGTCGGACTCCAAACTACAAATCACCGACCGAGGTCCACAATTCACAGAACAATACAGAAATACCGAAAATACCCTTATATCATAGAAATACATTTTATAAGTATAAATTACGTAATTAACCCTAAAACACAGTAAAAACCGATAAAAACTCATTTATTTAGAAAAATTGTATATTATATATATAATTTGAAAATAATTCACAAAAAATAGTTTTAATTAATTAAAAATACTAAATAATTTTTAGAAATCATTTTTATACCTTAAATAACTATTAAAACCAATTTAATTGCATTTTTAGCCAATTTAGGGTAAAATTACCAAAATACCCATATATATATAAATATACTAAAATTAATCCAAAAATTCACCAAAAATAATATAATTGCACAAAATTAATTTTCTCAACATATATATCAATAATATCAATAAATAAACTCAATTAACTAATTAATTTCAATTAAAAACACAATTAACCCTATTTTCTCAAAATTACATAAACTAATTAAACTCAAAATAAATACATAAAAATTCACAAAAATTCCAAATAAATTTCTATAATTCATTTCAACACCTATAATTACCATAAAACACAATTTCATAATTTAATAATTAATTTTTGAAAATTAGAAAATAATAATAAAATATTCAAAAATACCCAAAAATCAAAATAAATTCTAAAAATTCTAGAAAAATTTACACATGAAGATTAAGCTACTAGGATCAAGATTTGTGAAGGAATTTTTCATGAATCAATCAATTGAAGCTCAAAAAAAATTTGAAAACCCTAATAGGCCGAAATTGCAAAATCAAAACCTACGCAAATCTAGACCATTTTAAGTGAAACAAACCTTAGAATCACACTCACCGGAGCTCAAGGAGAAGATAGAGACTGGTGGTGTCAAAAATGATGGCTGGAATCACGTCGATCGACGTTGAGAAGAGTTTCGGCGTTTTCGACCAAAACAAGCTTCCCGACGTCAGAAATCGGTTCTACTGGCGGCGGAACAGGTTGAGGACGATGGTGGCTAGCTGGGAAGCACACCGAAGGCAAGGGAACGATGTGACAGACTGTGGTTGGGTGATCAGGAAAGAAGGAGGAGGAGTCGGGGGCGAAATGGTAATTTGCCAAAATTTTTTGATTTTAACACTATAATATGTATATATATATGTATATGTATTATTACACTATATACTATAATAATATAAATTCCCACACATATTAAATATACACCACACACATAATTTAATATATTAAATAATTTATACACTAAAAAAATAATTAAACAATATTAAACTAATAATAAATAATAAAAATTAGGGTAATTAATTAAACCCTAATTAAATTTAAATAAATACACATATATACTTTATTTTAACACTTTTAAAAATATATATGAGTTCATGCAAATGCGTAAATCTACTTAAAATAATTAATAGTAAATTATTTTTGTGAAAATTTCCCCAAAAATAGAATTCTCGAGAAAATTTTACGTAAAGTACTTAAAATAACATAAAATAATTAAATAATTAAATAAGCGTTAATTAAATAACAAACTCATAAAATATCAATATTATATACCAAAAATTATTAACACTGCATATCCCGATGCAGTATTAAAATATTTAAAAACATGGGATATTACAGCTACTGAGGTCTGAGGACGAAGACTCTCCTGAAACATAGTCAACAGAGGGGAGTCAGACCTCACTGAGTGAATTGTTATAATATATATACATGCATAACTAAATGACAAATGCACACATTCAATAGTATATATAATAAATATATATGCAGGCAAATACACACGGATGCAGCAAAATCATTTTACATAAATACTGAAAATAATATCTGATTATGAAGGATTAAATAGAACCCTAGATGATCATAACCTCAAATAGTATTAGACAACACTCAAGCCATACAGGCTCACTTATTCTAAATAAATTCACTTGTTCCGTTTGGATAGTAGACTAGCCCCGAGACACTAAGTCAACCGAGCTCCAGCAGTCTGACTGTCAGTGTGATTAGCCCCGAGACACGTGGTCAACCGAGCTCCAGCAATCACACTCTCAAATCACATCACAAATCAAATGAATCAATCTAATCAATATCCATAAATAGGTTAGTAATTTAACCTACAGTCTATCATCGTGCTGGTACGTACTCAGTCCTAGTGCTGCCCACTAGGTAGCACGTTCTATTGATATCCTTCATTCAAAATAAATCCATACATTCATGAAATAAATGATGCATGACTTTAAGTAAAATAACAATATAAACCATATATATACTAAAAATATACCAAAAATATACCAAGTATATTTCGAGTATATATACGTCAAACAAATTCAATTTAATTATAAAATAAACCAGAAATAAACTATATATATACTTAAAAACATTTTAAGTATAATTCAATAATAAAACATGCATTTAATTTAAAATATACCTAAAATAAACCTAAGCAATTATTAAACCATTTATGCATATTTCATAAAATTTAAACATACATTTCTAAAACATGCATCCTAAAACATGTATATATAAAATAACAACTCACAATTATGCGCTCCACTAGACAGATCTGACGGGCCTGGTCCACTAGGCCTTGGTCTCGATGCAAATAAATAAATAAATGAAAATATGTAATTAGAATAAATCTAATAAAATTCTAGAGACTCAATCTAGAATACCAGACACAGAATAAGAATAAGAATTCGACCGGATATCACATTTTACGAGAATTCTACCAAAATTCGGTAGAACCTCCCCTGTAAAATAGACATCTCTCTACTCAGAAAGTAGAGTCGGTCCTGCAAGAAAACACACTTCGAAAATAAACAGCCACATAACCCCTCAGTCGGACTCTCAAACTACAATTCCACCGAACAAGGTTCACAATTCACGAGATAAACACAGAACACATGAAAATGTCAGAAATGCCAAAAATACTCTTATTATACCAAAATATAGCAAATTAGAGATTTAAATGCTAAAAATAATTATTTTACCGACAAATACATAAAAACCCTAATTTTTGTAAAATATTATTAAAAATCAATAATTCTCGATAAATTCATAAATATTTATCGAAATACATTTTATAGCTCCAAATTACACAATTAGCCCTAAAACATATTAAAAATCAATAAAAACTCATTTATTTACAAAAAGAGTATGTTATATATAATTTGAAAATAATTTACGAAAAATAGTTTTAATTAGTTAAAAATACTAAATAATTTGTAAAAATCATTTTTACACCTCAAATAATTATTAAAATCAATTAAACTAAATTTTTAATCAATTTATCACCAAATTACCAAAATACCCCTAGTTATATATAATTTCACATAATATACAAAAATTATACAAAAATTCACTAAAAATAATATAATTACTCAAAAATCAATTTCTCAACATATAATTCAATAAAATCAATAATTCTACTCAATTAACCAATTAATTTTAACAAAGTACATATTTAACCTAATTTTCTAAAAATCACCTAAACTAAATAAATTCATAATAATTATACAAAAATCATAAAAATTACATATAAATTTCTAAAATTAATTTTAACACCTATAAACACCATAAATCACAATTTCATAATTTAATTAATCAATTTACGAAAATTAGAAAATATTAATAAAATAATAAAAAATTCACAAAAATCAAAATAATTCCCAAAAATTCCATAAAAATTACAAGATGTAGATTGAGCTACTAGAATCAATCTTTGTGAAGGAAGTTAGCTTGAATCATAAGAATCAAAGCTCAAAAAAATTCAAGAACTCATATAGGCTGAAATTGAAAATTGGAAACCTAGGAAAATCTAGACCAAATCACACGAAACCAAGCTTGGAAATGAACTCACCAGAGCTCAAGGAGAAGACAGAGACTGATGGCACTCAAAATGGTGGCCGGAATCACGTTGATCAGCGATGAGGGTGAGTTTCGGTCTCCTTGGCTTTTCACTGCCAAACAACGTCGAAAAAGGGAAGAAAGGGCAGTAGAGGAAGCTTGGGAAGGAGGAGGATGGCTGAGAAGCACATCGATAACAAGAAATGGGAGTTTTAGCAGTCGAAAATGGTGGGAGGACGTCGGGCATGAAGGAGAGAAGACGATGGTACAATGGTAAATAACTCAAACTTTTATATATATATAGGTAACTTTAATTATTATAATATACTATTATTATATTCAAAATACTTATACTCCATATGTTAAAATAATAATATTTACATACGTATACATATATATAACTCACATTAATTATTAAAACTATATAATATAGATTTAATTAAAAATAAACCCTAATTTATTAAATGTGTATATATGTATGTATATGTATATATTTTAACACGACAATTAAAATCGTGCATGGACTCATGCAAATTCACAAAACCGATCAATATAATTAATAATTATTTATTTAGATTTTAATTTTCCCAAAAATAAAACTTTCGGGAAAATTTTATGTAAGAAACTTAAAATAATTAAAAATGACTTTAATAAATAATAAACTAATTAAATAATCAAATATACATATTAAAATTATTAACACTGCATATCCCGATATTGTTTAAAATTATTTAAAATCTCGGGATATTACACTGCATATCCTATTTTATATTAAAATAATTTAAAAACTCGGGCTATTACACTTAAAATAATAAAAACATACAATAAATAAAATAAAATAAATATGCTGTAATTAAAAATTTGCAATGTAACATAATAAAATAAACTCCTTCATATCATGAAAATAAAATATTTTAATACAACATTCAGAGATATGCCTTTTTAAATTTAAAATCAACATATATAATACATAATATCATTTCCGATTAATAAAGATACAAACTACTGCAGTTCTCTAGAATACAATAACAAATAATTAAGTAGGTAATTTACATAATAAAGCCGGGGCAGAAGAAATCCGATGGATAGGTTTAAAGAAGAGGACTGCCCTGTAAAAATATCAATTGAGGGGAGTCAGACCTCACTAAGTGAATTATTATAATATATATACACGCATTACTAAATGACAAATGCACCAGTACGTACTCTGTAATAAATCGATATTTTTTTTAAAATATTTTTATACTGTATCGGGATATGCAGTATTAATAATTTTAATATATATATATATATATATATATATATATATATATATATATATATATATATATATATATATATATATATATATATATATATATATATATATATTGATTGTCACGACCCGAACCCAGGGGCATACAACCGACACTAGGGAATGGGAAAGCATAAAGCTACCGAAACCCATAGTAAGCCTTAAAAGAAAAATGCGTAAATATTTAGACTTGAAACCTTATAATAAATAATAAAATCACAATGCACATTATCAAACTGATTCTTCTCAATATAATTTTTAACCATAATATCAGTGCATAAAATAACTAAACATCAGTTATACAAATAGTATCTCGGTATATAAATTATAAATACATGAAATGCCAAATAAAGTATGCAGTTATACAATTTTCTCTACTGCGGTACATGAAAGTAAATACAACACAACTAAATAGACCTACGTAGAATAGCTGATGATGAAACTACACGGCGAAGAGAAGTAGGCATAATAGAAAATTCCCAAACTCCTTAAAAAAATTAAATTGAGGGGAGTCAAACCTCACTGAGTAAGTTAATAAAGGAATGAATGCGGTTTGAAAACCTCATTAAAATAAATTTTATGGAAATATAATATAATATAATTTTATTCCAACCATTTGGTATACATATAATAAATCCATTTTTTAAAAGGAGAAGAAATAAATATTTAAATGTCTTTTTTTTAAACATTTCAGTATAAAAATTTTGGTAGAACCCAATTTATAAATTTTGACAATCATATGACTCACTTATATCCAAGACTGCCAGATCCAGAGAGCAAGACATCACCAGGATACACAGCGCAGTCATATCTCTTAATCCAATATCACTGGCAGTGTCTGAGAGCAAAGCATCATTAGACCACCAGCCCCAGTGATTTAATAAATATTAATCAAAATTATACTGGCGGTGTCTAAGAGCAAAGCATCATCAGACGTTCGGCCCCCAGTATTTATTAAATAAACAAATATTATACTACTGGCGATGTCAAAGAGCAAAGCATCACCAGACCATCGGCCCCAGTAATATAATTAAATAATCACATATTTTACCGGTGCACACACGGTCATGATGAAACCCATCAAGTAGCCCATTCTATCGTGGTTTATTAAAAAAATAAAAGAAACTAAATAAAACAATGAAAATTACAATAAATAAAAATAAATCAACTATAAATTAAATCATGTAGAATCCTATGAATAATGCTGACTAGAATCTCATAAAATTAAATTCATAAGAATTTAATATGATTTAAATTAAAAATTCGACACTCAAATCAAATATTAACTTACAGGATAAAGGTGCTCCTCTAACACGTCGTGTCCGACCTCGATTGGTAGACACGACTAGAGGGGCAGCTAAAAGACAGAAAAGGAAATGACAATCAGAAAATAAAAACCTAACTTCTAGAGTTTCTAAGGAAGACTCGATTTGAACTTAGAAAAACAATTTTAGGATTGA
This sequence comes from Mallotus nudiflorus, assembly GCA_947683625.1. NCBI lineage: Eukaryota > Viridiplantae > Streptophyta > Magnoliopsida > Malpighiales > Euphorbiaceae > Mallotus > Mallotus nudiflorus. The sequence continues at coordinate 1,919 of CANTUR010000610.1, read as the reverse complement.
CCCTGGTGTCATGTTTTACGAGAAATCTACCAAAAATTCGGCAGAGTTTTCTTTGAAAAATGGACATCCCTCTACCGAAGTAGAGTCAACCCTGTAAGTAAATACACTTTAAAATTTCACAGAAGCTCAACACCTCGGGTTGGGACCCCAAACTACACAATTCCCAACCGAGGTTCACCAAAATACAATAAGCAAATACTAAATATTAATTTAGTAAATCACCAAAAATAATAAAATTAATAATAAATCATACTATAATTTATGTAATTTTTAAAACACTAAATAAAATTATTTTCCACCATAATTTAAAAAAATTTCAAATAATAATATAATATTAATAACAATCCAACTTTCCAAATATTCAACATAATATAGTCAAATTCAAACTATAATTGCCCAAATAGTTTAAATATACTATATTATTAATTAAAAACTCATTCAAACCACAAAACAATAAATAATTTAATTTTGAATAAATTTTCAAAAATAGTTAGTATCAATTAACTAAAAATAATAAATAATTTATAAAACTTATTTTAATACCACATTTTATCTCAAAATTATCTAAAACATATTATTTAATTATAATATCAACAAAAACACACCATTTACCTATTATTTCAAAATTTACATAATAATAATAATTTCTAAAAAAATTAAATAAATTATCAAAAATTATTTTATAACTACTAAAATTACTAACATAATATACTAACACTAATTAACTCAAATATTCAACCAAAAATAATTAATTAATCACTTTAACAAAATACACATAAAACTTAAAATACCTAAATAAATATACAAAAATTCGATAAAAATCAATTTAATTAATCTAAATTAATTTTGATATAATCTTAACCAAAATTAACCCCAATTAATTTAAATATACTAATATAAGTATAGATCAACTCAAAAATTAACCACATAATTAAAAAAAAATTCTAGGTAATTAGTAAATATAATAAAAATCAACAAAAGTATTAAATCAACACAAAATCAACTAAATCAACTAACAATAACCCTAAACAACTAAAAATCAACCTGACAACTAACTAAAATCAACCACAGAAATTAACTACAATAATTCTAACTAACTAACCTAAAACTCACTTACAACAAAAATCTAGATGCAGAAAAGAGCTGCTGGACTACTACTGCCTCACGCTGCCAGACCTGCTGTTGCTTCCGTCGCTGTTGCTTCTTGTTGCTACAGTGCACGCTGCTGCTGCTGGCACAAAGAAGGAGGAAGAGAGCTGTTGTGCAAGGACAGTAAAGTGGAGAAGCAGCTGATGGTGAGGAAGATGGCAGTGTGGGTGGGTCTGTTGTAACAGAAAAAGGAGAGAAAGAAGAGAAGGAAAATAGTAAGGAAGGGGGAAAAAAAATTTTTGTTTACCTGTAGGGATGCTTTTGACCAATTCTTGGTATGAAATATGTATATATATATATATGTATATATATATGCACACACACACAACAACAACAACAACAACAACAATAATAATACTAGCACTAGTTAAAATAACCCTACAAATAATAATAATAATAATAATAATAATAATGCCATGAATAAAATATTAGGACAATTAAAATAATAAAGTATGTGCATAAAAATAATAAATATAATATTAGTTCTCGAATAAAATTTTAATTTAGTACTTAAATATAATAATTTTTAATCTGACAATTATAACAATATAAAGTAAAGATAATTAATATCATTGAAACCTCAATATATATATATATATATATATATAGTTTAAAAATATTCGGGTTATTACAGTTTTCCCCCCTTATAGAAATTCGTCCTTGAATTTTAAAGAAAAGTAAGGAATTACAAGGTCTATAGATGAAAAAGATAGGGATAAATGGCTTGCATCTCAGATTCTGCCTCTCATGTACAATCTTTTGCTATATGT